>JANVCL010000009.1:1448655-1462983 GCA_026546855.1 Erythroxylum incrassatum
ATCAAGATATTTCTTAAACATACCCATGTAACTCGGGTGGATCTGCACATTTTTCATTGGTCGGTCACACCAACAGAAAATAATATCATACATACCAAATCGTATTAGTCTTGGCTTAATCTTTTTCCTTAACCTGAGCACACCTTGACAGGGTGGTACTCTTAGAGATAGTTCAGTGTTACTTGCCAATTCACGTCTTGATAGTGCGATTACACTCAAATATTCTAGAACCATAATATTGATCCACCCATTCATTTCATTTAGTCCCTAGTACTGATTCATTGCACTCATTTTTCATTCATATAGTATCAATTGTCGATCAAACTCAATTTCAGATTCATTTTCAATTGCTCAGTGAGCAATTTACACATTTCAATTTGAGCTTTCTTTACATAAAAAGCTGCTCTTACAAGCAATAGTTCATAATCCTTTAATATGCCCAAAGTTTAACTCATCAATTTATGCTTTTTATTGCACCTATATTGGTGACCTCAATATCCACACTTGTGCAATCATTCTTGCATTTTCTATTCATTGCATCATTGTACAACACTAGCTTTACAGAAAACGTACTCATTTACTTAATCAATATTTGTCAGTACCCCTATTCACTATCTCAGTCTCATTTTCAATTCCTCCAACCGAACAATCACATCACATTCACTGTACCTATAATGTCTCCAGACTCTCAACGCATTTACTATTGTAGCACATGATGAGGCTTTAACTCTAGCAATAATCACTTTAGGAAGGTACAACAAGTTACCTCTTAATCTCCTATGTCATTATCTGTGAAATTTTCAAATCCCAATGGCACCATTACCACTGATGTTATACTTCCTCATAATTCTCTTTACAACATCCGCTATACGATTTACACGTATATATATATATATATCATGAGTTCTATCAATTTCTCACTTTCTCGTCGCCCTTATTTTCCTTTGCGTTTCCCAATAAGCCATGTCCAATTATGCTGTAACTCACATGTTATTCGATTCAACTTGAATTCACTTCGATAAAACTCAGCACATAGCTGTTTGCCTCATCCTAATATGCAAGACTTCTCTACGTAACCATATAATTCTTTTTACTTTCAAATTCACTCAAAATCTATGGTCATAGGTTACTACCATATTACTGTCGGGCATTGATATCTATCTATATAACCCAAATTTCCTTATGCCCATGATTTATTCCCTTTCTTTCTTTAAAGCTCTGATTTCTCAATATGGTAATAGTATCATATCACTTTTCGCTTTTTCCCAATTGACTTCTTCTTCATCACAATGATTTTCTCAATTCGTTTTATTTTCTTTGATTTTGCATTGACTTTAATTTTGGACTGATAACACCTTCATCATAACTAATTTATCTCTCCCAAGTATATTTACACCAAATGATACGTGAATTTGTATTTTCCTCACTTTAGTAATTCATATCTCCGCAATAATCCCATCATACACTTTAATTCCTTTTATATTTCGTAAGTTGTCTCTTCATTGCATCATCTCATTTCGAATCATCTGATCAATTTAACCCAATTTAGGAAAATTCTTCTCTGAAAGAGATCTCTTACTACTTTCATTGATACCGTTCATGAAATTCATATCACTTAATTGTTTTCCATAATCACTTAGCAGTCAGTCTTAGTACTTCAAGAAACTCAATTCCAACTATTTATATATCTCCTTACAATCACTTTAAATCACAACCTATATAACCAGAACATCCCTTTTAACAAATCTTATTACAACATTATTCATATTCTGTACTCTAATACCTTGGTATTTACTATTAAAATTCGTAAATAGGGAAACTCACCAAATAGTAATTCGTGTTACCGATACCTTGATCTTAATTGCGTTTAAAGCACATTTCCTCTTTTTGTGCCTATTCTTGATCAGGGGGATTATGCCCTGATCATGTCCTTCTTCTTTTGCCTTTATTAATCATATCTGGTAACATCATTATCAATCTCCATTCATTCCTAATTAATCAATGTACGCACTTTCACGTCTTACTTCTTAGATTTTAACCAATAGGAACTCGAACAAACACTTATTCAATAAATCATCGATTGCTTCCTGTATCAGTTCCACAAAGATAATACACATATGCTCAATAGTGTCATCTATCATGGTAATCCCATTATCAAATGTACAATTTACAAACAAATCAATTAATTCTTGACAACTTCTTCATTTCCCAGTACCATCATCTCACCTTCCAATGTTCCATTATTTCATCAAACCGACATACATTTACAATCAATTCAGGATCATAGATGCATATTCATATTCTCTCACTAAGCCATGAACTCATATCATTCCAAGTCTAATTTCATCCTTTCTAAATCACAGAACATTTTGTTTTCAATCAGCTTTATTTATACACTTTCAATCTTGTCATTTCTATCATATCGTTATTTTCCCTTATCAATCCACAACAATTATGCGTGTCTAGTGAGGTTCTGTCTCCAAAATGGTCTAACTTCGCGATTTTCTAAGGCTGCCCCATGAATGTCCGTTAACCAGACATTTATCAATCACAATTCCCCCTTTTCAAGCCTCTTTCAAATTTCTTACACTCATTGTATTATTATATATTCCCATAGACATCTCAAAATTCACCCCTTCTAGCATTAAACCATTTCATAACAATTCAAAATCAATTAAATTTCACGAAATCCCCAATTCTCACATTATTTCATTTATCAAACTCACTACTTTTATTCTTCCATAACATACCTTATTTCTAACTACCATCCACTTTATACTCATTCATTCATTTAGTCAAGTGGATAACCACTTCAAACACACCTCAATTTTTCCCAGCATAATAGTGATGTCATATTCTATATCTTTATCTGTCATATCGTATCTAATCATACACCATTTTCTCACACTATGCTTGATCATCCCTTTCATCAATATCCCCCACTATTGTTCTCGGTTGAAACACTAAACACATGCGTGTGCGACTCAAACTAGGGATCAGTTGCTACTGTCTGCTTTGACATGACCAGAATGCATGTAACTTAACATAAGTTTCAGAATGCCCATGTACAATCGTACTTCTAGGCTCTGATACCACATATGTAGCACCCCACTTCCGTTGCGACCCGAATATGATCAACTCCCTCAACATATGTCCACATATGTAGACATATGATCTTTGGGCCATCCATATATGTAGGTTGAGAACATGCATAGTGAATAAAAGCTTCAACTCCCTCAACAAACTCAGGATTAATGAAACCATCAAGTGTTAATTGTCTATACATCCAAGATTTATCAACATTACTCATTTATGCAAAATTGTTATTTTAAAAAGTGATAATTAATCTCATTGAAGTTTACGTAATCATGTTTGAATTACTCACCTACAAGTTGATTTCCAAAGTTTGATTTTAAATAAGCACTATGGTACGTGACATTGTTTACAAATATGAATTGAGAAAGTAAGTTCTTGCTATGACTCTTAGGCTTGTAGAATTTTTCACCGATAACCCTCATGGGAGCTGCATCACTAGTTTCCAACCTATATACCATCCTAGGGTTTTATTATGCTTCAAATCATTGTGAATTTTTTGTAACTATACAACTTAATACTTATTTAAATTTTTGATTAAATTTGCGTACACTAAGTTTGAATTAAAAGAAAAACTAAGGTACATGACATTGTTACACCATATGAATCGAGAAAGCAAGTTCTCGCTGTGACTCCTAGGCTTGTGAAATTTTTCACCGATAAGCCTCATGGGAGCTACACCACAGGTTTCCAGCCTATATACTATCCTAGGAGTTTATATGCATTAGATCATCCATAAGATCTCAAACTCATTCCACATATAGTAAATACTTATGTAATCTTACATCTACTCATCAATAATTCAAACAAAACCCAAACATAAATACTTAGACTATTAAAGAAGACCATAAAAACTCATCAATGATTATAATTGCATAGTTCTCACTTTTCTTATCATTTTTATTACAAAAATGTGTTGCATTTTGCAACCATTACTTGCCTTTTACCTTTTATTTTAATTGAGACAGATATGATTTATTGGCGTTCACAATTCATAAAAGCTAACCATGTTAGCAAAAGTCATATTAAAGGAAATATAAGTTTACATAACATGCAACTAATACATTATTTTTACTAAAATAATTACCAATAATATCTACAAGAGCAAAATCCTTTCCTAAAATATGAAATCGATAATCCATAAGTTGGTTGGTGTGATTTTATCTAAATTTTTGGTTATAAAAGATAGACATAGATGGTGCAAGTAATTAAATTCATTTAACATCAAACAATTACTTAAATGCTTCCGAATCTTAGTCAACTTCTTCCATTACAGGTCAGATACGTTATCAATAATATATAAACATAAGAGACAAGAAAGGACAAAGGAAGATAAACCAAAGCATAAACATCAAGTGATTGAAATCTTCGATACACAAGTATTTAAGAGGAGTATTATGGAAATTAACATAAATTGGAACAAAATTTTGGTTATATCTAGCTAACTCAACACTCAAATGCCAATTTGTTAAGAAAAAGAGTGATTACCATTGATACGCTAAGGTAGCATTTCCATAACTCTATTTAAATAAGAAGTTGAGTTAAACTTAGAAAGGAATATCTTAGCTTTATTAAAGAATGCATTTTGGAAACTAAGTTTGGATTAATTGGTAGTTTCCCCCCTTTATGTTATTGAAAAAGGCAAGCACTTGTTAAGAAAGAGCCCATTAGAGACGAGGACCACTTTGTTAGAGTGGATTCAAGAATATTAAAAGGAGTAGTGATAATAATCTTATCACAAAAAGAAGGGGCAATAAACCCCATGGTTAGGGAGGGGAGACTCTTCTTTAACAATTTTTAACCACAAAACATAATTAAGAGTAAGAGAAGGAGTACCAATAAGTTTGGATGAGAGAAGAGGCCAATTTGGAGAAAGAGGAGCAATTGAAAAGGAAAGCACCATATAGAGTTTAAGGAGAGGAGTCAAACTGTGGGAAACCAAGACAAGAGGTAACATTTAAAGATGATTGTCAAAGAGAAGGTAAGAAAAGGACAGCTTAATAAACAAAGACAAGTGAAGAAGAAACATAACTAATAACTTACTAGAAAAATAATTCTTTTTAAAAATGATTAAATGAAAAATATTGGTAAATGAAATTACTTAAATTGCATTAAAAAATCTAAATATTGGTAAATAATATTTTGAATTATTTAAATTCTACTATTTCTCAAATAATATAATTATAAAAACGAGGAAAACAATTTAACATAACAGACACAGAACAAGAGGCGTCTTGGACTCGAGCGCTCGATCGATCACCGTGTTGTTTGTGGGATGGGAATGGCAGGGCTGTGATCAATCGAACCTCAGTTAGCTCACAGTCTCACTATTTAACACAAAACATATCCTTTTGTTTCTTTCTTTTTCTCAAAAGATACCACGTCGTTTCCTCTCTCGTTGTCGTGTTCTGTGCTGTTCTGTTGCGGTATTGTTTTATCGTTGTAGTAATAGTGGTCGGAAGGTGGACGGCGGCGGATATTAGGGCGTAGGAATGGCAGAATCATCGAAGGAAGAGATTTTCCAGCTAATCAAACGCTTTGGGGCTTATCTAACCATTAAGATGTCCAATCTCTTCTCTATCTCACTTCGCAACCTGGTCAGTGCAGCCCACCTCTTTTTCTTACTTGTTTTTGACTCGATCTGTACGCCTTTTTGTTCTTTTTTGGATTCTTCATGTTTATATTTATCCTGTTAATTTTTGGCGAATTTTGTGGAGTTTCTGCGTTTATTACTGTTTAGAGATCGATAATTTGTGTTATTAATCAAAATACTATTTTTTAGATATTTGATTGTTGGTCAAAATACTTTTTCTTGAAAAATAGAGCATATGGTGCTGGCAAAGTTCATGAATTGTAATATCTTTGTTTTCCTTTTGGATTCAGTGATTGTTCATTTTTGCTTAACAATGTCAACGGTAAAAGGTATTATTCAATCTTTAGCGAGAGTCTGGGGACGATCACTGTCAACCAAGTTCGTGTCATGATTATGAATGGGTATTTTTGTTGTATTTTATAAGGTCTAATATTGTCTATTTTGCAGCTCACCATTACCCACTTCTGTTTAGCATTCTCTCTGTTGCTCTTAACATCAACTATAATTATAGTCTGTTTTTATACCTGTTTCGGAGGACATTGACGTTTGAATTGTCAAAACTTAGTTTCTGGTTTCTAGGGCACAACAGTACTTAATGTTACCAGACTATGTTGCGGAGGATTCAACTTGGTAGTTTAATGCCCAGTTGCTGTTTTTTTCTGTTGCTTATAAATGGTTGTGTGCTTGTATTGTTTCTTATTTAGACATCTGTTGTATTCCGGCCTTCTTAAATGATGACTTATAGACCTCCTAAATGCAAATTTATCAGTCTTATCTGTTTTTGTGGAATTGCCTACATATATCTTCTGTGAGGGGTACTCTTGATGTGGTGTCAAAATACATTTGTGATTCATTACCATTTCCTTTTTGGTGATAGGATTCTCGATCGGTTGGAGCTATAGCAGGGTTTGCTGTTGCAATTGTTTTTACCTGGAGATTGTTGAGGTCACCTGCTGGGGGTCAAAGAAGGCAACCAAAACGCCAAAGTCCCACAACTGGCAGTTCTGGTGCCACTACTCAATCTAGTTCAAATTCGATGCCTTCTGGAGTTTGTTCTTCTTCTGAGGATTTGAGGGCACAAAATGTTGTTGATGAATTCTTTCAACCCGTCAAGGTAGTTTCTTTTTCCTATGCTAAACTACAGTTCCTAGAGATACAAAGGTTGTCTATTCTTATCATTCTTTGCCCTTACTTTTCAGCCAACATTGGGCCAAATTGTCAGGCAAAAATTAAGTGAAGGGAGAAAGGTAAGAAACACTATTTTAGACCTATTTTGATTAGTGATTGGATATTTATTTGCCTGCCTGCTGCCTTTTTTTGTTAGCATCAGTGGAGGTGATATACTTTTTGATTTGGGAGTATTTTATAAAACATGGGTTTGAGTACTTATTAGGTGGATCTGGGGTGACGGACAACTTTATCTATTTTGTGCTATTAGCTTAATCATTCTATTTGTTGGTTGCATTTTATTAACAATGAGAATAAATGTTTCTTCATATAGTTATAATACATACTATAACAGGATGCAACAAGGAAATCCAACTGTTTGGATTGACTGATCTACCCAAATGAAAGACAAAAATTTTCTTATGGACAGTTAGTGAGTTCATTTTGTAGAACAGAAAGGCTCATTTCCTAGTTTTAGTGCTTAAAACGATGCAATATACAAGGTTTAAATATTTACAGACTTTGAATCTCATTTTCTAAGAGCACAGATTATGTAAAAATGCAATATGGGGGCTTTGGAAAAGAGAGGCAGTATTTGGTAGACCATCTGTAATCCATTATATGACGTACTGTGGAATTTCCTTCCTCTTGTTTAACTATGCATAACTGGATGCAATATGACTAATTTTTAATCATACTTACTGTGTATCTAAATCCCTGTGGCATCAAGTGTATTTCTCTTGTTAAGTCTATTTTCTTCAACTGCTATCTGAAGATTATTTTGTGCTAAAGTAAGCAATCTAACATGTAGAAACATATTTTCTTGTTCTGCCTCTGCAGTCTTTTTCATTTTTGATATTTATGATTTAGTACTTACAGGATTCTATATTATTTATGGTTTTTTGTGGTATTGATGTGCCTTTCGAAGCGATAAGCACACATGTTTCTCTTCTTAAGAAAATGATTGCTTTTGAGGATCCCATGGACTTATTGTTGTTCTGTGTAGGTAACATGTCGTCTGCTTGGAATCGTCCTTGAAGAAAGTACTCCAGAGGAGCTTCAGGTCATGAGATTTTAAATTAAATGTATTGTTGAATGGGGTTTGTATAGACTAACATGATTTGTCTTAACAAACAGAAACAAGCAACTTTGAGGTCCTCAGTGCTGGAAGTGCTCTTGGAGATTACAAAATTTTGTGATCTCTATCTGATGGAAAGAGTTCTTGATGATGAAAGTGAAGTGCGTGCAGACATCATATTTAAACAGTATTTTGTTGTTACTTTTGTAAATTAATTTTTTCTGTCTTCTGTTGTTTGTGATGCTCTTCATCATGTTTCTCAAGAAAGTGTTTCATGTCATATTGTGCTTGGCATCTTGATGCACAATTCTATCTTCCACGATATGCAGTCAGTTTTATGAGCCTGCCTGAGTGTGCCATTTTTTCATGAACTAAGCTTGATGTCTCACTGTTTTTTATATACATTTGGTACTTGGTCTCTATTTTCTTCCTAGCAGGTGTATTATGAGGATTTATTATGCTTTTTTGTGTTATATTTGTTCACATGCTAGTAGAGTTGTTTCAAACATATGAAATCAGTACTATGAAAATCTGTAGTTCGTCTGCATTTAGTATAAGACCTATGCTTCTTGATCTTATCAGTACTGGATTGCTTCACACTATTTTGTACTTGATGAATAACATGTAGCAGTGAGATTATTTCTAAATTTACAACTGCAATAGATCTTATTCTACCATGCCGTGACTCTTATTGTGTTGAATCCCTGTATCCTTTCCTTCTACCTCAAATTGGTCAATTTCATATGCTTTATATGATCTTTGCTCATGTTGATTAGTTGCCTAAAATGTAATTGAAAGTAATTTAATTCTGGTTGATAATGAGGTCAAACCAAAACTCACTATAGTGGTGTAGCTATTTATTTGTGTCTAGCATTTTTTTTTCCTTATTTTGTGCCATAGTTGTTAATGACATGGATTGTTACGAGTTCTTGTCTTTTCTTTGTTCCTTCAATTGATTGATATATAAATAATTTTTTCCCTGTAATATTCTATGCAGCAAAAAGTTCTTGCAGCTCTGGATAACGCAGGTGTTTTCACTTCTGGTGGTTTGGTGAAGGATAAGGTAAATCAAAAGTTGATCATGTAGAATACATATACAGAGTCTTAGGTTGTTTTATTGAGTTCGTTGCAAGGTTATCACACTCATGTACTTATTTGAGTTTTGATCGGTGTTTACATAATGAAATCAACTTTGCTAAAATTTTTAGTTTGTGCATTGTTTCCAAAACCTTCAGTACCCGACTCAAAAGACTTGGTTTTTAATTGTAGAACATTTCTCATTTGTTTGTATGTTCCCCTTAGGTCTATCTCTTAAGTCTGTAAATTATCTTATTTGCCTATTTTCTATAGCAACATTTTCAATTAGCTATTTTTTTCCTGTTTACCCCTTATTCAACTTTTAACTCTTCAATGTTTACGTTTTGGCACTTGATGATTTGGGCTTATTTTCAAAACATTGGTTTTGACACTTGTACATTATTGATGTATTATATATATTACTTTTCTGGATGGCCTGAAAAATGCTGATTGATCTAGACGTTGAATGGAGCCATTTGTACTGGGTACTGGGCTGCAGAATGACTTAATGTTACGTAACAGCAGATAGAATGAAATATTTTAACTACATAAATTGATCAACAACAAAAAGCTGCAAAAATAGAATATAAGTCCAGCGAGAGAGGGTGCTACTTTCACCAAGCATTTAAAGAGTGTCCACCATTTGAACAATCGAGTAATTAAAATTTGATGAGTATTTGTGAGTATTACATTCTCCTGTAATGTTTTCAACTGCAAGGCTAATGTAATCTGTTGTCCAGAATTTTCAAAGCAATCTTTATATGTGTTTTCCTTTTATGTAAATTGAGTGGTAAAGTTAATTGCTTGATTGACTTCATACCTTGGAGAACTCCCATTTTTGCCACAAAAAGTATCTACATGCCAACAAGAAATTGTTGCAAATTTGGTTCTGCATGAAATTCCAAGAGAAATGCTTTGAATAATTGAATACATGTAATTATGGCATAACAATTCCGTCCTTCTCACTTATCCTTCTTTAGAAAGATTGATCGCTAATATGATAGCTAGGGGCGCAGTAAGGATTCTTTGTTGGCATGTTGTCCTTTCCAAAGAGGTTTATTATTGCTTTTGTTGGGCAAGAAAACTTGCTAGAAAAAGCTGATGTTAATTGCTTCCACGCACACGCATACGCACAGACAGAGATATATATGCTGAAACAACTTGCGTATTCTTTTACATTTTCCTCTTTATTGCCATCATGTCTTAAGCCATGAAAAATGCATTTGCAGGTTCTCTTTTGTAGTACAGAGAATGGCAGATCATCTTTTGTCCGTCAACTGGAGCCAGATTGGCATATTGACAGCAATCCTGAAATCATCATGCAGTTAGCTGTATATATACCTTAAAACGCTTTTCTATTTATGTCATTTGTTTTCTTATCAAGATTTACTGATTCTATGTTGTTTATATACCTTTAAACATTTTTTCTATTTAAGTCGTTTGTTTTCTCTCGAAGGTTTACTGTTTCTGTTTGTATTTTGGTTTGTAAATGTAATGACTCAAACCTTAAGTTTTGTTTTTTTTTTTCTTAACAGAGGTTTATCAAATATCAGCTACACATCTCGCACACAAAACCTGAACGGGCTGCTGCAAATGTTTTCAGCTCTCCATCATTGGAACAGTTCTTTGGATGCATGTGATGCTACAAGTGGTAAAACGTGCAAATATAATTTTGAATCTAAGGTATATCGGTTTCTCAGTTCCAACTGATTATATAGGACAGTGTTCTTTAGCCACACTCCTCCAGTTGTTGGGTTTCTCAAGAAAAGTTGTATTCTGTTCACCATTTCATGGTCGATGTTCTATTAATTTGAAGCCTGTGTATTAGGTTTGTTCACATTGGAGTTTAAACTGAAAAGTTTAATTCATGTTTGTATTATATCGTTTTGTGCAATAATTTTGGAGCTCAAGACAATTTGCAAGGGAATGGTCTTATCTCATGACACATGGCTTTTCTTTTGTTCTCCTTAGATCAACAAGTGCGTGAAGGCAATAGAGCTTTCCTGCTATGATAATCGAACTTAAAAAAATCAATCTATAGACGAGTCTGTAGGTTAGTTCCGTAGTGAGAATAGTTTTTGGTTGTCTTGACAAATCGTTTTGGTGTAGTTTGACGTGTGTATTTACCAATTTATTATAGATGTCTTGAATTGCTTTTTTTAGTGTTCAATTTTTTAAAGGTAAAACAATGCATTAATGCTAATCAACAAGAGGACAGTAATCCAGTTTAGACAATGGTCACTTGTACTGAGAGTAGTATATTTAGTCGGGTTGTCGAAGTTCTTAAAATAATTATAATTTTTCAAACTTTTGGATTAATTAATTAACTAATTAAAATTAATACGAAACTAATTAAATCAACTTAATTTAAATATGAGGAAGTTCAAGAATTTCACCCATTCCATATCCTTATAGGATGAAAAAAAAGGAAGGATGAGAACAAATTTAAGAAATTCCTATATATTTTGTAGGAGTTGCACATGAGCATCCTTTTTATGAAGCATGAGCTTATATGTCACCTTAAGCAAGTTTTTGAAGGAAATCATTGTCAAGAAAAATAAGCTTGAGGAGTATATTGCAATATTGCAAAACAAACTACCTCCAAAGTTGAAGCATCTAAGGAGTTTTGTTATTCCATTTTATTCTAGTGATGTTAAGATTTATAAATGCTTATGTGATTTTAGAGCAAATATTGATCTTATGCCTTTCTCTCTTTAGGAAGCTTGAAATGCGAGACCTCAAGCCTATAATAATGTTACTCTAATTTGCTAATAGGTCCATTAGCTACCTAATTAGGGTGGTGGAAGACTTATTAAAGTAGGAAGTTAATTTTTATACAGCTTTATGTATAATGGATAGAACTACTAAAGAGACACTAATTGATGTGCTTAAGGGAAAGTTAAACATTTAGGGTAGGTGATAACAAGATTGGAGTTTTAAGATTTTCTTGGCCTTAAAAGGGTCTATCCTTGATGACACTTGTTATAGGATGGATATTATTGATGACTTACCTAAGTTATTTATATTTACCCTTTGGAAACATGTTTTGCTTTAGTACTTAATGAAAAAGAGGAAGATTTTGAACTTATTGATTGCCCCTTTAAGTTGTAAGGAGAGGGCTATAGACCTTGATTTTCTTATGATTTTAAGGACTTGAGAGAAGGAAAGCCTAAACCGCTACCAATTCTCCAAGAATCACCTAGGCTTAATTAGAAACAAATTCCTTCTCACTTAAGTCATGTATATTTGGGAGAAAATAATACTTATCTTGTTATTATCTATTATTTTGTAAGTTCTTTATAGGAATATAAGCTACTTAGGATTCTACAAGAGTAAAAGATGGGCATTACATAAACTATCTTAAATATTCATAAGATTGGTCTATAATTATGATCCTCCATGTCTAGTTATGGACATTAAATTTAGCGTTTGTTTGGAGGCAACTCAATATTCTAACTGCAATCTTCTTTTATTTTAATTTCTTAGTTCTTGATTTCTACTAATGTTTATTTAACCTATTTGATAGGTAAATTTTATCAAATATTTTTAATTTTATCACACCAAGCTTCCATGAAATTAGGGTAGATTTCTCTACTTAAGTATCTTTTATAATTGCTTTTATTATCTGATTTATTTAAGGATAATGTCATATTTAAGTGTAAGGGTGGAATTGAAATTTGTTTTAATAAAGTTTGATTTTCATAATTTCTCAATTTTTTTTAATTTTCCTTTTGTTTTATACTTAGAATCTTATTAGTTACTATGATAGAAAAATTTTATGAATAATTCATAGTTACATTAAATGCTAAAAAAATAGATGTATAATATGATTAAGTGATTATTATGGAAATTTGACTTTATGAATGCTAGGAAATCAAATTCAATAGGTGATGATATTTTGATTTGACTTTACTTACGTTGTGAGAAAATGACCTAGTGTGCAAATTTCTTGTTTTGAATGTGGATATCTTCTTTGACTTTGAACTTATAGAATTTACATTTGCGCTATTCAAGATTACATGTAACATATGTATCAACATTAAAATGATAAAGACAATTAGAATTTATGTGAGCTAAATTTTCAACTCCTTTGTACATTAAACTACTAGTGAAACTTTTGAGTTTAGCATAAAATTTTAGCTTTTTTCTTTGTAACCTTTCCCAAAGAACCTTGACCTCGAAAGAAAAAGAAGTAATTTATCCTAATTCTTGATTAGTAAAACTTTTGCACATGATTTAATGTTATGGGATATGGTGTGTAAAGAAATAAGTGTGGAAGTGATTGCAATAAAGGCGAGATTAATGCCAATTCAAAATAAAATAAAATAAAATAAAATAATTACAATATTAAATTTTGATTGGTATGGTATTCTTGCACTTGATAAGAATGAGAGAAAGGGAAATTTTTTTAAAAGATATGAGGAGTCGTTAAAGCAATTTTATTGATCATTTTGTTGATTTACTTGTTATACTAATTTTAAATATGTTTCTCATATTCCTTACCTTTGTTAACCTACTAGTCCTTTTGACCTATTACAACCACATTCAAAAACCTTTTGATTTCTTTTCTTGTATGTATCTATTGGATTAGTGAAGATTAGATGACTTTCAAGCCAATAGTAAGTTTAATTTCACAAAAAGATTATGGGTGTACCTCAACTAAAAAATCAAATACTTGGGTGAATGAGTTATTCCTTACAAGGAAAATATCAATTTGAAGTATTTGAACTTAATGAAGGAAATAAAATAGTGTTTGAATTGACTTGATTGTAAAGTGATTCACTTAAGAAATATTATGTGCTTAAGTTTTACAATTCAATTGGAGTTGGGATATTTAGTTTGTGTTATTAACTAAGGCTAATTGTAGAAAATTTTCAGAGTTTACTCAATTTTGCAATACTAGCCAGAACTTTAAAAAATGACACTAAAATATTCTAACTTTCAATTTTTAGCAAAAAAAAGCCTTATGTTAAGTTATAAATTAGTGTGGATGATGTGAGGAGCCATATCGTATTAACATTTTTGTCATGTGGCCGTCGAAAATTGTATTTGCGCAACATATGAATTTTATTATTTAACAAATTAAATATATCATAAACATAAAATAAGTACACTCTTCATCATATGTTTTACTTTATAATTATTTTAGGGTAAAATATTATTAACTAATAAAATTCATACGTGGCGTAAATACAATATATGGAAGCCAATTAGCCAAAAATACTAGCTTTACATGACTCACCATATCATCTACATTAATAGAGAACTTAACGTTAAGTTATTTTTGCTAAAAAATAAAAGTTAGAACATTTTAGTTCTA
>JANVCL010000009.1:1463083-1484234 GCA_026546855.1 Erythroxylum incrassatum
CAAAGAGGACAATACCGATTAAGTTTGGGGGGACCGGTAGGGGATCTAAGCCCGCCGGGCCTGGGGATCTAAGCCCATCGGCCTCAGGGCCGGACCCAACATGGATGAATGACTTAGAGGTCAAGTATAATTTGTGCACTAGAAGAATAAACATTCTAGATTTAAAGAATTTTTCCCCCTAAACTAGTGTGATAAGTAAATAAATTAACTATACCTAATGAGTTTGATTAAGATTAATTTCTCATGAGAGAAGTGGTAATTCCTTAATTGAATATAACCTTGTACCTCGAGAGAGGGCATAGATACAATAGGATAATTGCTATTTCAATCTTGATAATCAATCTTGCGTGATAATTGGAATTCCACATAAGTAAACCTTAAAACTGCGTTTGTTTATCTTGATTTCTTTTGCAATTTAATTATCTTTCTTTTTGTAGTTTAGTAATATAATTTTTTCATAAATTATTATTTTATTTAGTTAATTATTTTACTAGGATTAATAAGTTTAGTAGTTATAACCCTCATGGGATCGAAATCCTTAAATACTCCAAAATTATAACTTGCTACAATTAACTATGAGCACTTGCAGATGGAATGGTCACAACCAAAAAAATGAGTTTATGGTCTAATTACAAAATAGGAAATGTTTTAGGCACTACATTTTACCCAATTTAAATGGTTATCCAAGTATAAAACAAGTTTTAAAAATTTTGGACTTATTAAAAGAAATAAAAATAACTTGGGTGATAGGAAAATAAAAGAACAAGATGAAATGAAGGAAATAAAACATGTTGAATATATAGGAGTTTATGGTTTTATAACTTACAATAAAACATATAGAGTAATAATTGACACGAAAATTAAAACATGAGAAGGAATGATTAGTTTGTGATTTTACCTATGACTTAAAATAAATTGCATAACAGTGCCTAGACTGTGTCATGGAGCTTTGAATGCAAACAAACTAAGGCTTTGATTTTAAAGGTGAAGTTTTTTATTTGTAATATAATGTAATTTTGAAAAAAAGTGATGGAGAAAGAATTAAAGTGAAATTCTTAATCAAATAGAAGAAAAATAACATAATAAAATTTTATCACGAAAGTATAAACGATCTTAAATGTGATTTGGAAACTTTAGAGAAAAGGATTTATGAATTGAGCTATTAAAAAAGCCTAACTGAGCTTAATCTATTTATTCTAATTAGACTAAAAGCAATATTGGAATTTTAAAAATTAAAAAAGAGCCAGAGCCAAACAATTCATTAAGTAAAAATAATCTTAAAAACCTTAAATGTTTACAAAACTTAGACAAAAATAAACTAAAAGGTGTAAGAACTTAATCTAGGATAAAAAAAAATAGAAAATTAAACCTAGTGAGCCCGTGAATCTAACTACAACTTCTAAAACTAAATTAAAAACATAAATTTATCTTAATGGACCTACATGCCCAACTAAAATTTCAATGTTAATTACTAAAATAGAAAATGGCTTGTGAAACTGATAATTAGGTTTTGAGAACTAAAAATGGGTTTTTGAAAAGGTCATCTCATTTTATCTAAGATATTTACTTATTTATCTCTCTAATCATACCATTTTTCAGGCAATATAATCACATAAACATACACAAGGAAGAAAAAAAATTCAAACATCTTATCAAGATTGGTTTTAAGATTTGGGCTTAAGCATTAGGCATATTCAAATAGAATGATGTGCCTAATTTATTATTCAAGTCGCCACTTAGGATGGGACTTATTCAAATTGAAACTTAGGTGGCTTTTTCCCTACTTCAAGCACATTTTTCTATAATTAAAGACTAAAAAAATTCAATTATAGTTTCAAATACCAAACAATGAACACATAAAATGGTCCTTAAGCACAAAATTAGCTCACTTTGTTGGTGCAAGTATTACTAACACTTTTTGTTGTTGATTGTTACTGATTCTACTCCTACCTAGCTCACCCAAAAAGAACATAAGCCTAATGAAGGATCAACACAAGTAGGCTTAATAGGAAAAACTAACTTGATAGAAAAACTAAGGAGATCAAAGTTAGAACCTAAGGACCAATTTAGCTTACAATTTGGACAAGTTTCTTTATGGGTGTGTTTTCTACTCTTAATTTTCCCTATTACTATTCTCTTACAATAGTAAGTAGGTATTAAATCCCTCGAGGACATAATGTAGATTAGAAAGCCTAGAATTACTAACTAGTTTTAAAAGAATTAGGGTTCATTATAAAAAAATCTCAATCTTGACTCAATTTTACAATACTAGCCCAAACATAAAAAATGGTGCTAAAATATTCCAACTTTAAATTTTTATCGAAAATAGCCTGACATTGGGTTCTCTGTTAATATGGATGACATGGCTCATCATGACAGATTAGTATTTTTGTCACGTGACTGCCACCTATTATATTTATGCCACATATAATTTTATTATTTAATAAATTACAAATATCAAAAGCCCTAAAATAATTATACATTCCTTTATATTATGGTGTTTGATATTTGTAATTATTTCCTAACTATTTAGGGTTTTTGATATCTATAATTTATTAGAATTCATATTTGACACAAATACAACATATGGCAGCCATGTGACAAAAATACTAATCTAACGTGGCTCAATACGTCATTCACATTAACGAAGAACTTAACATCAGGCTATTTTTGATAAAAAAAATTAAAAGTTGGAGCATTTTAAAGTCACTTTTGAAAGTTTGGGCTATTATTGTAAATTAAGTAAATATTGAGATTCTTTGTATAATTAACTCAAAAACTAATTGAAGAGTATTATTGATGAGTCTTGATTAATGAAATATAAAATAAAATAAAACTTAAATTGGTAGACAAGAGAATTAACATCAAAACAAATTTTAAAAGAGAATTCAATCAAATATCGATATTTAGATAAGTACTTCCTCTAGTATTACTTTTGATTTAATGATTCAATTAAACCTAGACTGGATAATATTAATTTGGACTAACAAAATCTCTTAACTGCTAAAAGTGCATTCTCTTGAGCTACAATCTACTTTTTTATGGTTCATCTGTTCTTTACCAAGTCATCCCTTTGAATGCATTAAGATTTGTGAAATCCCACTAAAGATTTCATTTTAATACTAGAAAGATTACATGGATTTGTTTTGAGTACCTCATTTAACCCCTATTATATAAGTTATTTTCTACTCATAAGTAGGTTCTCTCAAGGCATCAATAAGTGAATTTAAGTCAAATTTAATCACCACCATAAAACTAAATCATATATTAAGATTAATCAAAGACCATTTACATAAATATATTTCATGTCGTCAATTAAATTGAATCAATTCATAAAAAGTTTAAAAAAGGGTTTTTCCTATATAAACATAGAAAAGTGTTTAGCCATGAATCATAGTTAGACAATAAAAGAAATAGACCAAAAAAAAGAAGATCATGATCAAAATTGAATTTAGATGAAAATCTTGATTTTGATGATAACTTGTTCCAATAAAAAGATGTATGGATCTTGATTCTTTGATGAAAATAATCGAGAAATTAGTCTCTTGAGGGTTTTGAAACCTCCTAACAGCTAATCCGAACCTCTGGAGAGGAAAGATATGTAAAATCTTTAAAATTCTTCCAAAGCATATAGTTTATAAGTGTAGTTTTGAGGAATAAAATTATTTTCTGCTTCTTATTAAAAGGTTATAGAGTTGTAGTATAAATAAAATGTAGGAATCACCTAAAGAAGGAAACTACTAACTAGGAAACTAAATAAACTAATTTATAGCTGTATCTAATTACTAATTACAAAATACTTCCTTTCCTTTTATATCTAAACTAACACTCCCCCTCAAGTTGGGGAACATATATTTATAAGTCCCAACTTGTTGATGATTCCATGAAAGCTTGGCTTGAATAATCCTTTTACAAGGATTTGAACTACTTGTTGTGTGGTTGGAACTTATGGCATGCAAGTCACTCCATTTTCTAGCTTTTCTTTGATGAAGTGACAGTCAATTTCCACATGTTTAGTCCTATCATGATGCACGGGATTGTTAGCAACGCTAATGGCAGCCTTGTTATTGCAGTATAGTCTCATAGGACCATCCAGTGGTAGTTGTACCTCCTCTAGTACTTGTTTGAGCCGAATTGCCTCATAAATTCCATTGGTCATAGCATGGAACTCTGCTTCAACACTATTGCGAGCCACTACATTTTGGTTTTTACTCTGTCAAGTCACCAAATTTCCCCATACACATGAGCAGTGTCCACTAGTAGATCTTCTCCCAGTGGCCGAACCTGCCCAATCTGCATCGGTAAACACTTCAATGGTTTTTTTAGCCTTCTTCTCAAAAAATAATCCCCTTTCTAGAGATCCCTTGAGATATCTCAAAATGCAGTAAGTTGCTTACAAATGAACCTTCTTAAGAGAGTGCATAAATCGGCTAATCAAACTGACAGCGAAAGCAATATCTGGTCTCGTATGAGACAAATAGATTAACTTCCCAACCAATCTTTGATATATGCCAACATCAACTGGGTCACCTCCAACGTCATTAAGTTTTTCATTGGGGTCCACAAGCATGTCAGCTGGCTTACAACTTGTCATACCTGTATCAGAAAGCAAATCTAGTACATATTTATGTTGGCTTACCACGATCCCCTTCTTTGATCTTGCAACTTCCATTCCTAAGAAATACTTTAGTAGTCCCAAATCTTTGATCTCAAATGTTCTTGCTAGACTAGCCTTCAAGTTGTCGATTTCTTTATGATCATCACCTGTGACGATGATGTCATCCATATACACCAACAAAATAGTTATCATCCTACTTCCTTCCTTTTAAAGAATAAGGTGTGATCAGTCTAACCTTAAGAATATCCTTGTTGTTTCACTGAACTTGTAAATCTTTCAAACCAAGCTCGAGGTTATTGCTTCAAACCATATAATGCCTTTTTTAACAGGCACAGTTAGGATCCAAACTTAGCCTCAAAGTCGGAAGGAGGTTCCATAAACACTTCTTTAAGTTTTCCATTCAGGATTTCACATCTAGTTGGTGTAGAGGCTAATCTAGGTTCACTGTAACAGATAATAGAACCCTCATTATATTGAATTTCTTCATTGGTGCAAATGTTTCAGTGTAATCCACGCCATAAGTCTGAGTGAAACCTTTTGCTACCAATCTTGCCTTGTATCTCTCGAGCATTCCATTATAATTATACTTGACTGTGAACACCCATTTGCATCCTACCAACTTCTTTCCAGTCGGAAGAGCTACTTTTACCTATATCTAATTCTTCTTAAGAACATTTATTTCCTCCAAAACTGTTGCCTTCCATTCAGGAACCTGTAAAGATACTTGTATAGACTTTGGAATTTCCACATGATTAAGATGTGAGATAAAACAAGAAAAAGAAGGAGACAAGTTTTGAAGAGAGAGAGTTAGACATAGGATATTTGATAGTGCATTTCCTAACTCCTTTTCTGGAATCCATGGGTAAATACATATCAGACTTAGGAAGATCAAGATTAGACTCAAGATTTAATGGAATAGGATCAAAAAAAATTGTACCTAGCCATGGGATTTCTTTT
This sequence comes from Erythroxylum incrassatum, assembly GCA_026546855.1. Lineage (NCBI taxonomy): Eukaryota > Viridiplantae > Streptophyta > Magnoliopsida > Malpighiales > Erythroxylaceae > Erythroxylum > Erythroxylum incrassatum. Next base: position 1,468,659 of record JANVCL010000009.1, read on the forward strand.
GGGCTATGCATAGGCATGGCTAGCTGTATTGCTTTTGATAGGTGCTTCTTAGAGTACATTGTGACCAAATTTCTTGTCATATTTTGGAGTCTGTTGTGTGGCATCAAGGTTTCTAGTTATGACAGATTCATTATCTAAATTAATTGTGCTTAAATTTAAATCACTACCTTAATTATTTTCCTTTTCCAAATTGTTTTCCTCTTCCAAATTATGGTTGAGATTCTAAAAATGATTTCCTACATATTGAAAATTCACACTTAAAAAATCCAAATCAGCCATACTTACCACAGAATCTTCCTGACTGAATACTCCCCCTGAAGAGAAGGAGTGAAAAAAGGTGTTTTTTTAAAAAAAATGGTGTCCATAGTTACAAAATATTTTTTAAAATTGGATCAAAACATTTGTAGGCTCTTTAAGAGGTTGAATACCCTAAAAAGACACACTTTCTTACTTTAAGATCAACTTTTGTCTTATTTTTATCTTGATTGGAGAAAAAATAGTGCAACCGAATATCTTGAAGCGTAAAGCCAAATAATTCTAGGATCCAGGTTATGTTTAAGAAACTTTTGCATAGGAGTTTCAAATTGTTGGATTTTAGAGGGCATACAATTAATTAAGAAAACAACAATTAAAAGAGAGTCACCCCAAAAAGTTTTGGGCACATTATTTGAAAGTAACAATGCTCTTGTGACGTCAAGTAAATGTCTATTTTTTCTTTCCGCTTCACCGTTTTGTTATGGTGTGTCAACACCAGAACTTTGTTGTATAATCCCTTTTATAAAAAAAATGTGCCAAAACTTTGGAAAAATATTCCCTGCCATTATCACTCCAAAAAATTCGTATATTTGCATTAAATTGATTTTGAACCATGGAGTGAAAATTTTTGAAAATATCAGCAACTTCATGTTTTTCTTTCATAAAAAAAATCCAAGTTAGTCGTGTGTAATCATCAATGAAAGAAACAAACCATCTTTTGCCGAAAAAAGTGGGAATCCGTGATGGACCCCAAATATCACTAAGGATGAGTTGAAATGGCTTGGATGAAAAGTAAGGCCAAGAGGGAAAAGAAGATTTGTGATGTTTTGCTAAAGCACATGCTTCATATTGAAATGAATATGGATCTTTATTAATAAATAACTTAAGAAACAAATGTTTTAAATAGAAACAACTGGGATGTCCCAAACGATAATGCCATAACAAAACATCTTGGTCACTAGACATAGACTCTCACCTATGATAAAAATTTTGGACAGCCATACCCAAATACAATCCATTGTCAAAGTAATACAACCCTCCACATTCCTTAGCACTGCCAATCATCGTCCCCAAAGCCAGGTCCTGGAAAAACAACACATAGAAGGGGAGAAATTAGCTTGATAGTTAAGGTCACGGGTGAGCTTACTAATGGACAACAAATTACAGGACAATTTAGGAACATGAAGGATAATTTTGGCTGAAATTCTGGCAGTTCCACCGCCAGCAATGGCAGCAAATATGCCATATGTAATTTTGATTTTTTTATTTCCTGTAGTAGGCTTATATGAAGAAAAAAAATTGAGAGCAATATGTCATCTGATCAGTAGCCCTAAAATCTATGACCCAAGGACCAAAAATATTAATTTGAACACAAAAAGGAAGAAGAAATACCTTGCTGGGCTGAAGCACAAGAGGAAGAGGAGTTAAGAGAAAATTTTGGAGAGTTAAAAAGCCTATATAAGTGTTGGAGTTGATCCTTGGTGAAAGGGACTGAGTCTAAAGAAGCAGCCTGCTCCTGAGAAGTTTTAGCCACAGCTGCAGTAGAATTGTTAAGGGAAAATTTTAGAGAGTTAAAAAGCCTATACAAGTGTTGGAGTTGATCCTTGGTGAAACGCACCGAGTCTGAAGAAGTAGTTTGCTCTTGAGAAGTTTTAGCCAAAACTGCAGTAGCTTTCCCATCTCTTTTCTTTTTGTTTTGAGGCAGCTTTCCATGGAGCTTCCAACACTTGTCCTTTGTATACCACGGCTTACCCCAAAAATCACAAAAAAATGGTTTTTTCTTGTCACTACCACCATCAACACCCTTGGAAACCAGTGCCATGTTGTCTCCATTTTGCATCAAGTAGATAGGTTCGTTCATCACACGTTTTCGGGCTTCCTCTTAGCGTAGTTCAAAAAACACAGCTTGTATTGAAGGTAAAGGTTTGTAGTCAAAAAGTTGGCCCTTGATTTCATCAAAGCTGTGATTGACTCCAGCGAGAAACTTAAAGACACGATTATGTTCCTGTCTTTTTTTTCCCCTTACAAGATCGTTGGGGTTCTCCCATGCATCGTCATAACACAAATCCAATTCTTGCCAAAGAGAGAGCATTTCATTGAAATAAGTTATGACATCTCTATCGCCTTGTTTAGAAAGCCACAGTTTCTTTTTCAATTCAAACATTTGAGAGGAATTCCCAAGATTAGAGTATGTCTCTTTAACAACATCCTAAATTTCTTTTGCATCCATGTACATGAACGGACGACAAATCAGTTCTTCCATGGAATTTAGCAACCATCCTATAATTAGAGAATTCTCAGAACGTTAACATCAGAACGTGGGGTCGGTTGCTGCTAGTTTTGGCTCCTCTTTGGTAAAAAATCCAAGTTTTCCTCTGCCATCCAGGGCTAGGTTGATAGACTAAGCCCATTCCAAAAAATTCTAACCATTAAGCCTCACCACTATAACCTGCAAGGATGGTAGTGTAGCAACATCCAAATTGCCTAGAGTAGAGGTGACAGCTGGCTGGTCGATTGGTGGACAGGATGTACTGGAGGTACTAGAGATTGTTGACATGATGTGGCAGGAAAAAAAATGGAGTAAGGATTTAAAGGGAAACAATAAATCTAAAAAATTGGAGAGAAAAAAACTAGATTGTAGGCAGTAAAAAATCTTACTTAAAGGGTGAGGAGAACCAAAAAAAATCAAAACTTCAGAGTGAAGAAATCGACTGCAGAATGCGGAACAAGGAGTCAGCAGCCTCAGGGAAAGAGAAAAAAACCCTAGTTCTCTAATATCATGTTGTTTTGAGGAATAAAATTATTTTTTTGCTTCTTATTAAAAAGTTACAGAGTTGTAGTATAAATACAATGTAGGCATCACCTAAAGAAGGAAAATACTAACTAGGAAACTAAATAAATTAATTTACAGATATATCTACTCACTAATTATAGAATATTTCCTTTCCTTTTATATCTAAACTGACACTAAGCTTTATATATGATTTAACGCCCATAGGCACAATCTAAACTATTATCTTGGATCCTCTTTTTTCCTTTAGGGGAGAGATATGGTCTCTGGCACAATCATACCCCCTGACCATCAATCCTTCTATTTCCTCTTATGACTAACATATGGTCTCTAGCCCAAATGTGGCTTAAGCCATGTTGCTCTCTGAATTTTCTTTAATGCCACAAAGTCTCTTCTCAAACTATGTTTTATCTTATGTCTCTTCACACATTTGATCCATATAGGATATAAGTTGGATACGAATATAGGCAAGATTATGTTCCTCTAAAAATTGTAGTTTTCTCCTTTTTTTTCCTCAAAATATCCTCCAACTCTTATTTAATCTCATCCCGAAGCCAATATATAATAATTCAGAAAAAAACAAATAAAAAACTAAGTAAAACAAGGTAAGTTAACATCAAAACTAATCAAAATACTTGAGAAAATATGTGCATATTTCATGCGCATCAAATATCTCTATACTTTAGCTTTTATTTATCCTTAGAAAATCAATTTCAATTACTCTGAACTTAAATAGGTAGTAATTCTAGGGAAAATCTAGTAAAGCAATTCAAGTAATTAAGACTATTCATAATCTACGTAATTACATTATTTACCAACTAGTTAACTATTTAGATACTTACACTAATTCATAAATTAATTTGATTCAGTCTAAGAATCCTTCAAACATCAACTCAATCCACATAATTCAACCTAATATATAAATAGAAATAAATGAATAATTTGCTTCCAATTTCAATCATTTTAATAGCCTAAATTGATAAAATAAATAAATAAAAAGTAAGGAATAAGCATCAAAGGCTTGTTTGAAAAGTCTCTTAACCTTTTGATGCAAAAGTAAATATCTTTTCATAAATACCGTAAATTTCTCAATTACATTACTAATTCAAGTAGCTACTAGAACCACTTTTTAAATTAAAAGCTTTTTACTTAGGCTAAAGTCAACATAATAAATTTATTTTTGCTCTCTTTATTTATATTTTTTTATATTTTTTTGGTGAGATACTAAAAAGTTTTAAAAAGAAAAGAATCCACTTTTAACTCATTCCTAAATTATATATAAAATAGTTTTATTATACAAATTAAGCATCCATTTTCAAATTATTGCATTAAGTTAAAATTGAGTTTGTTTTTAATGCTCACATCTATTTACTTAAATTAATTGAATCACAAAATAGTCCAAATCCAACTCCTAATGAATCATCGTAATTATTCTTCTTTCATTATACAACTCTAGAAATTATTGCAATTTGATGAAATTAATTCACTATAAAAAATGGCTTACAAAAAATTAAACTCCTTTCCACAATTAAGTTTTATATTGTCTTAAATATATCAAATAGAAACATGAAAGCAAAAACAAAGGACAAGAAAAATATAAAAAGATATAGGAAAATAAAAAAGAAAAAGAAACTCGATATCTTCCCTTGCAAACATACTAACAATAAATAACGAAAACAAAAATCAAATTAAATAAATATTTAATTAAAAGGAAAGTAACATAACTGAAAAATAAACAAGTGGTTTCAAAAACAAAATCATGAAAAATGTACAAATCCTATAGGAATGAAAAGAAAAGAGAACAAGAGCTCACTCTTCCGTTAATTTGTCTTTGTTTCCATCTTCAACAGGTGTTGTAGATGATAGCAGAGGTGACTCTGATATATATTGTGCAGCTTATAAATTTTTTAGTGCTGCTCATTCTCCAAGCAATGAATGGTCCTATCAATGTAAGGGATGAATACTTATTTTGATGACAAAAAGAGTTTTACATAACAAAAGCTTCGGTTCTTAGCTCCAATTGTTCATAAAAATGGCATACACAAAAATACTTTCCAAACCATCAATGGGTGTACATCTATGATACATTAGGAATCATAGAGCAATCTATTCTTTCTATATACAAAGCGAAGAATTGAAAAATGATGATAAGCAAAGATGGAAAGGTTTGACCATTTCCCACCGAAAAGAAGAAAAATGAGGGACACTGTTTGTACTCTCAGTCAAACCTCACAATGTATAAGTATAGATTTCTTCTATACAGTATGGCCGCTAGAATCAAGTAACTTGTCTTCCTCAGTTGTGACTTCGTTCATCTGAAGCTGGATATTTCCCTTGGATGTCATTTTATTCCATTCTTTTTCAACACGGAAAAATACCCACTGGAAGCGACGGAATATCTCCAAGGCAGCGATGGTGAACACGGTAAGGTAATTATGGCGGAGATGAGCTGACAACTTGTAAGTCCATGTGCATCGCAGAATTAGATTGCTTCCTATCACCCAAAAGTACACCTGCAGTTCCAAATTTACAGTTACTATCATGAAATGTCAAGTGTGCAGCCACTGATCATGGTAATCAAAAGAGATGTAGATCTTACAAAGTCAGTCCAGATGCTTGGCAAAAGTTGTTATACCAAGGATTTGGAACTAAATGCAAAAGGCCATTCCAGAAAGTAGGCCCATCAATTGAAGAATGAGGTTATTAGGTTCAAAAGGATTGTTTTAAGTGCATTAACTGTTTTCACTAAGCTTAAACGCCTCAATTATATATGTAAAATAACTGTAGGCAAGTCGAAAGTGAATAATCCACAGGATCAATTCTTACCCATTTCCTCCCATATAACAAGTATGAAAAGAGACTTGGCCTGTTAAATTGGAAAATCCGAGTGAAGCCACTGAAAAAGAATTTAAAGAATAAAAAACTGGTTATTTAGCAGGCACATCAGCAATTGTTGTCGAAGATATGAAGGGTTTCAACAATGCTTAAAATGAACATTATAAACAGTGTAAACCATAACCAAGTAAATTAAAACTGCATAATAATGTAAATGCATATTGATAGCTATGGAAAAGAAAATATATAATTCCAGAAAGTCAGCAACCATCTGCTTAAAATTCTCAGCAGGAGAAGAACATTCTATTTCGAAATCAGCATACTCTATTCAATGTATCAAGTTGTGTAACTTCAGAAAATCCAACTTTTTAATATGTAAATGTGCATCATCATCTACGATATAGTCATCATGTAATTTTTGTGACAGCAGAAAAGAAATTGATATACCTCAAGTCCCAATCTCTAGTCACATCCCAGTAGAATGAATAAAGTGAATTCGAAACACTTGACAGAAGCCAAAGAGGCCTATAGAAGCTTGTCCACCTATCAGGGAAGACATGATATTTAAGGGCTGAAAGAAAAATCACTGGCACTGCGGTCGAATATTTTAAAGCTGAAACCATAAGCAACTTGTGTCACAAAACTTGCCTCATTATTATGGTAAAAATAGCCTCGTAATCTCATAAGCCCAAGTGGACAACAACAATAATGACATGATTGTGAGGTATCAATATTCCAAGGTCACCGAGGAAGAAATTAGTAACAAAAGAAATCAATAAGGAGCTAAATATTGTGAAAAAACAAGATATGCTTAGAAATTGTGACTTTACCTGAAATCATCATGAAGATATAGGACTCCCTACATCAGACTTAGACAGAAGACCTAAAGATTCTAAAGACTAGAATCAATTTCAACTCATCTATCAAGAACAAAAAGAATTTGGGCACTTTAATAAAATGATACGAATTTAATGTATCTCACATCAACCCACTCTAATTCCCTCAACATTTCTGAATACCAAGAAGAAACTAACTTGATATGAGGAAGTTCTGTGGAAACTAATTATGCTGATCTAAAATTCTTAAACCATTGTAATTTCCAAAAAAAAATCTTAAACAATTGTAGCTTTAAGCTGGCTTCTGTTCTAACCAAGAGCACTTCATCCCAAAGTAGGATCAGGTCCCAGCAACTATTTTGAGCTACAAACCTATGATGCAATAAGATCCCAATTTGCTTTCAAGATATTTTACAAGCAGTTGCAGTGTTTCCCACAAAGTTAAAAGGAATGAGAGGTGAGAAAGTCGGAATACAAGAAAAAGAAGAAAGAATGCAAAATAAATTGTCAAAGTGATCATACCATTAAAAAGAGCAGTTTTCTCCCTTGTATCCTTGTATTGTCGAAGACATTGGAAAAGTCGAAAAACATAGGGCAAAACAAGAACAAGAGGAATTGCAACACTGTGACTGCCACACACAGAATCAGCTTCAAACCATGCAATTGTGGCAACCTGCAGTACTTGAACGGATGTAAGTAACACGAGAGACACACACCAAGCAATAATTACTCGGCATGAATACGGTGAAGCAAGGAAGTTCGACACACAAGGCCACTAAACAAAAACTGTATTCATACTCGTCTCAACTAGGGTTATCATTGCATTTAGTTCCTTTACATTCAAGATGACACTGAGCAATAGTAAATCAAAATGAGCCTATGGCACATCATTATTTTACATGAAGCAGAACAGAGTTTCAAGTTGGGATCATGGCGCCTAACATCAATTATGAAGCAAATCCACTGGCAAGTAAGCATTACGAGATGAGATTAACCTGGCGATGCAACATCCGGCATACTGAACGTTCCAGATCTGAGAAAACCTATAGAAAAGTAAAACTTCTTAGGTAAAGAAAGTATAGCAGAGATATGTACAGAAAAACAATGGTAAAAGAATTTTTCTCACAGGGAATAGGGTTTTATTATTTCTATTAGTAGTCATGCACTCTAAATCTATATATATATATTTATATATATCGAAGGTGGCCAACGAAAATACAACAGACAAAAGAAAGCCTCAACAATTCAAGGAACTGATAATCATGTCTATCTAATTTGAAAGCAGGTAAAGTTATACAAGTAAAAAAAGAAATCATAATGGTTCACCGTAAACGTGGACTAATATTGTATGGACTATTCTCCAACACTTATGAACTATGAAACGGAGCAGACTTCAGATGCATGGTGAGTTTAGCAACTTAACCACTTGAACCAAAATCATTAAGTCTCACATTCTAGAACTGAACAAAACAACAAGACCTGAAGTCATCTACAAATTGTGAAGTCATCCCATAGTCTTGATAGAAAGACCATTTTAACAAAAGTAATGATGTCATGGATGGTCACACGGTCAAAATAACCTGATTGATCCACTGTCACGTCCCACTTATGCCAAACAGAGAACATGGTCTCAAAACTTAATGACTAAAAGTAGACAAATGGGATACCTTTGCCATGGAAGTCAAAATATCAGCTACAAAGAAGTCAGAAAAAGTAATTGCCTGTGACAAGAATAAAAATACAGATAAGATACAGAAAACAAGTAAATGAGTTGCATCAAATATCGTTTACTATGGTACCAAGCTCCTCCTAAGAATGTTGTGTTCAATACTCAATCTTTACATCTTTTACAGTGTCTAATAAGTCGAAATTAATGGCATATTCATAATTTATTTGCTACAGAAATCTAGGGGATTGAGCAATCAAGTCCAGCAAATAATAATTTAAGCAGATTAGAGCTACCGTATTCACAGCATTATCAATAGTCTTTTGTTTCAAACATGGAGTTGATTGTTGCAATAACTCTTTACATACATAACCATTTTGAGTAAAAGAAACCATAATTCTGTTATCTTTGCAGCAAACTAATGTTTATGGCAGCTGACTAACATCCACAAACATCTAAATATGTTGGGTTCTACTTATCAAAAAACACTTAGCAAGAGTCCTGATTCCTTAACATGAAAGCAGCCTACCAAGTTCATTAGAAAATAAAATATTAAATTCTTTACTAATGTATTAATAATCCACTTGAAGGATTAAAGCGGCCAAAAACTTGCAGAAATTTGCAGGCAAATAACATTTGCTAAGAATGTTATAAACTTACCTGTAGAGGGACAGCAATCCGCCAAAGAGTTCTTAAAAGGTAGTAGCGGGAAGGCAAAAAAAAGATATCAAATGGAAATATTAACACCATCACAATACCAATATATAAGAGAACCTGTAACAAAGGAAACTTATTAAAACACAAGTTCCAACAACATGACAGTAACAAAAAAGTATGAAATCTATCAAAATGCAGCTACTATGTTATTACAATGATATCGACATAGTATTTAGAAACAAGTCTTTCCATATTCAATGAAATCTATCAAAGTGCAGCTATTATGTTATTACAATGATATCGACATAGTATTTAGAAACAAATCTTTCCATATTCAAATATGTATTTTGTAGGATATTAACACCCATCTGTTATCGTTTCAATCTTCAATTAAATTGTTAAAACTTGTCAAAGATTCTTCCTTTTTCTGTGCTGGAATTAATAATTTCATCGATCCTATCCCACCAATCATCTGACTCTCAAATCTTCAGAAACCACTTTGTTCCTTTGATTTAAAAGTGAGGGGATACAGCGTCGTGCAATTCAAGGCAAAACTTAGCAATATGTATCAGTTAATAAAACATATCCATGATATTTTATATAGGATAAATGTGTCGCAGCATACAACTTTACAATCCATCTCCTTTCAAAAATTACTGCAGGGAGACAAAGCTTTTCAACATGTCTCTTTTGTGGTGCAGCTTGTTCCACATATATTCAACTAATAAACATTGAAGAGGATGGCATCGACTATCAAACGAAGCAACAATAAACTCTCCCATTCCATTTCCTAAAGCTAGAAAAAATGGAAAGTGAAAAAGGAATATAAATTACTACAAGACATCAATATATCTATATTTTGCAAATAAAGAACCTAGCGTTTTACTCTGAACCAGAATAAGATTGTCAATTATGCAAGTCAAAGAAAACAAAATCTTCAAGATTATATATAAAACAAGACATTGACATTTAGAGATCATAATCATTCACAGCTTATAAGAGCATCTATTACACTGGTTGGGATGCAGCCAATGATACTTCTCCATGAGAGTAAAGGTAAAGATAAGAAGTCATGCTAGTTGGAACAATGATAGTCATCCACGTAGCAACCTACAAATATTTGGAAAAAAAAATTTCTCAACGAAAGCATATTGGACAACAGCAATGAAGAACTAAAAAATACCATAGAGATGACAATATTAATTATCAGAAATACAAAGAAAAATTTACATATCAGAGAATAGGTAAACAATGAAGAGAAATAATGAAGTAGCTACAAATACATTACCTTCCATATTTCTGTATGGGTAAGATGATTCTGGTCAAGATCAAAGATTTTGGCATAACTGACAGTAGAATGAGAGAAAACCCATAAATTAACTCCCCAAAGCCAAACTGTCATAGTCTGCAGCATCAGAAACAGAAGGAAATGACCTCATTGTGCATGGAAAGCATGGAAATATAGACTAAGAAATCTAGTTTCATCAATTAAAAAAAGTAAACAAAGTACTAACCACAAGAAGAAGAGGATTGTAATACAGAAAAGCTTCATAAAGAAAACGATCCCTCAAATCAGCATCCATTCTCATGACGGAATCCCAGCCAACCTGCAAAGTTTAATTGTAACCCGTGATAAGTTGCAGTCAATCAAAGAAAACTGCGTGGTCTTCCCAAGACATAATACTTGTCGGTCAAGTTTATGATATACAAAACAACTTGAGCTACCAAATGGATAGATATTAGCTAACCTTACAGCAAATGAAACCCCAGATGAAGAATAACAAGACCTGGATGATTAGGACTTTATTTAGTATCTTCAAGGGTATAAAAAATTGAGGTGAAGAGATTGATGAAGGAACATTTTCTTGAAATAAAATCGAAAGTACTCCATACCACCGTTACATTGCCTATTCTAAGCAGTGCAAGAATATTATACTGTCTAATCTGCCTATTAGAATTTAGGAAATGTATCACAAATTCTGTCTTTAAATAAGACAAGAGAATAAAAAGAAGCTATTAGCAATAGAAATTTTGAACAAGCCTCACCTCTTCCAGCTAAGTAGAATAATCCACGTTGATCACAAGACAAATCACATAATTTGCAAAGTGAAAGATAAAATATCAGGCAAATCATTAAGAACAGAACCTTAAATCGCCACAAAAATATTGGTGATGGCATCATTATCACGGCAGTACTTATTGGTGTACTCGCAATCTTCAAGTCAATAGATTCCATCGAAGACGAGAAACCTTCCTCCACACCATTTCCCGATTCACTACCAGCTGAGCAAAACAATCCACAAGTATTAATTTAGCATGCACATTCTACACTCCATAACTAATCAAGTAAACCAAAAATGAAACAATAAAGCAAAAACAATCCACTGACACCCGCATCACGGAAAAGGTAAAAGCATGATCATATATGTTTTTCTACCAAGATCAGAAACAATTGGTCGGCTACTGGACTTCCTCAAATGCGGGCTATTGTTAGGCGCTATCACTTGACTTCCGAACATAGATTTAATCTCCAGATATTGTTGCACACTCTACCTACACCCTACAGCCTGTACCCACCAATGGAAATGCAAATGTTGCATTAATAATTTCCATAAACAGAAAATAAGAACAAGATGCTGAAAACCCATTTTGATAAACCGATAAATTAAGAGAAAAACACAATGCAAACAAAAAAATAGCAGTCCAAAGATGCTCACAGTGAAAGATACAGAGTGGAAAGAAAAGGGTAGATTCAATGTGCGTTTATGGGGATGCGAACCGTGATTGGGGGGTTTCACTATACCACACCCGCCCGAGATACATAGATCTCTACTCTGGCTCTTGATGTTGCGTTGAGTGAGGAATAAGGAAGGAGAGAGAGGAAAATGGAAATTGGGGAATTCTTAAAGGACCAAACTGCAAAATTCAATGAAATTGTAATAAATATGGAATTGTTTGTGCTATGGCGAAATTATCGGTTTAATGTTGACATAAAGAAACATGAATTGCGTAGGTGAAAGGATGGCCAGGTCTTTATCGTAATAAATTAAATAAATTTATTAAACACAACTTTATTCACTGGATTATAGATCATGGCAACATTTCTTTTTTATTTAGGGAGTTTTTGACATCAAAGAATGAAAAACATGGGTTGGTAACAATATTTTGATATGATGGTTTTGGGGTTGCTCCATACCCCCGTCCCTCAAAATATGTGAGAAATTAAAGTTATTTTAATCAGGGTAAGTTTTAATGGTATAAACTCTCAATATTTCATAAACGCACAGCTTGTAGCGTAGTTTTAAATGTGTCGATCCTATGAAAAAGAAAAGTAGTCTAATCCTAAAATCTAAGGCCAGAAAAATTATAAAACTGTAAATAAACAGTGCCACAGAAAGTAAATATGAGAATTGAATTTAGCTAACTAAATCAGAAGTTAAACACAAAGGAATTAATAATTGAGCAAAAAGCAATCACAATGGAAATCAATAAAAGAATTTACCAAATTATAAGAAATGAGATTTTACCTATCATTAATACTAATCTAGCTGATTATGTGTTAACGGGGTGTCGGTTCTAAACGATCTTAGGGTTGATTACTCTCTCTCAAATTATAACTAGTAAACCTTAAATTATAAATCATAATCAGATTATGAAATTTACAATCTCTTAATTCACAAATTATCTAAAACCCTAATTAGATCTAAAGCACTCTAATAACTATTGGGTCTCGGATGGGATCTCTCTCCGCACAATTACCGATATGATTAGTTACAGGTTCTATTGAATCGCTTAACTCTTATTAATCCGATCTAATCGTTTTTATCCAGTTCACCATCTCAGTTTATTACCGAATTATGCAAGAAACGCAACAAATCACAATACTCAATTCAAATAACACAAAATCAACTTGGATAACATTAAATCAAAATAAAATCTCAAAGGAGAATTAGAACGCCATCATCATTCTACCATCTATCATCATACAATCCATCCCAACTTTATACATGAATAAAATTGAAACGAATAGGAAATAGAAACTTAGAATGGACGATCTAGGAAGGCAGCAACGTCGAAAAATCTCCTAATCCAAGAAGCACGTCGAGACCGCTTCTTTTTCCTCCTCTCTTTCTTTTCCTCTTTCTCTCTTCAAGGTTTCCAAAAGTGGTTGAATGAAGACTCCCCTTTTTTTGCTCACCACCTGTTCTTCTTCTAGGATTTTCTATTTAGGGTAACCTAAGGTCTTTTTTGAGGTCTGAAAAGAACAAAAAGTCCCTCGAAAACTTAAGTTTGGAAGTGTCCCCACGTTTGTCCTAAACTTCTGTCATGACCGTGGCGTGCCTGCCACGATAGTGGGCTTGTGTTATAGCCCGAGTTCCCTCTAAAACTCCTTTATTCTTCGATATTGACTCTGAAATACTAGCAAACACATCAAGGTACCTAAAAAATATAACATTTAAGCTCGAAAGCTTGTACTAACCCATAAAGCACTAAAAACACAAATAATTAACAAATTAATATAATTCTAACCTAAACATATACTAAATGATCGAATTAGTGGCTAAACACATATCAAACTATGCCCTAAAATACGACGCCATTTACACTTACCAACATCCCCACACTTAAACGTTTGCTTGTCAATTTATACTTATCAACATCCCCACACTTAAACGTTTGCTTGTCCTCAAGCAAATAAAACAAAAAACAATACAAAAGCACAAAGCACACAATGCAATAATGAGGTAATAACTTAACTACAAGAAACAAATTTATCTCTAAACACAATCATTCAAGTTGTTCCAAATTATTAATATGCAAAATCTGCGTATAGGAACTTTGGACTAAATATGCATATTAATTAAAACTTAAATGTTAAGAATATTCACCCCTTTGAATTGTACAAATACATTAATAATTATTTAGTTAATCAAACTTTGTAACTAATCATAAGTACGTTTTCATGAAAAGTTAAGCTACTTACAAGCTCGATAGGTTTTTATTAGAAAACATTCTATTTTTTGGTTACTTTTTGTGGACATAGACCTAGTCTTTTTACACAAAGGTAAACATTGGTGATGAATGTCGATCCGGTTACTTGACTAAGTCATGTTTTTAGTAAGTTGCTTAATTGGAACGTCACTATAGCCTTTTGACACGAAGGCACACATTTGTGATGCGTGTCGATCCGGTTACTTAACTACATCATGTTCTTAACCGGCTACTAGCTCTATTCATAACTCAAAGGCTAACGGAATAGTTATTTATTTAAAATTTACACACTTTTTTTAATTAATGCCTACCCTGTTTCTTTAGCTACTCGTTTTCATGAAAAGAAATACTAGCAAAGCTACTTAATCGAAAGACCTAAAATTATGAATGAATGTGATAACTTATAGGGTGATAAACTAACACTGAATCTTAATTAACTTGCATATTTTAGCCAAAGAATCCATATCACTAATTTCATGAGCTAATGACCCTAATAAATTATGTTTAAAATTAAATCGATTTTGTTCCATCTAAGTCATCAATACATTCACATAATTCACAATATGCAACCTAAACACACTATTATAACAATATGCAAAATTCACACTTAAAGAAAAACACACAACCCTCCCCACACTTGAACAACACATTGTCCTCAATGTGAGAAGGAGACAAATAAACACATATAGAAGGAAATAACACAAAATAAAATAAAACAAAAATAAAGAGTAATTTTAAAAGAAAAGGGTTAGAACAAAACCTTACGATGATGGAGATGATGATGGTGAGGTGTTGAGACCAAATCCGCTTAACGCTCGAGATTTTTGTCTTATCTTGGAATTGTTTAAAGAGAGTAAGAGAATTAGTAATCCCAGATCATTTCAAATTATTGAAATTTTATTTAAAATTCAAAACATATCTAATTAAACACAACAATTTAAATCTAACTACTGAACTTGCTAATTTATGGTCATTAACTTGACCTTGTATAATTGGAAACTCAGTCAGGATCAATTATGAGCAGCTTGATTCGACCCTTTTCATTCAACATCAGTTTTGCAGACTATAAGTAAGCTACAAAATGCAAAATGATTAGAAGGACAATATTGATAAAATTATGAAAAGCAATTAAGCTCAGTAATGCCCTTTTTTCGAGCGAACTGTTAACAAAACAAGGAATAACAAAACTCCCTAACAGCCTGTTTGGAATAGAGTGGATTGAATTCAATCTTGGGATTGAATTCAACCCATCTGTTTGAAACAAGAAAAGAAGCATGAATTCAATTCTTCGGTGGGTTTGAAACCCACTCCATTAACAAATTGAATTCACGCTAGAAACCACGTGAATTAAAACCTAACAACTGCTCCCTTCTTTTTTTAAGTCGGAAACTCACTATATCAGAATACTCACGAACCCTATCAGCAAAACCACACCCTTCTCCCAACCACAACCCACACACCACCAGATAATAATTAAAAATAATTTAAATAAACATTAAGTTTTAGATAAAAAGTTAATTTTTAAAATGTTTTATTTTATTTAA
>JANVCL010000009.1:1498072-1513001 GCA_026546855.1 Erythroxylum incrassatum
ATTATTGTAAGGAGACTTGCCTATTTAAAGGCAATCAGAATTAATAAAAAGCAAGTCAGAATTTATTCAAATAAGAGATCAGAGTTCTCTCTATCGAATTCTAAGGTATCAGTCTCCCTTTGAAGAGCTGAAATTCTACTCAAGATAGGTCGACCAAAAAGACAGTCTACTCGCCCTGTGACTCGATCCCAAACACGGGACCATAACACGCACACATACACATATACATGTTAACATGAACTGTGCTACGCAAGCAAACTCTGATGGGAGTTGATCCTGAAGTATGTGCATAATAAAATCAATACCTGGGAGTGTCAAATTTTGGGTTTCTCCCCAAGTGTGCATTTTTACTTTCAATTTTATTTTATCTTTTCTTTTACCCAAGTCTGTGGTCCTTCTAGGAGAGAGTCTTTACCACAAGACTATTCCCTCGTCTTATCTGTGTTACTTTGTTGATGCATGCTGTAGCATGTGAAACGAGTATCATAAACTGCCTGGGCAAATTTGATGAATGCTCTTGTTAGTATGGCATTTCTTCATCTCATTATATCTTCATTCTTTACATTGTATGACAGTTTCTTACTGGAAGTCTTTGTGGAAGATTATGTTGCCATGCAAAGGATTATGTGAAAGAGGGAACAAAATCTGTGAGTAAAAAATACTTCTATTCTGGTTACGGGGGTATGTTTCTTGCCTTCAGAAAAGGTGCATGGACAAAAGATGCTATAGCATCTGTTAGTTTTAAGGCATCACGCAGATTTCTTGCAAATGAAAATGGGAGTCGGAGGAAACTAACTGAGATTGCTGCGAGCAACCTTTCCAGTTGGTTATCTAACATGGAAAGGAATGTGAAGGAAGGAGAGTCCAGAAATATACTGTCAATGATGATTGCCATTTCTATCATGGATGAAGATCTGATCCAGTAGATACTGTGTTTATATTCTGTTTGTATATATTTGAGCTGTCGAAACATTAGAGAGCATAGTAATTTATGCAATTTTTTTTTTGGATTGCTAACCAACAAGCAATTTTTATAATTGTTCCAACAAGTTTTAGCTGACAATATTACTCATAGCATTTGATTTATTGCTTCTGAAAATCTTGTGGCAGCTTAGGTCACAAATATATGGAAAAACAGAAGATTTGATTAGTAGAGGCTGAATCATTTCTCATTTTGGCAGTTTACTGTATCAAATTTTGTTAGGGGACTTTGAATAGATTGTAATGTACTGTGAGGTTTACTGAATATATGGAAAAACAGAAGATTTGAAAGGTAGAGGCTGTATCATCTCTCATGCTGGTAGTTTGCTGTATCAAATTTTGTCAGGGGACTCCGAATAGATTATGATACTGAGGTTTTTTGCAAATGAGATGCAGAGGTAACGAAGGTATACAAGTGTTGTGTATAATCGGGCATCGTTCTTTTAACGGTCGATGCTTCTGACGGACGTATAGAGTAATTAACGAGCCTAATGTAATGTCTATTAAAACGGTACGGTCGTCGAGTTCGTCCGTTCTCGGGCTTTGGTTTCCTAGTGAAACACATCATGAGACCATGTGCAGTTTGCTTGATTTTGACACAAATTCCCGGTTTTTGTGGCTTCCTCGGGGAATAGATGATACCCTTTGGTTCCCAAAATCTGTTACCCTTCCCTGGACACTAACGCACCCTCCTCTTAAGACAGTCAAAAACTCTGACTGCTACTCAATTTCCTTTTGCTTGGTTAAAATTTTGAGGACTCTTCATCCGTACTGCCACATATATCCAAAGGGTCTTTTCATGGATTAATTGTCTAACAAAATCTAACAACAACCCATAAGATTTGCTTTCCCTGTCCCTGCTTTTATGTTGTCAACTAGATGGAGTTCATTGTCAACAATCATTTGACTTGTAAGAATTAGACCCACCCACTTGTAAGCCTTTGATTGAAAAAACAAACCGGAACCTTTCCCCTTTGTGCTTACGTAACTAACGTGATCTGTTCCTGCTTGCTTCCGCCTCAAATTGCGCCAAAAAATGGTTAAAGTTTATGTATTGCGAATTTGACCATGGAATAGTTGTACTACGCAACTTCAGCCAAGCACAACCCCTTGACCCTCTTCATCTTGCTCGTCTCCTTGGAAAATGCAGTGTCTACAGTCACCTAGCAAATCCCAGTTACCTTCTCGTTTGTCAAACCTCGTCATAGTCGTATCTTCTGTTTGTTTAGTATATCTTCTTGTGTCACTCATTCTGGTAGGTAGTTCAAAGTACGTAGATCTCAGCTCTGTTGCATCAGGAGATGTATACGATCCGACAACCCTTGAGCATATTGTTTTTGGGATTGCTTCGAACGAGAATTCATGGCCCAAGCGCAAGGAATATGTTAAGCTCTGGTGGGAACCTCGGCAAATGAGAGGGTGTGTGTTTCTAGAGAGCATGCCTGAAGATATAAGTTCATACAATGACAGTAGTTCACTTCCTCCTGTTTGTGTTTCCGGTGATACCTCAAGATTTCGTTATACTTTTCGCAATGGTCTCCGGTCAGCTATTAGAGTGGCTCGTGTGGTTGCTGAGACTGTGGCACTCAATCATTCTAATGTGCGGTGGTATGTTTTCGGAGATGATGACACTGTTTTCTTTCCGGAGAATTTGGCGAAGACTCTTTCCAAGTATGATCATGGGCTTTGGTACTATTTAGGGTCTAATTCAGAGATTTACGAGCAGAATAGGGCTTTTGGGTTTGAAATGGCTTTTGGTGGGGCAGGATTTGCCATAAGTTATCCACCGGCAAAAGTCTTGGCAAAAACTTTCGATTCTTGTATACAACGCTATCCACATCTGTATGGAAGTGATTCCAGGATCTATTCTTGCATGGCTGAGCTTGGAATCGGACTAACTCGTGAGCCTGGATTCCATCAGGTATTAGTTCTCGCATGCTTATGGTTTGTCCAAAAACTTTAGTTTAACTAGTGATTTGATGCTGAGAAGTTTTCAATTCAATTATTGCAGATGGATGTTCGGGGTGACATATTTGGCTTGTTGACTTCGCATCCTGTGACACCACTAGTGTCTCTCCATCACTTTGATTACGTAAATCCTATATTCCCCAACATGACGACCCTAAAGGCCCTGGAACTTCTTCTGAGAGCTGTAAAAGTTGATTCCCTGAGGATCCTGCAGAGAACAATTTGCTATGATCGGTGGTTTTCCTGGACTATTTCGGTGTCATGGGGTTATGCGATTGAGGTTTACGGGAACCATATACGTTTGCCTGATCTCCTTCCTGTTCAGCAAACTTTTAACCAATGGAAACAGGGAAACGTGTTGGCTGGTGTCTATACTTTTAATACAAGAGTAGCTCAGGCTCATCCCGACCCTTGCCGCAGACCAACTATTTTCTTTCTTGATAGGCTAGAGGTAGACTCAGCTGAGGGTATCATCACCAGTCATTACAAGAAAAGCTATGTCAATTGCTCCCACGATGCTACTGCTTCTCCTAGGAAACTTGATGAGATTAAGGTGCTCTCGAAGAAGCTTCATCTTAGTGTTAACCAGGTACGTATACATTTCTTTTTCTTTCAGTTTTCAATTTCTAAAAGTTGACTCAAAACTTACATCTTTCTTCAATTCAGTTGCGCGCTCCAAGGCGACATTGTTGCGACGTTTTACCTTCTTCTGTGGGGAATGTGATGGAAATCGGAATCAGAGAATGCAGAGTAGAAGAATTGATTCACATGCATCCTTAGATTCAGCGTCGCTAACACTAATGAATATACGTATCCCTTAAACAACTTCACAAACCATCTTGTGATTTCAACAACGGTCTGAATATCGAATTCAATATCAAAGGAGGACGACTTGTGTTACTACTTAAGTTAGGCTTACTCAAGAATTACATGTCTGTCATTGTTTCTAGACAATAATTTTGATACAGTTGGTGGAAGAAAATTAGTAAATAAAGCTTTTCTTATGTGAATGGTTAATTTCTGGAGAGATGTGCTACAAATCCCAAAAAAATGAATACATCAAAGAATCTATGTTTGGATCAGCACATATCAAACTTTGACATCACTCTTAAATTCTTTTATTTCAGTCATTCATTGCCCTTTTCGAAAGCTCTGCAATTCTTTCACACCATAAATGACAGTGGGCAAAGCTCGATGGCAATGAGCTTGTTTTCCATGCTTGGACAATGCGTTGACAACAAATGATTCACTTTCTGTTTAATGTTTATCATGAGCAGCCAAGACACTTATGCTTAAGCTCTGATACTCATAATGTTTTTCTCCATCCTCTGTTTTGAAAGTCTATGGTCTTCCTGAAAGCCCATGTTCAAGTAATCTATTCTGTTTCGATCACGCCCTCTCATGCAAGAACCCAGTTTTTCCACCTCTCTAAACATCCGGTGCAGAAATTGCATATAATGTATTAGTTTATGAATACATTATATGCATATTATTTCTGAGTCTGCATCGGAGTCTCAGTCTATAAAGAATGGAACTGCATATAATGTATTAGTTTATGAAGCCTCAACTGCTTATAATGGACCAATCTCCAACACAGCATATGCAATCAATCTTTTAATTCAACTATCATCTACTGTTGAACATCAAAGCAGATGGAAGAGTCACCAATTTGGAGTATTCACCAATGACTTACGTAAAGCTCTAGTAAGAGGTGAAGCTTTCAGAAAGCTTGTCTTATGGTCTTGATCATGCTTTGGCTCACAATCAATGGGAGATTAAGAACTATGGACCGTACTAATTAATGGGTTCTTGGCGTTCCTATCTTAGGGTGGTTACCTTAGGAAGAACTTCTCCTCCTTTACAGTGACTGGAATTGTTGTTAGCTAGCTATTGGCCTTTTGAAAGTGGGTCTTAATATATAGGGTCTAGGATTTAAGGAATAGGGTTTGGTAATCATTAGTTATTACCTTAGGGTTTGGTAATCACTAGGGTGGTTACCTTAGGAAGAACTTCTGCTTTCCATTTGTCTTATACAATGACTGGAACTGTGGTTAACTAGTTGTTACCCTTTTGAAAGTGGGTCTTAGTATATATTGATAGGATTTAAGGATTAGGGATTAGGGATTAGGGATTAGGAATTAGGGATTAGGATTAAATTTAGGTACAGCCATTCTGTGTTTTTGAAAAACCTAGCAGCCTCGGTTTCTCTGTAATGGAATTCTTCGAGCGCCATTGTATGACCATTGAATCTGACAATCGTACTAAAGACTATGTTACGGAGTGGATAGGAAGATTTATCCCTCAACGAAGCTGGATTGGGATGAGGAGAGCAGAGTTTCATAATTCAGGTCTGTTGGAGAAATTGGAGGATGTGAATTATCAAATTAAGAGGTTTGAGAAGAAAGAATTGAAGGCTGGGACGAATCGTAGGAACATGCAGGACTGGTGGAAAAGATTACTTGGTTAAGTAGCACATGCAGCATGAGAGGAACATTGTGTTAATTTTAGGAGTGGCCAGTGGCCTGGACCGAAATCAAAAGGTTCGATTCAAGCTCAGGCTCGAGCTGCCTAGGTTAGACTCGGCCTGAGACTCGACTATTTTCAACAAAACGATGTTGTTTAACACTTTTAATTAAAAAATGGCCGAGTCAAATTAGGCTCAAATTTGGATTTGCCATCTTAGTCCGGGCTGATTGAACCCCTCTAAATTAACTTATAGCTTAGTTTGGTTGTTTGCAGAAGATGTCCCAACGGGTTTTTAATTATTTTTCCATTTTCCTATGAATTCTAAGACTAAACCACACCAAAATGTTTGTACTATTTTGTATTTAATTATAAATTATAGTGCTTTTTAGGCTCATATAAGAAGCTACCGAACCTCTGACTGATTCATATCTGAATGAAGCTGACCCAAGCATCAAAGCAAGCTAAATATGTGAACTGGTCAAGTATTGCTATTTTATAGTGGCCGGCCACCAGCGATCTCCTATATTTTAATCAGAAATTAACAAAATGCTAATTCATCATTCTTAGTCGTATCCCGCTGGTAAGCTAATTAATTATGGGAATGATGTAATGATTTCAACTTTATTCTACGAACCTGGTAATATTCTCATCTGGTGATGACCTATGTTTTGACAAACTGCTTTGAATTTATGCTTGTAATGTCCATCCAAGAAACAAGAACAAACTAATTTTATTGGATAAAGACTTTGAATTGGTCTAACTTCTTCCTTTTCCCATCCGAGACGTCATTCCTTTCAATGATTAAGCACATAAGATTGGTCTCAGGAGTGTCTGTACAAAAAGCAGCAGGATTATGGTCCAGTGCTTCTATTGTTATAACCGTATCTTAATGTTCTTTTCTGCACTCTAGGATGCAATCAATTGAATTAGATGCTTATTGTCTACTCTTAATTTCCTGTCTTCTCTGTTGGTTGTATGCTACACAAGCCCAATCATACCAGTCTTTTGAGTGTAACTCTGCCAGGAATTACACTCTTGGAAGTGCATATCAGCAGAACTTAGAGCTTGCACTTAAATTTCTGGCCGATAATGCTTCTCGAACAGGCTACTACACCACCACAACGGGCTACAATCCTGACACAGTATATGCTCTGGTTCAGTGCAGAGGTTTTCTCTCCGCAGAAGACTGCCAAAAATGTGCTGCTAATATTACCGGAGACATACGTGAAGTGTGTCCCAGCCAGAAGGAAGCTTTCATATGGAATGAAAATTGTTACCTGCAATACTCAGACTGGCTCTTTTTCTCAGCAGCCAATATTCAAAACAGGCTGTGTTTGCTTAATCTGGTGAATGCAACTGAACCAACTCTTTTCAGTGGAAGCCTAAGAAACTTGATTAGAAGTCTGTCCTCCGTTGCTGCATCAAATTCTTCAAGATTAGCTTTTGGTAGAACCGTATACAACGGTCTTGATACTATTTATGCCATGGTGCAGTGCAATAAAGGGATAACAGGAAATGAATGCTTGAATTGTCTTCATAAGATCGTCAGAAACAATCCACAGTGCGTTGATAAAAATGTGGGCGGTCAATTAATCGCTTTGAGTTGTTATATTCGCTATGAGATTTATCAGTTCTTTTCGTTGTCGTTACTGAGTGAATCTTCTCCACCTCCTTTGTTCACACAACCCAGTTCAGATCCTAGCATCACCAATGGTCGAACTAGTCAGAGTGGTATCCTTCTTGTTTCTTAATATGAAAATATCAGTTGGAAAGCTCAATTATGCATCATGTTTATGTTTTTAATACAATCAATGTTGAAGGACTAGTGTCCATTTATGCAGGAAAGAAATCCAAAACCATACTTACGGTGATCATACCTGTATCTGTAGCTTTTATGGTGACAACCATCATCTTACTTTGTTTCTTCCGTCGAAAGATCAAGAAGAAAAGGACAGGTATTGCTCTTAACTCCGTATATGTTAACAGTCAACAGTTTCAGTTGCCACCCTTTAAGTTTCGGTGTCCAGAAGTGTGTCCATGGTAGAAATTAAATAAAGAAAAAGTAGTTGTGTGTAAAAAGTAGATGCTTTTCTTATTCTATATATGTAAAATGATCATACAGATGGTGTCGCGGGAGAAGTTAGCAAAAGCATGGAGTTGCTTTCGATTGGACTTGAGGCACTTAGAGTAGCAACAGATAACTTTTCTGATGACTGTAAACTTGGACAAGGTGGGTTTGGACCGGTATACAAGGTACTTCCTTTTAATTCTTAAGATTGAGATAAATCTACCTTCCATTTATTAGATGATACTTATTAAAATATATGTTATGTATCTTATTATTAATTTTGATATTATTTGATAATTGAACTTTCAAGATAATGTTGATTTGGTTCAAACTCTAAACTACATGGGATAGAATATTCCTTGGCTTTGATTGGTTAATGTTAGCTGAACCATGGCTTTTTGTGTGATAAAACAATACTTCTTATTTGACTTGAATTCCTGAATAATGGTTTAAAGGTGATAGAATTCTATCTTGAGTTGATGTGTGTGAGGATCACGTTTTTTGTGAGCTGAAGTGTATCGTGGAAATCTAGAGATCAGCTTTGGGATTGTTAAGTTGGATGGGTCATTAGTGATTTAAAAAAAAAAACACATGTTGACGGGTGTATGTGTGAAAACTTCGTAGCTGCCGTCTTTGTTGTTGGTTTGATGCAAAAAAAAACTTTAACAGTTGTCGTGATTGTTACAGCTCTATTGGGTTAATATTTCGGCGATAAAATGTTTGTTGATTTAAGATGTTTTGTGGCTGCTATACGTGGGATCAAGTCGCAGGTTCGAATCTCGGCAATAACGAGAGGTAATGGATCGCTCTGTTAGGGGACTGACTAAGAATATACCGTGATTCAATCCTTTAGCGATGGCCGAGCTTGCGATTGGGAGCCATAGGAGTTGGAGATTCAACCTTTATGGGGAGAAGGACGGAGCCACATTGGGGGCAAGTGGGGGCACTTGCCCCTTGGCTCCAAAAAGTTTTATATAAAAAACTTATTATTTTAAGTTTTTGATCTTATAAATAAAACAAAATTTTGCTTCCATTAAAACTTTGCCCCCACTAAAAACAAAATTTTGTTTCTATTAAAATTTTGCCCTCACTTAAAAATTTTTTTGGATCCATCCCTACGTGGGATGTTTCAGTGACTATATTGAAGATTCATAGCAGCGGTCTTAGTAAACAACTTCTCGTTCTTTCGTTGATAAAGCAACATATTTAAGGAAATTGCTTTTTATCTCAAGTGTTGTCTTTGTTTATATTAGTTATTGTTTAATCACTTAAGTTGTTTATTTTGTTTTATTATCATTAAACAATGTTTGAGAAAATCTTCTGTTGAGGTTAGTACGAGGCAGTCGTACTATTAGGTGTAAAATTCTTTCACGAGTTATGAAAACAAGGGATAGTCTCAAGGAAGGGCCTTACAGACATAGGCAAGAAATGTCAAACCGTATTACCAAATTTCGGTATTGATCAGCTTAATTTCATATTTATTTTTCTGTTTTCGGTTGTGCTAAAAAATTAACTGTTGATGATACATTTCCTTTATATCTAATAACTGATAAATACAGTTACAAGTACAAATAACTGCGGTCAAATCAAAGTTTTTGCGAAACTACTCTACCCTTCGGTTCTTTCAATACTGGTTTTGTCTTCAGGGGAAACTGTGGGATGGACGGGAAATTGCTGTGAAGCGGTTATCAAGCACCTCAAGACAGGGTCTGGAAGAGCTTAAAACAGAAGTGAAGTTGGTGGCTAAACTGCAGCACAGGAACTTAGTAAGGGTGATTGGTTTTTGCTTGGAAGAAGAAGAGAAGCTGCTTGTGTATGAGTACCTTCCTAATGGAAGCCTGGACAAGGTTTTATTCGGTATGATATTCTCCGAAAATTTTACAAGATTGTTCTGAATTCTTAGAACTTAGACTATTTAAGAGATGAGTCTGCTGAAACTTTTGTTTTGGTACGCTTCATGTCCAATTCTATTGTTAGATAAGAGCAGAGAACATAGCCTGGAATGGGAAAAGCGTTACAAAATCATTATTGGAATCGCTCGTGCGTTGGTTTACCTACACGAAGATTCGCAGCTCAGGATTATCCACCGAGACCTTAAAGTCAGCAACATTTTGTTAGATAAATGGATGAATCCCAAGATCTCAGACTTCGGTTTAGCCAAACTCTTTCCAGGAAGTCAAACTCAAGCCAACACGAATAGGATTGCTGGGACATAGTAAGTGTTGGTACTCTTTTAAAATAAAGGGATCAAATGCACAATCATGCATTGAAAGCAATAGCTTTCTGTTCAAATTTCAGAAATGCTCAACATAAATTTTTCGTTTCTGGATATGTACCAAGTGGTTATATGGCACCTGAATATGCAAAAAAGGGGCACTTTTCAACTAAATCAGATGTCTACAGCTTCGGTGTTCTGGTTTTGGAAGTTGTGACAGGTCGAAAGAACTCTAGCTTCCGCGACATGACAAATCTTCAAAGTTATGTAAGTTTTTCAACTAAACCTATTTTTTATTTTTTTCCTCACAGATTGTGATATGTAATTATGAGGTTTGATTTGTATTGTGTGTTTCCTACTTTCTATAGGCATGGCAACACTGGGTCAATGCAACAGCTCTTGACTTACTGGATCCATCACTAGGTTACCAATGTTCTACCAATGAAGTTTTGAAGTGCATTCACATTGCATTGCTGTGTGTTCAGAATCATGCAGCTGACAGGCCAAGGATGTCAGAGATCATATCGATGCTCAGTAACTATGGAACGAATCCTCCAACACCACTCAAACCAGGATTTTTCGTCACTAGAGATGGTTCTGGATCTAATTCCATAATAGAAGATTCTGAAGAATCTCAGTCCAGCAGTTCTAGGCCAAAGCTGTTAAATCAGTCTATAAATGGGGTCACAATTTCTGAATTAGATCCTCGCTAGTCAATCCGATTCTGCATGGCTGACCTATGAAATCCTCACCATAATGTCACAAGTTCTCTTATTCTGAAAGCTCCAGGTCGAGTATGCAAATTAAAGAAAAGTTCTTATAAATGATCATCCTCCTTGGTTTAATTTTTTGTAAATAAAAAACTAATTTTCACTCAAGTTTAACTTTAGGCATATGCCTAACTAAAAAGACTGGGTATGGAGAGCACGTTGATCATGGAGAAAATGTGTTCATCTTTAGGTTCAACCGTGATTTGAATGTGGATAAAATTCTAGAATTTGGGCTCTGATATATGAATGAAAAACTTCTTATAATCCTAAAATGGAGTCTTGGTGTGGAAATAGTTAAACCAAGATGGAAAACATTTTTCTTTGGATCAATATCCATAACATGCCTCTAGTATTGATCTATATAAGGGCTTAGTAATTTAGCAAGCTCCTTGGGTAGGCTGATAATTCAATTCTTAATGAACAAATTGTCAACCTAAAATGCATTGATTATGGATGAAAAAGGAATTACTAGAGATTATAAAAATCATGAAATTAGATGTGATTGGAACCTAATAGAAGTTGCGGTTAATCTCAGTTATTAATAGAGACCGTTAAAGTCTGATAAGCTAGACGACTAGATTCCAAATAACAAAATTTTGTTACTGGAGAATACAATGAATTATCAAGAAAACAAGGCTAAGAGAAAACTCCCATTAGATATGCTACACCATCTTATGCTGGGAAGGTGTCTATAATGCATGACTCTCCTAAATGGCAAACTAGATTATTGGAGCTTAGTAAAGTAGAGACAAGGAATAACACTAGAAATCCACCTAGGGAGGTGAGAATAGGGGAGAATATGTTATGATTGAATTCCCTGGGTTCGAGGTCAGGGATAACCTCTAGAAAAAAGAAGGAAAATAGAGTTTGGGAAATGATTTTTCTATTCATTCCTGAGGACGTTTACAATTTATAGAGATCTTTAATAACCGATTATCAAGTGCGAGAGTTCAATGTGTAACAAAAATATAGAATCCTATCAAATCATAACAGGCATCACGTGGAGTTGCTTCTTATTCAAGCGTGTAGCTGTCACTTCTCAGCCAACTTTGTACAATTAATATTGGATGTAATCCTCCCATCTTATTGGATGATGCATAAGTCTTGGTGGACAAGCGTGATCCTCAGCTCCCCTAGCTTCTTCTTTCTTTTGATGGACCAACTCAATCTGATTTTGGTCGTTGCTATCATCCCCTTATTGAATGACCGTTTTATCACAATAGCTTAAGTTATTATGTAAAGTTAATTTAATTGGTTTTATATATTCACTAACACACTCCCTCAAGTGAAAGTCCTTTGGACTTGAAACTTGCATAAGTTTACTCTACTTTGTGCTGAATAATAGGTGAGTGGTAGGATTTGAACTCATGACCACTTGATCACAAAGGCTCTGATACCATGTTAGAATTTACAATAGGCCTACGAGCGCACATGAGAAGAAAAGTTAGATCACATATAAGTTTAAGTGAGGTTTCATCCTAAAATCAATTGATGATAGGTGGATTAGCCTATTAGACTTATATGTTGGTCTTCTTTCCTCTCTTTTTTTAATGTGGGACACACTCTCACTCTTATATTTTAACACATCTCCTCATGTGTGGGTCTAATACGTGACATAATCTATTATTTTAAGGTGTTAAAAACTAACATAAAAGCAACCTGCTCTGATACTATGTTAAGTGATCGTTTTACAATAATAGTTTAAGCTATTATGTTAGGCCAATTTAATTGGTTATATATGTTTACTAACACCCCTCCCATTAGAAGCAACACCTTGTCCTCATGGTGGTACTGTGATTGCATTTCATCCCAATTCTCCCATATACTGTCTTCAGGAGGTAGACTATACCATTGAATAAGAACCAAATGTTTAGGTGGATCTACGGTGACATCGAGCTTAGAATCAAGAAGTGCTAGAGGTTTGATTAAAGGTTGACCATTAATAGAATCCGACAGAAGGTCAAATTTGGGAGATTGGAGGGGACCTTGATGAAGTTTGAGGAGAGAACAATGGAAGAAAGGATGAAGCTTAACACCAGATGGGAAAGCAAGTTTATAAGCAACCTGCCCAATGCATTTAGGAATCTGATAGGGACCATAATAACACTTGGAGAGCTTGGAAGGGGAGTAATCATATAGGTGGATTGACGATATGGCTTGAGTTTCACGTACACCTAATCACCCACCTAATAATGAACATCACAACGATGCATGTATGCTTGATGTTTCATTTGAAGTTGCAACTTCATTAATTTCTTCTTGAGAAATTGCAGTATCTCATCTCGTGTTGATAGGAAATTGTCAACAACTCTGTTTGGAGTAGTACTAAGGACATACTGTGGAATAGGTGGGGGAGGTTTAGCAAATGTAACCTGAAATGGAGATAGGCTAGTTGAGGAATGGATGACAGTATGATAGGACCATTCGGCCTATATAAGATAACGATGCCAAAGTGTATGCTGATGATGAATAGAGGCATGCAATTATTACTCTAACGTCTAATTAACAACTTCGGTTTGGCTGTCGGTTTGAGGATGACACGCTCCACTCATTCATAATTTCGTACCACTTAAGTGAAAAAGTTCCTTCTAGAATTTGCTAAGGAAGATGGTGTCATGATCCGAAGTGAGACTACGGGGAATGCCATGTAGTTTATACACCATATCGACAAAAAGCATAGTATCCTTTTAAGTTGTATAGGAAGATGACAGAGGGCCAAAATAGGCACCCTTGGAGAAACGATCTACAACAACCAGTTTAACAGTATATCCAGAGGAAGGAGGAAAACCAGTAATAAAGTCCAACGTAAGATCTTCCTTAGGAGCATTAGGGATAGGAAGTGGTTGGAGAAGATTGACTGGTTTCTTGGTCTCATACTTAGTTTGTTGACAAGTAATACATTGACTGATAAAAGTAATGACATCAGTATGTATGGAATCCCAATGAAAATGATCCGAAATGCGTTGAAGGGCATTGTCCTAAGAAAAAGGTTTTGTAAAATTAGGTAAAGCAAGGACTGGGGCTTGAGTCATAGCCTTTTTCAATGCTTCAAAGGCACTATGGGCAATATCTGACCAATGGAAATGATCTTTTTTCAATGATGCATACATAACCACGAATGAAGCATCGGTAAAAGCTAGTAAGGCCCAGAAAGACACTTAAAGCTTTGACAGTGCGAGGGGTCGGCCAGGTAAGCATGACCTGAATCTTTGTAAGGTCGGGAACAACCCTGTGAGCTGATATGATATGACACAAATACTCGATTTGCCATTATGCAAATAAAATTTTTGATTATTTCAAATAAAACTGTGGACAATGGAAAGTTTAGAAGGCTTGCTCTAAGAGGTTGAGATGTTCTGCCAAGGAAGTACTAGACACCAAAATATCATTAAAAAACCAATGATAAATTTCAATAGGAATGGTTGAAATAACCTGTTCATTATGGATTGAAAGACTGAGGGTGCATTGCAAAGGTTGAAAAGCATGACACGAAACTCGTAGTGACTAGTGTGTGTTCGAAAGGTAGTTTTTGGAGCATTGTCTTCCTTCGTTAGAATCTAATCGTATTCCTGAGAAAGGTCAAGCTTGGAAAACCAGTTGGAACCACTTAGATCGTTGAATAGTTCATCGATAGTAGGGATGGGAAAATGATCTTTAATTGTGATTGCATTAAGGGCGCGATAATCAACACAGAAGTGTTAGCTACCTGCACTCCACAGACAACGCCACACGCTCCTCACAGCTCCTTCAACGCACAACACCACTCAACAAGCCACTCACGTTCTAGGACCACGCCTCACACTTCTTCTCTTCATGTTGTCCAACCAGCGCATATACACACTGCACTCTCCACTCCACAAACGTCCAGCCTTCTCCTCTCACATAGATTAGCTCCTATTTTGTTGTTTCTTCACTCACGCTGCCCACACTTCTCTCCACAGCAGCTACCTCGTCTGCTCCTTTAAAGCCAGCTGCCTCTCTATTGCAAGATCTCCACAACACTTAATCTTATGCAAAAAACACAGCACCATGCACACACCGCCTGCACGCAAGCCTCCAGACCAACGCAGAGACAACCTCTCCAATGACCCACACATCAGGCAACACACATAGCTTGACGTTCTTCTTCTCCTACCCAAACACTCATGTCACCTTCAGCCAACAAGACACTCACGTAAATCAAACAAAACCACCTAAACCAGCTACCACTTTCACACAGAGACACGCACAAGATCACTTCGTCTGCTGCTCTCCCTTGCCTACACACACACACACCACGTCTCCACCCAACCGACCAACAACGCAGTTACTCCAACACACAAGCCAAATCCAAAACAAGCTCCCCCTCACATTATTTTTCCCTCTTCACACACTCACCATTGCCAGCTCCTTGTCTGCTCCTTCCTTTCTCTTTTATTTATGTGACAAATAAGTTTCTCTTGACCCTCCACAAACACACCA
>JANVCL010000009.1:1521088-1537511 GCA_026546855.1 Erythroxylum incrassatum
TAATTTGGTGCACTATACCATGAGTTATAGTCCAAACATCTCGGACTGTCATTTTGCTAACACATTTTCCAGCACTTTACTTCTATCCAAAAATTGACATTCTTAGAGGCTGAATTAAAATTCACTTTCTTTAGACCAATTGTAGCCTTATCTTTCTAGTTTAATCCAAATCAAGAATCACCTCATTTGGATAACGAGAGCAAAAATTATGGCTAAAATACTGACAGCACTTATCAGTCCAAGTCTGAACACTAAACCTGACTTCAATTCAGAAATTGGAAGTCTTAGGGGCTAAATTAAAATTTGCTTCCTTCATATGACTTGTAGCCTCATGTCTCTTTTTTATTTTTCCTCAAGAATCAACTCAATCGGATCTCTACAGCTCCTGAATTTCTCAAAATACTGAACTATGTTCAGAGAATTATCCAACTCATGACCCTTAACCAATCCTCTGATTTTTTATTCAAACAATCTCTTTCCATTTCATTTCAATTTCATAATTTCTTCTCTTAATTACACATATCTAATTGCCAATAGTTTCTCGATTAATAGTCCTAGCTTACAGAAAGGTTCGGAGTCCAACAGCTTAGGCCCCATTACTTACGGAAAAAAAAAACTTGGACCTTGAAAGCTTTACTATAGGCTTAAATAATTTAGAACAATATATTAATTGAATTTGTAACTTTTACCAATAAAAACTGTGGTAAGTTTCACGTATATAGTTTTCTTTTTTTTCTCACAAATAAGCTTAGATGGATGAAACTCAAACTTTGTTCTTATAACCACAGCGCCTGCTGATTACTTTGGTAATAACTAATAAGCTAAGAAGAAAAAGAGACTAAAAAAATAAAAAAGTTGCATAAATCAAGCAACCTATAGTTTAACTAACAAGAGTGACGCTGGCAGGTGTTGGAAAAACTGTACCAAATGGGTAAAACGCAAGAACAGCCAAAAGATTCATCGATCATTTTCTAAGTTGGCATGTTCAAAATCTTCTGTTTTGATTAGAACTTTTTCTCAATATATCATTCCGATAATGAAGTCTTACTTTGTTCGATGGTCCCAAACTAAAATCCAGAGTCGGATAAATTGGGAGATGCATCAATGCTTTATTGAAATATTATAAGAAAAAGACATATTCCTTTCACATTTACATTTGAATTGTTTGATTTCATTTATGCTTTCTTTTAATTTGATGTTTAGCTTTTTTAAAAAATAAAATCAGAAAATTAATTTAATTGTTAATGTCAATGTAATTACAATTTTTTATTTATGATAATTAAAAATTAAGCATAACTTAATGATAAATTAATTTTATGAATAATTTAATTAAATAATTTTGTTTAATTTTATTAAAATAAATAAATAAATTTAATTTCATAAATTAATATTTATTTGCTAATATATATTTAAAAACTATGTTAAAATTTTTGAAAATTTTTGTGTTTTCTAAAATTTTAATATATTTATTAAATAATTATCAATTTTAAAAATACTGAATTTTAAATTAATTATAAAATGAAAATAAATCCAATAATTAAATCATATTCCTATTGGAAATTATTATTAAAGAATTAAATCATATATAAATATTTAGTGATGAATCAAGTTGTGACAAAAAAATTGAAACAAAAAATAAAAACAATATTTGTAATTTTCATAAATTATAAAGCACGTGAGGAATTAAAACCAAACACAAAAATTTAAGCTCAAATAAACGTCAAATGACTTAAACATCAGACAACGCTCTAATATTTGGTCGTGTATACCTAGAATTATCAAACTCCAACCAACGAAACTATCGATTTTTTATTTTTCTCTTTTGTTGCATATAGTGAATCATGACAAACGAGAACAATTGTTGTAGGTTGACCTTTAATCCTCTGTCTTTTTATCGTTGATGTTACTAGTTTTCACAGTTGGTTTAAAGTGGAATACAATGCATTCTTCAAGTACATATGTCTGAATCCTCGTTACGTGATTTTCAACAAATACTCTGTTTCATTTACTCTTTACTTATTTTGTTCTTAACTTGTTTGATTAAGGGACGGTTGGTTCAAATAGAAGAATGGTAATAGAAATAGGAATGAATATAGTGAGAAAATGGAATGGATATTATCATTATAATTATGATGGTTGTTTAAAAGAGAGAAAGATTATCATTACTATTGATAGTGGTTGGTTTGTAAAAAATGTTGATAAATAAAAATTAATTATATTGCAATTAATTAATTACAATATATTAATTAATTAAAATAGTATAATTAATTAATTACAATATTTTAATTAATGAATGAATTATATTTTCAATAATTATATTGTAACTAATTAATTGATTATATTTTGATTAATTATAATGTAATTTATTAATTAATTATAATATTATAATTAATTATATTGTAATTAATTATATTTTAATTAATTAATTATAATATTTTAATTAATAAATGAATTACATTTTAATTAATTAATTAATTACAATATTTTAATTAATGAACGAATTATATTTTAATTAATTATATTGTAATTAATTAATTACGATATATTAACTAATTAAAATAGTGTAATTAATTAATTGCATTATTTTAATTAATTATAATGTAATTAATTAATTAATTATAATATTGTAATTAATTATTCTATCATATATGAAAGGCTGTTGCACAAAACGTATATTATAATTAATTAATTACAATATGTTAATGAATTAAAATAGTATAATTAATTAATTACAATATTTTAATTAATTTTAATTAATTATAATATATTGTAATTAATTAATTACAATATAATTAATTATAATATAATGTAAATAATTATAGTATTAGTTAAAGAATACTAAAATTTACTAAACCAAAAAAAAATTAAACATTAAGCATTAAGCAAAGCTAGTAGTGACTCCTATTCCTCTCATAATAGAGAGGAATGGAGCAATGTCCCAAAGTTAGGAATGAAAGTAAAAGTAAAATAACCATTACCTCTTACCAAGCTTTCTTTTTCATTTCATACCCATTCCCCTCTCCTCATACCCACTAAACAAGCACTCCTTAAATTTTATCTATATATTTATAAGAGGTTCACATAAATTTTCTTATTTCAATTATTTTGTTTTAACCTGCTTTATTAAATCTCATCCATATATTTATATAAGATCTGGTCGGGTCGGCCATATGAGGCTCGGCCTAAAGAGGCCCACCTTTAAGCCCAGGCACAGACGGCCCGATAGCGGGAGATCGTCTCCCATGCAAACACGATGATTCAAATAGAGACCTAAACCTAATGGCAACCTACCGCATATATAAGGTATTGTTCAACCATGATAGAGGTATGAATTACAAACCCTAGTTGTCTTTTTGTTCTCCAAAGCCTAAACTCTCGTAAAAGACTGACTTGAGCATCGGAGGGACCTTCCGGGAAACAACTCCCGGAGAGTCTTTATTTGTTTTGCAGGTATCACTTAATAGAAGCTCTACGAAATCATGGATCAGCATGACGATATCCCAGTCCAGCAGAATCTGGCTGAACCAATAAGTTATGGGGTTTGTTCATTGTATTTATACATCAAGTCGAAACCTAATACTTCATATCTGAATTCCTCTATTGTACTCAGCTTTGTAAAGTTAACAGAAAGTGATAATTTAAATTCAAGAGTACAACAAGTGTACGAACTCCATCGACCTCTACTTGAGTTGCTTTTGATCCTCTAATCAAGTCAAAAAGGGTACATCTCATATCTGATGGAGCAGCTTCCGGTTCCAGCTTGGCCGCCTAGTTTAGCATCAATGTCTGTCCGAACCAATTTTAATGCATACTTAAGACACTTCTTGCAGTCCGCTCCAGTGGGAAGATCCCTTGTGCATTGAGCCAGCCCATAAAGCTTGCCCAGCTTTTTCAGGTCGGCCTTTCCACTTGCTGAGAGCTTGGGGTTCACTGAAGCCTCATCTATCAAATGGTCTAAAAGGTTGTTCCTTTGGGTATTAAATTTGTCTGGTTGGCCGGCACTTCTGTTGTTGAACACAGCGTAGAAGTTGTTGAAGTCGACTTTACCAAAGAAGTAAATGGACGAGTACTTCAACATGCAGTCATCGTACCAAATAACTGCCGCTCTATTCGATGGACAGCGTCGTTGGATCTCAATGGTTGCCTCTACAACACATGTCTTGCAACTCTCCCTTCTGCTGTTAATAGTCTTACAAAAAGCAAGCCCATGTAGATTGGCATCTTCTGATGAAACTGTAGAAAAACCTGTAGTCAGTGTGCGAGTTCTGAGATAGGCCATCACTTGGTTCAGGTCGGATTTGAATTTGTTTTTATCGCTGGGGGGAAGGTTTGAACATGTATAGTAGACTGGGCTAATAAGTCCCACCACATTTTGAAGAAGGAGAGCTAATGCCAACAGATACAAGTTAGATGCAAATTTTGGGGAAGCCACAGTCATTAAGGATTTGGTTTAATTAAAGGTAGCTCCGATCCGAAGTTTATAGTTTCCATGAATGAACGTTTTCTTGGACTCGGGTAATTGCCAACTAATTGATACAGTTGGCTGGAGAAAATGGCCTGCTCAACAATACAATTTGATAATAAATAAGAGTTTTTGTAGTTTAGACTTAAAGATGCTGGTGTTGTTTTTAATGGTCAGCTGTATTCTGACCTTCTATTTGTATTTTTACACCAAACGGTATTGGAACAGTAATGGAGAAGGACCCACAACAAGAAAAAGGGAATTAAGGCAAGGATCATAGTGTAAATGGCACAAAAGAAAAGAATGAAGCAGATACTCTCAAGTGCAAATGGATAAGCTTATTGAAGTTCCTCTAACACTAAACTCTCAAGAGGACAGGCACATTCAGAAACTTGAAAGTGTTCTAACCCCTAATGATAAGAGTTTTATCAACTGTCTAGACTAATCAATCTCAAGCTTAAGCACATCTAGTTCCAACCAAGCGTCACTCTCAGAAAATGAGGAGAATAAAATGACTCTTCAAGGAGTAACTATGAGAAGCTCTGAGAGGAAGGAAAAAGCCTCAACATCTAACCCAAAATGAATATACTTACCTAGATTATAGAGGGCTTAATAGTCCTAATAAATAAAAAATAATTTTTGATTACTTAAATGAAACTAATCGTTTATTGACATGTATTCTAGAGATTAGGAGCAGGAAGCATAATAAAGATAACCTGATATTTTCAAAGAGCAATTAGAGCTGCATCACTAATCATGATTGGTACCACAGTGGGAGAATCATAGTGTCATTTGATCCAAACAAAATGGAGATTCGTCATTTGATATTTTTTGACCAACCCAATAAATATGGTTGAGAAACATACTAAAAAATAGGTTAAGACACTTAGAATATATAGTGGGATGGATTTTGTTAATACACCATTTAATGAGTTCTACTAGAAGATAAAAATAGTAAGGCACCACACTATTCATCATAAAGTATAATTACAAGAAGATAAACTCAACACTCACATGGTCTGCTTGATCCATGGAATTAAATGTTGGACTTTTGAAGAAATTTTGGGTTGTGGCAATTAAGACTTTTGCTTATCTAGTGAATAGAAAAATTCCTTCGTTGGGAGGCTTGTGTTTATCAGTTTACACCACAAATTAACGACATGAACAATGCAACAATTGCTTTAAGGATGCCATCTTTTGGAGGATTGTTGACAAATATAAGGCTACAACGCCGGATGATGAGCATCATCCGTCCAGATTTAATCTCACATTGTGGTCGATTAGAACTGAGACATTGATCTAGGTGCAATTTATGGTTGAAACGAACATATATATTGCGCTACCTTAGGCATAACTTAAACCATTGAACCTATACATCCTTTATAACAAAGATGTCTTTCTCAAGATCTCCCACAGCATTTTTTCTATTATCATTTGCTGTTCTTCAAACTGTTTTTGGAGCTGACCCAATTCAACATGATTGTTCAGGCCTCAAGTTCTTTGGGGAGAGCCCATACGAGTATAACCTAAACCAGCTTTTGGACAACCTCAAAAATCGTACCCCTCCATCAGGTTTCGCTCAACACACGGTTGGCAGCTTTTTTAGCAGAGTTCACGGGCTCGCTCTTTGCAGAGGTGATCTTCAGGCCAAGTACTGCGGTGCATGTGTTGCGGAGGCAAGCAACGAGATCATCAACCTCTGCCCTAACAGTAGAATGGCAATCATTTGGTACAATAACTGCATGTTGAAGTACTCGTCTCTGTACTTTTTCGGCCTTGTTGATTACATACATTATTACTATAAGTACAACGAATACAACAACGTCAAGTACGAGTCCCGTTTCACCCAGAGCAGAAACAAGTTTCTAAGTCAACTAGTAAACCAAGCTCAAACAAACTCCAAACTTTTTGGAACGGAAGTGATGAAGCTGGGAAACTCAACGCTCTATGGGTTGGCCCAATGTACGAGAGACCTTTCTAAATCTGATTGTAAACAGTGTCTAGTAACAGCAGTTCACAGATTTCAACAGTCCGGCCACGACAAATCTACTGGATGGTTTGGTTTTGGAAGCTGCAATGTTAGATACGAGACCTACCCTTTTCTCAAGAGCTAGAATGACTACAAGTCCATCATAAGGCATTTCGAAAACCTGCTAAGGAGTTTTGGTTGTTTCCCATGTATTGTTTTCCTGTCCAAAATAAAAGAAAGATGTGTAGTTTTGTTTCAAGTCTTTTAACCCCGGATGAAATAACAAAGAATTTACAATAAATGCTTGCTTCGGTATTGATTTATGTTGCTTTTGCCTATGCATACTATATGATACTTTTTTTTGAGAAATACTATATGATACTTTATGTCCAGCCAATCGATTAGTTATAATTTAATAATAAAATGATTTAAAAATATTTTTTATTCACCACAACCATTTTGGCCACGAAGCTTTTTGCGATGAATTCTCAATTATTGTAGAAAGTCAAAGTTTTTGCAACGTTGATTAACATTTAGTGACGACTTGCTAAATTCGTTGTTAGTTCTAGAGTTATTTGTGACGATTCATGTTAATTGTTGCTAAAAGTCTACTTTTGGCAACGAAATTGCAAATCAACACCAAAAGTTAATATTAAAGATTTTATATCTTATCTCTTTTTTAGAAGAATTTTGATGAATTTTTGTGTGTGATAGTATTCTTAAAAATAATAATGTTTAAAAGATAGTTTTCAATGGTCAGTGTGCTTAATAAATTTGTTTAAATTTATGGATTTATACACAAACGATTCTTTAATGATGTCTATTGTACATTTCATGAAAATAGAATGGAGCATCAAAAAATTGTAAAATATTTTTAAAGTTTTAAACATATTGTTGAAAAACACATGCATGGTTGATAATTTAAAATTTGAAAAGTGAATATTTTTTGTACTTAAAATGATAAGCATACATAAAATTTTAATGTTGATAAGATCAAAATATCATAAATTCAAGTTTACTACTATTTTTAATCATTAATATTTATTGACAACAAAATAATAATACATATAAATATTAAAATATGGTAAGCAATATAATATAATGATATATGGTATATATGTACCATAAGATATTAATTAGAAGTTTAACAATTCTTACAATTTAACAATTCTTACATATAAAATAATAAATAAAGTTTCACGCCTAATATTCCATTTAAAAGGAAAAGAAATAATTACTTTTTTAGATTCCAATTGATATTAGAGTCGGTAGAAAAGCTAAAGGAGTTTTCAATGTTTAGATTCCCAAGAAGGATCCTTGCACGTTCCAAGCCATCAATTGAAACAATTAAAGATCTTCCCCTAGGATTTGGTGAATTGATATCCTCTTCAAATAACATCTTTGCTTGAACTAAATTTATAAAAGAGACAGTGAACAACTTCTTATATGCAATTATGAATGAAAATATTAGATTAATCGCACATGTTATGCTTTTCGCCTAATAAGCAAACAATATAGAACAATCAAAGCTAAATCTAACGATATTAGGAACCCAAATTCGAACACTTGCATCTTAATTGATAAATTCCATCATCATCACAGTGAATAGACATAGTTTATGCAATCGACCATTGTTTTAAAATAACTGATTTACTTAATCCTGTATGGATCATTTGTACATCACCACTGCCTCTATTTCCATCTATGTTCTTTTGAAGATTTGAGAAAGCTTAACATAACATATAGTATATACAATAAGAAATTCATATAATAGCTTCCTAACAAAAAATAACATACTGATAATAAAGAAAAAGAGGTCATTCGGATGATATTAAAAACCTTGAAGAAGAAGATTGGCCATAGAAGGCAAACGGTGATTAGTTTTTGATGAAGAAATTTGTTCTGCATTGATTAGTTTTTCATTAGGGATAATTTTGCCACAATCCTCTCAACGGAACTTATTTCCATAATTGGAACTAATCACCACGTCGACATTTTGTGATGAATTAATGTTAACAATTTTATTTTGAAAAGTCAATAAAAAATTTCTTATTTGAATGTTCTAACATTTTAGCAATGTTAATTTTGTGATCTATCAAGTAAGACTACTTCATATGATAAGGTTGAGAATGTTAAGTGAGTATTTACTATGTTTAGGGGATGCCTAATCATCCCTTATAGCTTAGAAATATGATTTCTTCTATGTACATAAACATCCCTTATAGAATCCTCTAACGTAAATAGTTGTGTAATTGTGATTTGGCTTTAATTTATCTTACTAACTACCTTATTAGTTTTGAGCTAGTCCATTGTATATATGGATTCATAAAATATATTTTCAATAAATTCAGATGTGTGTATGCTAAAAGATTTGGATTTTTAATAAAAAGGGTAAAAATATGTCGAACAGTTAAATTAGCTAAGAGTATGCACTTTTATAAACTTTGATGATCAAATGATAAGGCATCATGCAACGTTAAAGTTATTTTAAATAAATTTTAAGATTTTGAGTCGTAAAAGATTGAAACACTCAAATCAATATGTATTTCCTTTGAAGTGTAATGTCTTATGTTATGATATTTCTCTATAACTTGGCAGGAACATTTGAAGACCTAATCAATATATGCATGTATAAGAATAAAAAAAACTATAAGAATAAAAAAAAAGGCTTTCATTAGTTTCCTAGCTTTAAGTTAAAAATCCACCCTAATTCTATATCCCTAGTTAGCTCTTTTGAGCCATAACCTTATTCTTTTATTTTATAACTGTATTACAATCCAAATTCTCTATTTAACCATCATTACCTATTGTGTTATGGTTCAATGAATTTTGGTTTATTGATACATGTATTCATAAAAAAGTATCAGAAAAGAAAAAGTATGTGATACATACTTAATTGTTGATACATTTAATCCATTACACTTAGTTATTAATGCCTTAAAATGTTTAAGACACTCATTTTAGTTCATATTTGATTTTAGGTATGATTTGGAAGCATAACAACTAAAGTGAGCTAAATGCACATTCATTACGCCATCTTCTTGACATTTATACTCTCTTGTCTTCATGGAGCAAGAAGAAGAAGAAGATTACAAGAAGAGGAGACAAGATAGAGCATAAAAATTGAGAGTGAGGTATTATGGCTCACGGGTAAGCATGTGTGACATTTTAATTAAAATGTTATAACTGTGAGCATTGTCTCACGACTGTAAAAATTAAAATATTTCATGAATTACAAGATAAGAGGACACATCACGCCACCAATTTTGTGTCATGAATTGTAACAATGAGCTAGCTATCACTTTAAAACCTAGTTTTGATTATAAAGAAAAATGTGGGATGGATATAACATGGAGGAAAAAAGTCACATGCATCACATTACCAAGAAGCCACCTACCCCATTTCTTTAAAACCTAGCTTTTGGAATATACGAGGAATGATATATGTGATAATTGGGAGAGGAATAACGGGGAGAAGAAAAAATGAAGAATCAAGAGAGTAGGGAACAAAGAAGCCAGTTGTTTATCATAGCTATCTCAATTTTTTAACCTAGCTTTGGAAGATCGAAAGAAAATGCATGTGTGATGTTTGGAGGGTTTTTTTTGTGGGAAAAAAATGATCAGACCTTCCATTTGTCTCATGGTGTGATTGCTGGAGCAAGAGAGGTGTCAGTTAGAGCAAAAGAGTGGAGAGTGAACATAATCCAACAACTCATTCTTCTTCATTTTTGGAGATTAAAAAGGAGTTTTTGGCCAGAAAATGAACAATTGCATTCTTCTTCATTTTGCGATCAATTCTCAACAATAATGGGGAGATTCTTGACTGATGCTTAGAGCTTGATGGAGAAGATAGACGACTAACCCCCCATACCAGTTCAGAGGTGCAATCAACGCTGAGGAGCACATTTAAGCATTCGTCATTTAGTATCATTTTCTTTCCCTCCTTTTTGGACTATTTACGTTATCTTGAGATTAATGATTGAGTATTGTGTAAGAATGCTTTTGATTCCCTATTGAATCATTTTTCATGGAAACATATTTCTAGAATTTTTATACAATACGTAATAGTCGTGTTTGAAGTCTTATATGGAAACTAACGATATTAAATTGTTAGGTATAATATAACATAAGTTAAATAATTCGAGCTTGTGTGATTATTGCTTAGATTGATTTGTTTTTCATAATCATATCGTGGCTTTTTGATTAAACCTAGAAAGTTATTTCTAAGTTATCTCATAGTTAGGGTTAATTAACAAGCTTTTCTTAGTTAACTATAACCTAAGGAAAATCTGGAATTAATAGAGCTTGTTTTTAATTCCTACTCAGTAGTCTAAAGAGATATCAAGATGATAATTCAATGACATATGTGAAATTATGCTTAGGTCTAGATTAAACCAAAGAATCGGATTTCAAACCATTAATCAATTTTATCACTTTGTTCTTGTTTAGATTGAGTTGTTTTTACATATTTAATTTTACGTTTTTTAATTTGTATTGAACCAAACCCCTCTGTTTTAAATATTAGTAAAATTTAGGAAAGTAATTGGAATTAATCTCTGTGGGATGACTTAAACTAACCACTGCTATAGTAATAGGTCTAGTTTATTTTATGTAGTGTTACGACGCACTACATCAATTTTTTCGTTGTTGCCAGGGATTATTATCTTTTACTTTTCTAAATTTATTTGTTTTTTTGTTTTGTTTTATTTTGTTATTTTTATTTTTGATTAATTTTTTTCCTTATTTGGTTACTTAGGGTGTATGACACAATCTTCTCACTTTGGTGAATTAAAATTTGATCTAGAACTTGAAAGAACGCTACGTAAATTGTGAACACAAGCTGCACAAAGTTCTGAGGATCCATTATCATCAGATAGAAAATTTGACTCTTCACTAGGAATTTAAATAGATTTAGATTTACTTTCTAATTCTGCTAGTGATTCAATTTCTGAAACTGATTCTAACACGGAAGGTTAAAACAACAATCGCATTCTTAAGTAGTTAGCTGCTCTTGATTTTAATCATCAACCTTTATGCATTGATTTTCCTACTATTGATGTTGCTTTTAAGCTTAAATATGGTATAATTAATCTTTTTCCTCCTTTTCATGGCATGCTAGGTGAAGATCCTCATAAACATTTCAAGGAGTTCCACGTGGTTTGTTATAGCATGAAGCCAGTCAGGGTACAAGAAGAGCAGATTAAGTTGAGAGCATTCTCATTCTCATTGGGGGACATCGCTAGGGATTGACTTTACTACTTGCCATCTGGATCAATCACTACTTGGAATGAGATGTAGAGACTTTTTCTGGAGAAGTACTCCACTGCTTCTTAAGCTACGAATATTCGAAAGAAAATCTGTGCAATTCGACAATATTATGGGGAGACATTATATGAGTACTAAGAGCGTTTTAAAAGATTGTGTGCTAACTACCCGTGCCATCAATTCAGTGAGAACCTCTTAATCTAATACTTCTATGAGGGGCTTCTGCCATAAGAAAAAAGTGTGATAGATGAAGCAAGTGGAGGTTCACTAGTAGACAAGACCCTATTGAAGCAAAAATCTGATTTCCAATATGGCTGCTAACTCTCAATAATTTAACATTTAAGAGGACCCCGATCATTGAAAGTTAGTGAAGCTAGTACTGCTACATTGGAGCAACAGATAGCTAGGTTAACATATTTAGTGAGGAAAATGGCTACAAATGGTGCTCAACAAGTTAATGTATATGGAATTTGCACAATGACGGGACATCCCACTAATTTGTGTCCAACTTTGCAAGAGAAATCTTTAGAAAAAGTGAATGCTTTTGGAAGTTTTCTAGGTCAATCACAAAGGAATCTTTACTACCCCTATACACATAACCCAGGGTGGAAGAATCCTTCATTCAACAGCTATAGGTTGTAAGGACAACAATAAGGACCCTACCAAAAGCCATATCAAAGACAAGCTCAATCGTCAAGCTTTGGACCTTCACTTGAAGAAATGATGAAAACTCAAAATACCACTCAACTCTAAAATAATGCCATACAATTCCTCCAATAAACAAGAGCTATCATTTGGAATCTGAAGAAACAGTTAAGTCATATAGTTACTGCAGTGAGCCAATTGGAGTATGCTTCCTTATCAAAAGATTGTAAACCTGAAAGAGAATGCAAGTGCTATCACCCTAAGAAGTGGTAAAGAAATAGAGGCACCACACAAGACTCCTATTATTGACAATGATTAAGAACCTAAAAAAGAACTTGAAGTATCTCTAAAAGAAGCTGGAAAGGGAACTAAGGTAAATACTCAATCCGCTGTAATTAAAAATTTTACTAATACTTTGCCTCCTTTTTCTAGCAGGTTAGCTAAATTGAAGAGAGAGGAGCAAGATAAGGAGATTTTGAAGATGTTCAAAAAGGTAAAGATGAACATTACCTTTAATTGATGTCATAAAGCAAGTTCCACGATATGCCAAATTCCTTACGGAATTATGTGCATTTATAAGGAAATTAAGAGGAGACTAGAAAGTTAGTGTAGGGGAAAATGTGTCTATAGTTATTTAAAGAAAGCTTCCCCCAAGGTGTAAGGATCCAGGTACGTTAACAATTCCCTATAAAATAGGTGATACTATATTTGAAAAAGAAATGTTAGATCTAGGAGCTTCGATTAAAGTCATGTCATATTCCATTTACACTTCATTGAATTTGGCATCTTTGAAAGAAAAGCGTGTTATAATTCAATTGGTTGAAAGATCT
Organism: Erythroxylum incrassatum; assembly: GCA_026546855.1. Classification (NCBI taxonomy): domain Eukaryota; kingdom Viridiplantae; phylum Streptophyta; class Magnoliopsida; order Malpighiales; family Erythroxylaceae; genus Erythroxylum; species Erythroxylum incrassatum. Next base: position 1,534,259 of record JANVCL010000009.1, read on the forward strand.
AACACTTATTATGAAGAGGCTGTAGAGAATGTCTTAGTGTAAGTTAATGAATTGGTTTTTCCAGTTGATTTTTACGTGTTGAACATGGAGGGAGAACCTTCATCTAATTCTGCACCAATCCTTCTAGGTCGACCACTTTTGAAAACATCAAAAACAAAGATTGACGTGGATGCAGGAATATTGAATATGGAGTTTGATGGTTAAAATTATTCACTTTGATATTTTTGAAGCTATGAGGTCCTCTAGTGATGTTTATTGATCTATTTTATTAATTAATGTCATTGATTGCTTGTCTCGAGAAGTTTCTGATATGGAAGGTAAGATAAGTTAGAAGTCATTCTTTGTAGGAAAATACTTTGTAAAATTCTAACTTATTCATTACAGATGAGATGTAAGAAATTTTGCTAGCATTGCAATCGATGCCAAAAAGGTATATGTTTCCAAGTATTGAATTGCTAGTATCTTATATAAAATGTCTACCTTTGGTTGTACAGGCACCTATAGTTGAGCTAAAGAAATTACTAGAGCACTTGAAATATATGTTTTTGGGAGAACGAGAAACACTTTCGATAATTATTGCAAGGAAGTTAACCAAGCTTCAACAGCAAAAACTCATTCAAGTGCTTAAAGACCACATCATAATTATAGGATGGACCATAGCTGAAATTAAGGGTATTAGCCCTTTGACATATATGCACTGAATTCTTCTAAAAGAAGGATCCAAACCATCAACAGAATCACAAAGAAGATTGAACCCTCAGATGATGGAAGTGGTAAAGATGGAGATCTTAAAGTTGCTTGATGTTAGTATAATTTATCCAATTTCAGATAGTAAATGGGTGAGTCCATTCCAAGTGGTACCAAAGAAGATTAGGATTACAATGGTGAAAAATGAGAATAATGAGTTTGTTCCTACAAGGATTCAAAATGGATGGCAAGTATGCATCGATTATAGGAAGTTTAATGCTGCTACACGTAAGGATCACTTTCCACTCCCATTCATCGATCAGATGCTTGAACGACTTATAGGATGATCTCACAATTGTTTTTTTAATGGGTATTCAGGTTATAATCAAATTGTGATAGCTCTAGAGGATTAGGAGAAAACAACCTTCACATGCATATTTGGTACATTTTCCTATAAAAGGATGCCATTTGGACTTTGTAATGCCTTAGCCACTTCTCAAAGATGCATGGTAAATATTTTCTCTAAGTATGTTGAGCATATTATTGAGGTCATTATTATTGATTTTACTATCTATGGGGATTCATTTAATACATGCTTGGATAATCTAAATTGTGTACTTAAATGATGCTTCGAAACTAATCTTGTTTTAAATTATAAACAGTGACATTTTATGGTTGAATAAGGAATAGTTTTGGGACATGTAATCTCATCTAGAGGGCTTGAAGTCTGAAACTTACCCTACCTTACAAATGTGCAGGAAGTTTCTTTTCTTAGATATGTAGGATTGAGTTGCACTTCTTGTTGAATGATAAAGTTAAGGATTTCCATGTTTAGGATGAAAAGATATGGGGATTGGGGATCCCTTTATCGAAGGTCTCTAGCAGCCTTGAAGAATTGAGTAGGTTGACCATTAATATGCGTCGAGAAGGAAGTAGATGAGATATATTCTTCTAACCATTCGATGAAGGTAGTTGGAAGCCTAAAGGCAGCGTTAGCCAGGGAAAGTCCAAGCTGATGCTATTGAAGGCCTTGTGAAAATCAATTTTAATTCTAAAATTAGATGAGTAGTTCAGTCTTGAGTATCTATGTAGAAGCTCTTGGATGATGAGAACATTGTCTCCACTGTGACGATCCCTTATGAAGGCACCTTGATTATCACTAATCAACGGGGTAATGGCCTTCTCTAGATGGTTTGCAAGGATTTTAGAGATGACTTTATAGAGGAAGTCGATATATGCTATGGACAAATATTCAGCAAAGGTGTAAGGGTTAGAGCTCTTAGGAACCAAGCAAAGGAAGGTTTTGTTTAGTTCCTTAAGTAGAACTTATTGGGTGAAAAATTCTTAGACTGCCTGTATCAAGAAAGGCCTTTAGTGTGCCATATTTTTTGAAAGAAGTAACCATTTAATCCATCTGGTCCTAGAGCCTTCTTTCCATCCATTGCAAAGACAACTTGCTGAATTTTATGAGCATCAGCGGGTTTGATTAACAAAACCAGATCCCAAACTGACACTTACTTCAAAGGAAGATTGTTTAAAGTAGAGAGTGAAGCATCTGAAGAGTTAGGTGCCCCAAGGAGAGAACTGAAATACCTTGTAGCTTCGTCTTGGACATCTTGAATATTTTAGAGTGGTGCACCAGTGGCAGGGGAGACAGAATTAATTTTGTTGTGATTACTATTAAGTCAAGATGACCTCACATCTATTAATTTTGGTGACAATCAAACAATAATAATATTAAAAGTAAATGAACTATTGTGATAAGTGTATTAAGCGTGTAGCAAAAACCCAGAAGAAGTCAAAAACACAGAAGAAGTCAAAAACACAGAAGAAGCGGAAAACATAGAAGAAGCGGAAAACACAGAAGAAGTCAAAAAACACAGAAGAAGTAGAAAATACAGAAGCGAAATACACAGAAGAAGAGGAAAACACAGAAGAAGCGAAAAACACAGAAGAAGTGGAAAACACAAAAGAAGTAAAAAAACACAGAAGAAGCAGAAAAACACATAAGAAGCGGAAAACACAGAAGAAGTGAAAACACAGAAGAAGTGAAAACACAGAAGAAGTGCAAAATACAGAAGAAGCAAAAAATACAGAAGAAGCGAAAAACACAGAAGAAGAGGAAAACAATGATGATACAAAGATAAAGATACTCTAGTGCGTCGAACAGTTAGTCAATTGGAGTTAGTTCCAGAACTCAACTAAATAACGGTTTCTACAAGAAACAAGAAGCAGTTATCAAGAAGCAATTAGAGACTTAGGCTATAAATACTAGTCGTAGTTATAGACTGAACTAGTTTTGAATTTTTAGCTTTCAAGTTATTACTTACAAAGAAAAATTCTGTATTCAAAGTGCGATACATGAGAGAAAACTCTGTTGTAACAAAAAGGTCACGATATCTTTCTAGTGAGAGAAAGGAAAGGCTAAGAGCCTGAAGAGGCTAAGATAGCAAAAGAATACTTGGTGTAAGAGACCTGAAGAGGCTCTGAAAGAGAGGAAAGAATACTTGTAAATTTGGAGAAGTATAGTGAAATCTCAGACGAACTCTGAGGACTGGACGTAGCC
>JANVCL010000009.1:1537611-1567660 GCA_026546855.1 Erythroxylum incrassatum
CTTTCCTAATTCTTCAAATTTAACACTTCCACTAATCACTTCTTGCTTTTCAACTTCCATTTCAATCCTCTTATTCATTTTAACTTTCATTAACTTGAAATATTCACTCTAAATCTCATAACACATACAAATCTACTCAATTCTCAAAGTCATCAAAACCAATACTTCTTTTCTCATTAATTTTCTTAAAGCACATAAGACATCTATAATACAACTCATATACAAAAATGCTCATTTCATTTCATTTTAATAAATCAAATCTCCAAGAAAAGGTTCGGAGTCCAACAATTCTAGTTTATGGAGTTTAGAAAAATGCTTGGGTTTAAATATGGTAGAATCTATTTCAGTGATTTTGCATTGTGGGATCTTAAAGTGAATTCCTATTGAATGAGATTTTGTTTGTTTTAGGAAACCAAGAGAATCCTACCTAAGAACAAGGGCAAAGACAATTTTAGCATGGAATCTTGCAAGCAAACTAGGTGAGTAAATATTTATGGTTATTGTGTAAATGGGCAATGTGCCTAAGTGTGTGTATATGTTGAATTGCTAAAGTATGAATGGAAATTTGGATATTATGAGATCATGTGAGGTTAGAAAAGAGATGATGAAAAAAATTGAGTTATGATATAGAGTAACCAAGTGCCCTTGAGACGTGAGCTTATAAAAAGGGGTAAAGATTGAAAGGAGCATTTAGATCTTATACAAATGAAGTGTAAGTCTAAGTTCATAAGACATGTATGAATTTTGAAATAGGAATGAGCATAAGATGTGTCCTAAAACATACCTGGGATTGTCATTAAGCATGCATCGTACATAGTCCATTTATTATCCATGTGTACTTATTGATGAGTATGTAATGTGTGTTTTGCATACATGGGTTGTGTAGGGCAAGTGTCCGCATTTAGGCGTTCCCAGACTTTGAAAGCAAATGTTAATCTGGAGCGTACTGTGAGTAGACCGAGATGGTCCCACTTCATTGTTTGCTTTATTTGAATTTTGTATATACTGATCTCTGTATGATGAATTGATTGATCTGAATTACTGAAGTGCTCATTATTTGTGAATAAGATGAATTAAGTGTTTTCAAAATGTGCATTGCATGCAAGATAATAAGTAATTGCTCAACTATATGTTGAATGTCGGACCACGGTCCGATGATAAGTGAATGTGATCAACAAGTGCATGTAATGTAAGTGATGCATTCTATGTCATGAATGCATGAAATATAAAGGAGTTGTGACCTAAGTCGCCTATTTGAAGCGCTTCCACGTAGAACTTTGCTCTGTGAACTCTGTTCTGACTAAGCCCTACGGGCCAGTATTCTGTTATGACTGAGCCTACAGGCCAGTACTTTGTATATGTGTGAGGCACTTAGGCACAACAACAAGAACGAATGTGAGTCTCATTTAATAGCATATGCATAATATAAATGTTTAAGTAAATTGAATGTGAAATTGGAATTCCGTTTGATATGTGATATATGTGTTATGTGGCTAGGTGAGCCATCGAGGATGGTCACTCACTGAGTTCGCAAAACTTACCCAAAATTTGAAACTATTTTTCAGGATAAGAAGAATATCCCGTTAGGCCAATGGGAGTATACCTACATCATTCAAGCGAAGGATAGAGGTTGGGATCAGTTCGCGTCTGCATTGCATTTCTTTAATTTTTGCACTGAATTTTATACTCCACAACTTTTGTATAAAAATTTATATTTTGAAATGACTAAAGTATTTGTATTTGTGAAAGGGCCCAATTGGCCATAAGGGAATTTGTAAACTGCCTTGTATGATTGAAAAGGGCTTACGCCCTATTTGATTATCGATTTCCGCATATATTGTTTTGTGTTGTGTAAAAAAATATGTACCGAATTTTGAATGAATGAGTGACTTAGCACATCACCCTCGGATATCACCATCGATGTTGGGTTTGGGTCTTGCGGGAGTGGGGTGCTACAAAGTCCAAATGAGCTGTTAGGAAGTAAGTTTGAGCTAATAAGGCATGGAGATCACCAAGCCTACTAAGCAACATCAAATAAGCAACTAGGAACTAAACTTGAGCTAATAAAGCCCAAGCTTTATTGTTATCTTTGTAAGCTTTTCTTGACTAGATTATTTCTTTTGATGGTTCTTACAAACATTTTTGGCATCTATAAGTTGTTTAAATTGTAAAAAAAAAACATTAATGAGAAATAGATGTATAATGAAATTTTTATAAATATTTTTTTAAAAAAATCAAATTTCCATAATGGTGAAAATATAAAGGGCATAAAGCTACAAAAGGAGCTAATTCTACCTTAATGGTCACATGACCTTAGCAGACTAATACAATTAATTCATTACCATTGTAATAATGTCATATATTGGCTATATAAGGTAATAACACTTAGAAATAAAACCATCCCACTTGATTTTTACCATAGCTGACTGATTGAATAGGGTTAAGTTCAATATTAAATTTACTATAAGTGCACGACATAGCTGTAGCTAATACAGGCAAGTATTACTTGATCCTACAAAGACAGTAAGTACTAGTAGTTACCTTTTTTCTATTATCTAGCCTAGAATCAAATTCTTTGTTTTTAATTACAAATAAAGCTAATCAATTAAACTAATATTGGAAACAAAAATGAACACAGGATAAAGGAAAATACTTAGAAAATTTAATATCAAATAATAGTATATAGGTGATGAATCCCCCTAAGAATCATTATATAATTAACTTTTTATCTCAATCTTATGAAATCAAATCATGCACTAATTCTAGGTATATTAGAATAAGAATAAAATGCATAATTGAATCACATTGAAGAAAATATCAAAATTGATTGTTATCACAAACCAGGATTCATCACATTTTGGCATTAAACATGTTTAGTTAGTTATAAAAAACGAGATCAAGAACAAATGTGCAAAAAAAAATAGAAAACAAAAAATTATAATTCTAAAACTCCCTTTCTCTTCTATTGATTTTTTTACAAGTATGGATTGGATGTAGCTTTTTATCGAATCTCTTGATGTTAATTTCATGTTTTCCTCATCCCTTGTTCAAAATCGTCACCTTTAAATGTGTCTTAATTCTAAAAAGTTGCTTAATAATTTTGGTCCTCCTTGTTTGCCTCTGCTTACATCCTTTTATAGGAAAAATTAAGGTTTCTGGTCAATTACATCGGTATGTAAGAGACCATATATCATAAAAAACACATGAATTTGTGATTTCATATGGGCGTAGAGACTTAAATGGGCAATATAAATGGTTGTGTATATCAAGGCACACGGGTGTATAACTCCATATGACTAGAACTTAAGTTTTTCACTTATCACATTTACAGAGACTTACATCGTCATTGTACACAATCGTTTAAGTCCTTAGTTGCTTCAAATCTCTGTTTTATTGTAATATCCCATTTTTTCAGACTATGCTTAGGGTTTAACCCTAGATTAAATATATCATATACATGCATAATATTAGCATTCATACACGAATTGATATTTATGCACATTACAAGTTAGCATATGCACTCAATTGACTTATTCTGGGGTATGAAAAATGTTGAGTGATTATGATGTGAATTGTGTTTTGATGTCTTAAATTCTGGTATGATTGGTTTTCAATTAGAAGATTTGGAATTAAATGTTATGGATTGGAAAATTGATAGATTAAAATATACATTTGGACTAGGACAAATGCCAAGTGGTAGAATAAATTGATATATGAACATTTTGGATTATTAAGCCTAAAATTGAGTGACATTTAGCATAGTTAAATTGGTGACAAATGGACTAGTAATTAATTGACAAATAGATCAATTATTGTGTAACAAGTGGATCAATAATTAGGAGACATATGGACTGATTAATTGGTGACATATAGCAGCATCTTGAGTGGATTAGTGGCAGCATCTTGATTAGGAAAATGTAAGACATGCCTTAGGACAAATGTTGTGCTGTAAAGTTGACACCTATCATGTTGATGGAGAAAATTCCAGCAACAATGCTTCTGTTGTTTCTCTTACCTCTCTCCACCGAATTTGCTCCAACTTTCTCCTCTGTATTTTTCCAGAACCTTAGCCAAATTACTGCACTAAAAACAGCTTTATACCTTACACAAAATAGCCAAGAAAATCAGTTGAAAGTTACCTTCATCTTGCTATCCAAAATTAACCTGTTTTCATCATAAGTTTGTGATGAATTTTACTTGCATGTAGACCTGATTTAATCTGAAGTTTGAGCTGAATTAAAAGCCTAACAAGTAAGTGAAAATCTAATTTTTGTGGTATGTTTATTAGTATAAGTATAATGTTTGAATTGGACTGAAATGCATGTGATAAGTGTGAAGAAGAATTGTTGGAATATGTTAGTTGTTGTGTTTTCTCTAAACATCCTTTGTTCTTTTTGTTATAACTTCTTCTCCTGACATCCAAATGACATGATACTTGAACCAATAGACTCATAACATATTTTTCTTCATCTCCACCAAAATTTATGAACATCTGAATCCATTCGAAAATGATTGAGTGATAATTTAGGATGAAAATGGTGAGTGTGCTAGAATATTGTTAACTGGAATGATTTCAATGATCATGAGTCGGTATTTTGATTGTATCTTTACCAGTAGATCTTCAAATGAGATGATTCTTGATTTACATTTAACTAGAGACATTTGATTATAATTTTTAAGAAGAAATTTAATTTGAATTCTATCCTTAAGTGTCTTGAATTTAAGCTTGAAATTGAGTCTTGGAATAGACTATAACATTACCCATTACAGGAATCCTATCTTGTTGTTATCGAATAAACTATATTGATGCTGGCCGAATCAGACAAAGGTGCTTCACAAACGTTGTATCTTATTCTCCTCATTTTCAATTGGTATAAAGTTTGTAATTTTTGGATATTATAATTTATAGATATGGGTTGTACAACATTGAATATATGATCATGCCCTAGCCAAAATTTCGAATGTACTGAGTCTGTAGTATTTTGAGCATAACTCATAGAATAAGGAACCAAATTGAATGAAATTTAGTTCATTAGAAACTTAAGACATATGGGAACATTTTTTGAGAAGAATGTTCTGCCTAATTACTTGAATTTCAATGTCATAATGGCTATACAAAACTGACCTGAAACTTGTCTTGAGAAAATCTTGAAAACTAACGAAGGAATTAGATGGGAACTTTTGGATAACCTATCCCACAATTGTGGGAAGCCATATATAATTGTGGAAATTGCATGGAAGTAAAGAATATGTTCTTTTGTGTGATTTTTGAAACAATTAAGGATAAGGTATGTAACTAGGATGCATTTGGACTTGATTAAGGTTTAAAAAGAACACAATTTAATGATTGGAAAATTTGGTTAAATGTATGATAAGTTTTGTTTAATAATTGATGTTATGCCTTAAGAAAAAGATGGTTTAATATCAATGTATCTAAGTTTGGAATGAAGGAGTGTTAAAGGAATGAAGATATTCTTGTAAATGTAAATGTATTCCAAAGGTTATGAATAATGCACTAGGAAGGAATTGAGAATTGGGAATTTTGTGAATTCTTATAATGCTAGAAAGGGTTATTGAATATATGGTTAATGAATTGAGCATGATCAAGTGTATTTAAGGTATTCACCTACATGTTAAAAGGACAAATTCAAGTGATAATATTTGAAAAATTGTGAATTTTGATTAAGGAAACATACCATGGATAGTCATTGAGCATGAAATGCACATGGCACATATATATGTGCATAATTGAATATGTATTTGAATGATCAAGTTAGTAATGTGTACAATGTATGTGCATTTATACGCTCAAGCTGTACGCCATAATTCCAACATTGCCGGACCATCCAGGCAATATCATATACGGGAGCATACTATGAGTCAACTTAGATGATATCACTAGGATTGATTTATTTCAGTACTCTATTTAATTTCTATATATTGAACTGGTAATGAGTTGATTGTGATTTGTTTATGAATTCCAGACTTTAATGGTCCGTGGAGCTTGATATTCAGGAATGTATTGAAAGTGTTCTATTTGCATTTGAATTTTGAATGATATCTATTTGCTCAACAAAAGTTGAATGCTGGACTTCGGTCCGATGAATATGAGATTCTGTCTGTGCATCATAAATGAATGCTATACATGGAATACTATGTTATTTGATGCATTTCATGAAATGCATGTTCAGATAAAGACGTTGTGATCAAAGTAGCCCGTCTGAAAGAACTTTAAGCTTAGAATTATGCACGTAGACTTTTGCTCCGTGATTTCTGTATCTGATTGAGCCCAATGGGCCAGTATCTATATCTATATCTGAAAGGTGCTCTGTCACAATAAATAATAACTAATCTGGAGTCTCATAAGCATCTGCATTTGTATACTTAAGATTATGAAGTATACGATCATGAAATCTTTTCTGAAATTGTGATGATTAAGTGATATGTTATGATAATTTGATTGATTGGGTTATTCATGTTCTGAAAGATGTTAGTGAAATTGGTTGATTGTGTGATATTTGTGTATTTGACTTGAGTGAGATCATAAATGATGATTCACTCATTATGTTCGCAAAACTCATCAAAAATTTCGACGTGGCTTTTCAGGTACAAGACATGAGACCTAGTTCCTGAGATTGTTTAGAGGAACATTTTGGATTAAGTTATGGCTCAGAGGTCTGTAAGCTGACATCAGATGAGTTATAGCTTGAAATTTGTATTTTCTTGTCATATAGAACTTTTGTATAAGGATTGTAAATATTTGTTTTAATGAATGCAGTGTAAACTTCTGTCAATAAATAAAATGAAGTATTAGTATTGTATATTCTTTATGATGCCATTTAAGAAATTATGCTTGCTCTAACATACCATTATCATAGGATATGTACTTGAATATCCTCTGATACCAAAATTGTAACATCCCACAATTGGGTTATAATCAATGAAAAAGGTTAAGGCTCAAAACTGGTTATTCCTAAAGATAAATTATGGTAGGGTAATTATTAAAGAAATAGGCCAAACAATTGTTGAATCTAAATGCTTTTATCATTTTATTGCTTATAATTTAACATATGTGATCTTAATATGTATAATTATAGCAAGTTTTGGAATTGTTTAACTATGCATGATAACACACATGAAATAATAAAAGAGCTTAAAATTTTACAAACTTTTGCTCTGACGAACCAAAAGCTCACAAAAAGTATTGATCTTATATGTGTAAATTAAAATTTTACAAACTTTTGCTCTGACAAACCAGAAGCTCACAAAAAAAATATTGATCTTATATGTGTAAATAATATTTAATTTTCATTGAAATTGACTATCTCAATAACTACTAACAATATGACCTATAAAAGCAAGTTTGTTCTACCTATCATCCTTTTGCATACTTATTAAAATCAATATTCAATAATGAACTAAAGTTCTTCAAGACATATTTCAACTAACTCTGAATATTATTCAATAAAATTTAATAACAAAGATTATAATAAACATAAGAAAATTATTTTCCCCTTCCCCACACTTAAAATTATATGTTGTCCCTAACGTACACAATATAAGCACATAAAAATCAAAAGGTAGGAAGTGGAGTTTGGTACTTCCTTGAGTAATAAGAGTTTCTAATTTGTTTATTTGATGAATTTGGGTCTGTCCATCCGATACTAGATACAAACATGCTTGTAAAATATAAATAAAAGGGGTAAAATGATAAAAGAAAATCAAAATCATGAAAATAACAAAGAGATATGGAAATAACATAACATAAAATAAAATGAAATAAAGTCCATGCAACGCTTGTTTAACATCTTTAACTCGACGTACCCTACTCGTTACCATCATCCTAGGTCTATAATCAGTGGCTTAGTTCCACCCATTTTTTCCCATAGCAGTGTAATATGATCATAAGAGCATAATTTATCAAATTAATAAATCCTATTGACTATATTAATTCCCTTTTTAATAAAAAATTGTTTTAAAAATAAGGGATAAAAAAAACTCCCTAAATCGTCAATTGGCTCAGATAGTTTCTCTTCTTAAAAGTTGGAGCCATCTGTAATTAAGGTGACCACCAATGATTCATCAACATTTTCCTCTATTGGCTCATGCTCTAGTTCTTCCTTAATCTCCTTTGTCCACTCTTCTACTTTCTCTGCCTAGATAAAGGCTTCTTCATCTTCTTTAATTATCTCTTCCCACTTCTTTACTTTCGATTCTAAGGTAGAGGCTTCGTCTTCTTCTTCATCCTCTACTTCTTGAACCTCTTTTCCCTTTTTAAAGGTGATTGTCATTCCATGGTTGTTAAGATCTATTTCAATAATACTAGGATCTGTTTCAATAATACTAAGAAAACTCCCCTACAGTCTATTAGGTAATATTCTCACTAACTAACTAACCTGATTCACCAAGTTATGTATATAAGCTTATATTCTCTAATGCATCATATTTGATTATGGAATACACTAGGCCAATATATCCTATAGAGCTGGCTTCTTAACTAGAGGTGCTTGTTGTTGTAAATATTCAGCTGGAGCGTAATCGGTCTATCTATAAGTATAAGAGTTGCTCCCATCTAAATTATAAATATTCTCGTATGGTGCACTTTGAGGTTGGTTATGCATGCTTGGTTATTCCCACAAGTAATTTAGTGCCCAACATTTATGATTATAATGGTTAGTCCCATATGACAATACAGGATGGAATTCAGTTAAGCTTCCGAAAATATGTTACCAAACCTTGCCTTCTAATAAAGTAATGTTGTTATAGGCAGCACATCATAGCTTCTATAAGAGTAATGTCTGCTTCATCTTCTCATTGTGAGTTGTGGCTATGACAATGAATTGTAAATTATAAAAAAATCAAAATCTCAAAGTCAAAGTAGAGAATTTCAAAAGATAATTAAATCAGTAAGCCAAAAATAAAGTGAAAAGTAAGAAAAATAAAATAAATGAAAAAATTAATGGTTACATTAATAAAATCTAAGCATTCCTAATATTAACGTCCTATCAACAATGCTAAAAACTTAATTGACTAGGGTTAAGGTTAATATTAAATTTACCACAAGTGCATAGTGTTGTTATAGCTAGCACTAGCAAGTACAAGTTGATCCCACAAAGACAGTAAATACTATAAGTCACCAATTTTCTATTATATGGTTTTGAATTCAAAATAGAGCTAAATAAATAATTAAATTTTTATTGGAAAAAAAGAACACACAATAAAGGAAATTCTTAGAAAAATCAATATCAAATAAGAATGTCTATGTAAGGAGTTGAGGACCTATTTAATGAGCAATAATTTTCTTACATAAGTCAGAGTTTTGTTAACCAAAGAGCCATTTTTTTAATTCTCTCAATAATATGTAGAGATTCCAAATGTGTGAGGCGTCTAGTAGTCACAGGAAGTCCGAAGTACATGAGAGGAGGATCAAGCGATTTCATGCCAGTGTAATGAGCAATTTGTTGTCACAAAGCTGAGGCTTTCTTAGAGGGGAAAATTTTTCTTTTACTGAGATTGATTTGCAGCCCAAAGAAGTTGTTAAATTTTGAAAGGGCCTTCATGAAAGTGCCAATGGAATCCATCTAAGCTTTACAAATTAGGAGAAGGTCATCTACAAAACCCAGGTTAGTCAAACCAATTTTTTAACATTTAGAGTCAAAACTGAATTTAGGATTGAGTTGCACTTCTTGTCGAATGATAAAATTGAGGATTTCAAGTTTTAGGATGAAAAGATATGGGGATAGGGGATCCCTTTATCAAAGGTCTCTAGGAGCCTTGAAGAATTGAGTAGGTTGACCATTAATAAGCACCGAGAAGGAAACATAGGAGACATATTCTTTCAACTATTTGATGAAGAAAGCTGGAAACCCAAAAGCAGAGAGAAAGTCCCAACTTATGCTATTGAAAGCCTTGTGAAAATAGATTTTAATTCTACAATTTGAAGAGTAGTTCAGTCTTGAGTATCCATGTAAAAGCTCTTGGACGATGACAACATTGTCTCCACTATGATGATTCCTCATGAAAACACCTTGATTATCACTAATTAATGGGGGTAATGGCCTTTTCTAGATGGTTTGCAAGGATTTTAGAGATTATTTAATAAAGGAAGTTGGTACATTAATTTGGACAATATTCAGTGAAAGTGGAAGGTTTAGAGCTCTTAGGAACCAACAAAAGGAAGGTTATATTTAGTTCTTTAAGTAGAATTCCTTGGGTGAAAAATAATTGGGCTGCCTGTATCACGAAGGGACCTTTAGTGTGCCATGATTTTTGAAAGAAGTAGAATTTATGGCCAAATTCCATCTATGGAGTGGAGGGTGCAACACTCCACTGCTTCGCCTAACAGCGCGATGCTTGTATTGCTCTCCCACAACCCCATTTTCACGGATTAGGCTGCTCCCATTTTGTTCACCGCTACTATATTTTTAAATATAAATCAAATATAATAGAATAATATTTAATGTAATAAATTTAATTAAATAATTAATAATAATATTTTTATAAAATTAATAATAAAAATTATATAATTAATGTATATTCTATTTTAAGTTCTATTCAGATTAAGAATTATTCTAATATTTAGTATTTAGAATTATTACTAATAGTTAGAATTTTAAAAATTAAAAAATAATTATATATAGTATATAATTCTATATAGTGAAGGGATGCCTTGGGTTTTTACAAAAAAGAAAAGAGAATCTTTTTTTTTCAATACCCACTTTTTGTTTGGTTATATTAGTGAATACTCTTAGTGATTGGACTCTATATGCATATCTGAAAGTAAATGAAATATTTCAATGAATTTTGCATCGAATGACTATTCATCTATTTATATTTTGATGTAAACCTCATTAGACCGTACATCTTTCTTGGTATATCCAGATAATAGGTAAGAGCATAAAATGAAATATTCTGGAGCTAGAAAGATAGTTATTAAATCATTAGCAATGCATAAAAACATTCCTCCTATAGTAGTTGTTAATATGAATAAGAGAAACTCTGTTATAGCCATTTCTGTACATTCAATATACTTTACGGATAGAGGAATACATAGAGTTGAACATATTAAAATAAGAAATTGAAAGATTTCATTGAAATTGTTCGTTTGGAAATTTCCCGAAAAGCTAATCATAGGTTCTTCTCTCCATCAGAACAATAGGGCCATTATACTTATTACTAAACTTGTTGAAGAGATGAAATATAACCAAGGTATATCTTTTTAATCAGAGGTTGAATCTGATTTTTGACTAGAATATGATAAACTATTAATCCTAAATATATTACCAGTTGGTTTTTTATAAACGGTGCCTAGATAGTTTATTGGTATCATAAGACCAATAAGTTGATTTGAGATCTCGCTATCAACATCTTGACCTAAAAAAAGTAATCTTTCTCAATAAAGACGATTGATTAGGATAAAATTCTATCCCCTGATGCTAGGTGTGAGGGAATGCTATACGTTTGGTAAGAATCGATGGAGAAATCTTGCATTATATATGGTAATCTTTCTGATATCCGCAAAAAAAACATTATCAATCATGTAAAAATAAAAAAATAGAGAAAATTCAGCTATCTATCTGATCCGATCGATTGCGTAAAGCACGAGATAGCAGCATATATTTTTCAAGTGTATGACAAAATCCTTCAGCAATATGTAGTCAAATGATCGGCAAGATCCCACGAGTGAATAGAAAGTTAGATCTCACCTAAATCGCCCCATCTATCCTCCTGAGGTGGTAGTTCCAAAAAAATGTAATTCTCAATTAAAAAAGCGTATTCGAGACTCTTATTTGGTCTAATCAGAAACGATTTTATCATTTATATATCCGCAATTCAATATGTATGTGTGTGTGTGTATATATATATTATACTTATTACCCTAAAGTTCCTCCACCAAATTGTAGTACGGAATCATCTCCAAAGGTCTCAATTAGAGCATGCATATGCCAATGATTCTTTTAGTATTCTATCTTAATTCAGCCCAATTATTTTATCTCGACAAAAGGTTCATTTATATACAATAATCGCATCATAGCGGGTATAGTTTAATGGTAGAAGTGCGATTCGTTCTAGTATCCCTAATAGTTAAAGGATCCCTTGGATCATATTCAGAGCCTTCTTTCCATCCATTACAAGGACAACTTGTTTAATTTCATGAGCGTCAATGAGTTTGATTAAAAAAACCTGATCCTAAGCTGACACTTGCTTCAAAGGAAGATTGTTTAAAGCCTAGAGTTAAGCATCTAAAGAATTAGGTGTCCAAAGGAGAGAACATAGATACTTAGTAGCTTCATCTTAGATATCCTGAATATTCTGGAGTGGTAAACCAATGGCAAAGGAGATGGAATGATTTTTATTATGATTACACCTGGCTAGGATTGAGTTAAAAAAGAAGTTGACAGATTGATTCCTGTTAATGAGCCAGTTAACTCTATCCAATTGTTGAAGTAGGGATTATGATTCTTGATAACTTGTAAGTAATTAGAAAGAGTAGTCTTCTCTGTCATCAAAAACAGTTGATTAGTAGGAGTTGCAACAAGTTTGGATTGACTATCTTTAAGCGATGACTTGGTGGACAAGAAATCTGATGAGGTGGAGCCTTTTATAGATTTTAGGAGTTTGAGCTCTTGTTTACTGAGTTTGATCTGGGAGCAACGGTATTGCTTAGTTCATATACAATGGGATTAAGCTCCCTATCGAAAAGCCTCATGCAATACTGGATCTTGAACAAGATGGTTATTAAATTGAAAGGGGAAATGGGAACCAAATTGTTGAAATAAATTGGCCACAATAATAGATGTGTGATATGAGAATAAGGGGTATTTAAATTGAGCAAAGATGATGGGGAATTTAGATAGCCAGGTATTATTGACAAGTTCACGGTCGAGCTTCTTTTAGACGTGCCAATTAGAGGATTGTTTATTAAACCAAGTGAAAGAGTATCCTGTGAATGTGAGGCCGATCACTCCAATTTCATGAACACATTCTTTAAAATCATCTGAGTAGTTTTTTAAGTTACAGTGGCCTTGAGATTCGATGGAGTGGAGGATTGAATTAAAGTTACCATATAGTAACCATTGGTTATTTCTTCTGCTACCGAAGATGCATAGATTATTCCATAGACTTCTTTGTTTGAAGTCATAATTGCTTGCTTAAATGAAGGATGCTTTTATCTCAACATTTACCTGTAATTTGCTCCACTGAATTCTTTTTGATAAATTCTCGACCCTATCTCGCAATTCTAGCCTATCTAGCATAGGAAAATTGAAATATTTTGGGTCAACTATCTACTTAACACTAATGGATTGGAATCAAATACCTTCTTCCTTTAAGTAGATTGGGAAGGGTGCTCCGAAATCTACTTTCCTGTTTCTTCTTCTGTGGCCTGAGACTTGATTTCTTCCTGATGATTGGTTACGCTTTTCTGACTATTTAATACGCAATATAATGGACTACATATAGATGGAAGTTGGAAGAGGGTGGAAGTTTGAAGGTTAGTTAGAGAGAAGAGAGAGCATTTGGAGGTTCTGAACATAGAGAGATAAAGTTAAAACGAAAATGAATGAAAAAATGAGGTTAGAAATGAATATATATGTGAAGGAAGGGTAAAATGGTTAAAAAATTAAGCTAAAAGTCGCATGGGACAGATTTACCCTACCGCAAGCCACGATTATGGCCTACTTGGCCACAATCGTGACCTTAGCTGATGATCTCCTACACTTTACTGTCTTTTTGTCATTTCACCTCATTTTACCTCCAATGTCCTTCCCTAACACATTGTTTTCACCATGTTCCTCATGACTCACCTTCATAGCTTCCCTAATTCGTATAATCCTCCATCCTTATTGAATTCAAACTACTCCAACAATGAAATTCAAAACTACCTAACACCAAACATGCTAATTTATGGTCATTAACTTGACCTTGCATCATTGGAAACTCAGTTGGGATCAATTATGAGCGGTTTACTTCTACCCTTTTCATTCAACATCAGTTTTGTAGCCTATAAGTAAGCTAAAAATTGTAAAATGATCAAAAAGACAATATTGATAAACTTGTAAAAACCAATTAAGCTCAGTAATGTCCTTTTTTCGAGCAAACTGTTAACAAACTAGGGAATAACAAAACTCCATCAATCTTCCATAGGATCTAGCAGTTTGCCCAGTAAAAGGGTGAGTTGTTATCTTTCTTGGTTCTTCCTCATCTTCCTTCAGATCTTCTTCTTTTTTAGCTTCTTGAGCAGAGACTTCCATAGCTTCTGCAAACTTGATGTTCGTTGTTGGTCATCTGTTCTTTATCCTCACATCATTCATGTTGAATGTCACTTTTCCTTCACTAATTCGAATAATGAAGTTCTCTTCATGGACATCTATTGGTATACAAAGATTTAAGGAATAATAGGGAGAGTTTTCATTCTTTTCTTCATCCTCTTTCTTTGTCTCTTAGTCTTCTACAAGATGGGGTTCAATTTGATATCTAGCTGATTTTTCTTTCTCTTCCCCATTTCTAAATAAGATAGCCTTATATTACTCTCATTGATGTAATTCCATATTAGTCAAAAAGTCTTCCACACTTCTCTCACAAAATTGACGGGAAAGGTTTCTCACTTGAATCTCCACGTCGTGAATAGAAAAGGCATCATTTTTTGTTACTTGATCAAATTGCTCTTCTAGTCCCTTCTGGGTCTCTTCCATGTCTGTTAGCTTATCTATGTTTTTTTTTTCAATTTTGAATCTCATGAACTAGACTCATCTTGCTAAAATCCTAATAGGCCTTAATGTCCTATGTGAGTGCTTACATTATTAGATCAATAAAAATTTGGGTGGTTCTACCAACCCGAAGTGTACATGTTCATATAAGAATGATGATTTCTCCAATTAAATTGGGCTCTTTGAAATCCGCAAGAGTACTTTGCTCCCTATAATATATATCCTCTATGATCATTCTTTTTATCTCTTCTTGATATCTAATTTTTTTGATTCTTCATCGCTTCCTTGTGATGTCTAAATCAATATGTTTTTTACTTTTCGCCCCAACTTCCTACACTTTTTTTCTTCTTGTGATTGGGTACAATAATCACAAAAGATAGTTAAATGCCTTAGACTACAAGAATTAAACTAATTCTACACCTCCCCAATAATGGCACTAAAAACTTGATTGGGGTAAGTTTTAATCTTATAAACCCTCAATATTCCGCAAGCGTGTGGTTCATAGCGTGGTATTAAAGGTGTCAATCATAATAGGAAGAAGAGTAATCTAATCCTAAAATTTAAGGCCAGAAAAACTATAAAACTGAAAATAAAAGATGCACAGAAATTGATTACGAGAATTGAGTTCAACCAATGGAATTAGAAATTAAACACAAAAGTATTAACAAGTGAGCAATGTGCAATCGCCATCGAAATTAACCTAAGGAATTTACCAATTTATGAGAAAGGGGATTTTTACATATCAGTAATGCTAAACTAGTCGATTATGTGTCAATGGAGTGTCGATTCTAGACTAACCTAGGGTTGATTACTCTCTCTCGAGTTATAACTATTAAACCCTAAATTATAAACCCTAATTAGATTATGGAATTTGCAATCTCACAATTAACAAATTATCCAAAACCCTAATTATATCTGAAGCACTCTAATAAACTATCAAAACATTACACGGGATCTCTCTTCGCACAACCAACAATATGATTTGTCACGGTTTCTATTAAATCACCTAACTTTTATTAATCCAATTTAATCATTTTTCATTCAATTCACTCTCTTAGTTTATTACCAAATTATGCTAGAACACAATCAAATAACAACATTTATCCAATAAATACAATCGATTAAATTATCATTAAATCAAAATAAAATCCTAAAGGAGAGTTTAGAACATCATCAATATTCCAAATCGTATCATCATTCTATCCATCTCAATTATATACATAAATAAAATTGAAATGAAAAGGAAATGACTTAGAATAGATGATAGAAGGCAGCAACATCGAGAAACCTCTTGATCTAGGAAGCATGTCGAGTCAACTTCACCTTCCTCTTCCTTCTTCTTCTTTCTCTCTCTTGGTATTCTCTCTTTAGGGTTCAAGTGTGGTTAATACAAAAAGCTTCTTTGTGCTCCTCTTAATGTTCTTTAAATATTCTTTTATGTTTTAGGTAACCCTAGGGTCTTTCTGAGGTCCGAAAGGTCCCAAAAGTCCCTTAAAAATATGAAGTTCATAAGTGACAGCGCATTTGCCCTATGCAGGTCACAACTTTGGCCCTATAGGCCACGATTGTGGCCCATAACTAAGTCTTCATGAGGCCATGATTATGGGCCATTGTTTTGGCTCGAATATCTTCTAAAACTCCTCCGTTCTTCAATACTGACCCTGAAACACATCAAGGTACTTCAAAAACATAATATTTAAGCTCAAAAGTTTGTACTAACCCATAAAACACTTAAAACACAAATAATTAACAAACTAACAAAATTTTAACCTAAACACGTACTAAATGATCAAATTAATGGCTAATCACATATCAAACTATGCCCTAAAAACGATGCAATTTACACTTATCACACTTTGAATTGTTTTCATAATGTCACTTTCAATTTCATCCTTACAACCAAGATCATCTAGTTTTCCTAAAGATAATAAGTTCTTCTTCAGGCCCATTACATGCCTCACTCCTTAGCCTCATATAGCTTAATGAGATGATCCCAAATCTCCTTCTTCTCCTTTATCTGTAAATGTTACTGAACTTTCGCTAATGGTTGCTAAGCAGTTACCTTTTCTCAAGATAGCCTTCATCTTCAACTCCCATAATGAGCAATTACTCCCATTGAACTTTTCATTATCAAATTTTGCTGCTATTGAGCAAAAAAAAATTTCCAACTATGTCACATGAATAGTATCTATATGTATGAATAGTACTCACACATATGAATCGTACCATATATGTAAATAGTAACATGTTCGTATGTGTGAATAATACCGTATATGTAAATAGTATCGTATACATGAATAATACCTAGTTGCTACAACTCAACTACAATGATTGCTATAGTGTTAATTCAAAATAAATGCATAAATAGCTGCCACCTTTCTTGGTTACTATTTTACTATTCATTAACTTTCACCGTCTTTACCCAAAAGTCAAGCGAATCGCATCAAAAAAATTGTCGTAATTTTCTCAACATACTCTGATACCACTTGTTAAGAAAATTGACCGGATTAGAGCAGGTTTGTAGTTAAGTAGGATTGAAGGAATAGTAATGAAGAAATAAACACATATTTTATGTGGAAACCTTTAAAAAAATTAGTGTAAAAACCATGGGGAAGAAGAAGAAACTTTACTATGAAATTTAGGATTACAATCTCTCTCTATTTTACAAAGAGAAACACTTAACTCTCTCAAGAAATAGGAGAGTCTAAACTGTAGAGATTAAACTAAAGAAGAGAGACTTCTGGGATGAATGAAAACTGATTTGAGAAGGCTTATTTATAGGCCTCCGAAATGTGTTTAGCCAGTTGTGGGCACAATGTACATAGCTGGCTGGCCTTCATTTTTGTTCTTCTTTCTTCCTACAGTTTCTAACTTTGTGCAGTAGGCAACAATTCTTCTTGACTTTCGTGTAGTCAGTAGCAACCCTTCTTAACTTTTGTGCAGTCGGCAACAAGTTCAAGGTTGATATGTTTGCATCATCATAGGATATTATTCGCATGGAGATATGTAAGTATTGATATGCGGATCGAAATATAATTAATTGTTTTACTACTCATCACAACTGCAGCTTTTTTGTCATATAGGGATGAAGATATATAACAAAAACAAATAATGCTCATTTTCCTGAGGAAATTTGTAAGCTAGGAAAAAGTTTTGATACTTTTAACTTATTTGTTATAATGAAACACTACTGGTTCAACTCCTGATGGAATTTTATTACTTACATGCCAAACACACACTTCACCGTGATGTCAAAGTATATGCCAATAAACAATAACTAATAGATATATCTGATATCTTTTGAATGGTTTTTTCACTAAAGACCTTCATCATTTACATAGTGTTCAAATATATCTTCGACCAAAGATTATGATTTGTGCCTAGGTAGAAGTCTTTTATTCTTAAAGATGTTAGATCACTTATTAATTTGTGTCAAGTGCTCTAGGTTTTATTAATCTTTAAGGGTGAGTGGAAAACTTAGAATGTACATGTGCAAGGGATTTTCAGTTGGTTAAAAAATTAAGTTCCAATGATTTGCTTCCTCTATGAAAATTTTGGTTATTTCATATAACTTCATAGAATTTTTTGTTTCCTTATTTAATTGTGCTCTCTACTTCTATATTGATGATTTAATTTAAGAACTTCTTATTACTGGATTCATAAATTGAGTTTGATTTTGCACTTTTGAAATTCATTGATGACACTATTTCTAGATTGAAGTTATCAAATGATCCTTGGATCACATATGTTGTGTATTGTTTCTAGATTACCCAAGAAAAATATTTATATCTATGACATATTTATGTTTATATTATGTTTTAAGAATAAAACTATTAATATAAATTCATTGCAAAATGTTGACGTGGCAGATATTTTCCAATGTAAAAAATGAGCTTCTTTGGAAGGTATCTGGTATAATCCTCCTTACTGAAGGAAAAATCGATGCACAACAAATCTGTTCACTAAATTCTAATCACTGCTTGCCTTTAATGATTGATCTTCTTCTATGAGGTTTTCAGTCTCATTCGACTTAACTCTCTTTCTTTATTCTCTGTATCTCATTTTCTATTAAGAAGTTATTAGATGAATGTGTGATTTTATATAATATATGTTGTGTAAAGGTTGCGCGAATCTTCTAGAGAATGCAGATGAAAATGAAGGCAATGACGATGTCCCGATGGTCTATATAGGATTAGGCAAATTGGTAGTTTTGAAATAGTCGTTGATTGTAAAAACTGTCTGCTCAATGTGATGATGATAGAGTCATTCAATCGAGTATGCATGTTTGTATTTGGGTTCCTTAAACTGCTCGATTTAGCTTACTTACTTTTTAGGATTTAATTTTTCAAAGGATTGAGAAGAAATTAAAGTGATTATTTTATACTATTTAGTCCTTAGGTGAGATAAATTGTAAGTGGGGTTCATCTAATTTACTGTTCCATACTGCGTATGGAAAATTGATTAATGTATCTTCTAGTAGTTTAGTTAGAGCAAAGAAT
This sequence comes from Erythroxylum incrassatum, assembly GCA_026546855.1. Taxonomy (NCBI): domain Eukaryota; kingdom Viridiplantae; phylum Streptophyta; class Magnoliopsida; order Malpighiales; family Erythroxylaceae; genus Erythroxylum; species Erythroxylum incrassatum. The sequence goes on from JANVCL010000009.1 coordinate 1,556,819, forward strand.
TTGTTGGAAGAGGCTATCAATGAACCAACGGTTGGGCGAAGATCTTTGTTTGTTTCAAAAGATGCCTTTGAACATTCAAGGAGCCTTATTAGGAATCTAGATATTGGAAATTTCTTTACCTTATCTACTGAATCTCATGTCGTAGTATCCTGAAATCTTTTTTAAATTGTCTAGAAAAATAATTATATCTTTTTTCTTTGATGGAATAGGCATGGAATTTATTATCTTTTTCTCTTTACTTATAGTTTTGTTTATAAGAATTGTTAAATTTGTCATTAATATCTTTTATAAGAAGAATATTCTTTTTATTGGTATAATTTAATGATATTTATAAATAATGTTATTTTTATATACAATGCTTCATATTGCGAATAATAATATTTTTATACGATTTATTTGTATGATAAATTCAAAATAAAAATATATCGATGTATTTATACAAATTATATTGTTTAATAATATGGATTAAAAATGTAATAAATAATATATCACAATATAACATACATTTGTCTATGTTTATAAAAATGTAACTATAAAAATTTGATGTACGTAACTAAAAAAATTTGATGTACATAACTATAAAAATTTGACTACATTTAGAAAAACGTAGCTAAAAAGATTTTGATATGTTTTAGAAAAAAAACTAAACATATTTTACTACGTCTCTGAACACGTAGCTAAATACATTTGGCTACGATTATGAAAATGTAGCTAATAGTATTTAGTTACGCAAAAAATGTAGTAAAAACTATTGGTTATGATTCTAAAAATGTCACCTATAGTTTTTAGCTACGAAGATTTAGTGACATTTTGTGGGACGAAACAGAAATGTAGCTAAAAAATATAGGCAACATTTTTTAGACATTTAATTACATTTTTTTCATGGCCAAATGTTAACTTTTTTGTGGTGGTTGTTCATGCATACTATCTTTTCAGTTTTACCCTATAAAATCTTCACTATCCTAGTTTATGGTTTGGAATCCATGTGCAAGAGCATACCTATTTCTTAAAAACTTTATCAATATTTAAACCTAATCTTGTAGTTAGCAAACATCTTTGTTGTAGCAGGTTGAGTAAGATAAGGACTCTTGACAGTGCTTATACTGAGTCCCTTGTTCATTTTTTTAAAGTAAAGCTTTAATTGTGTAAAAAAGGATTAGTTACCTAATCTTGATGTAAAGGTAAAAATATATAGAAGTAAGCTAATAACATCCCAAAGAATGTTTGAAAACTAAAATAGTAATAGGAATTCCACAAGTTAGCCTGGAATTACCTGAATACAGTTGTATATTATAGTGACTGAGTAAAATACCATAAGGTGATTAGTTGAAGTAGCTCCCTTAAAAGGATCAACTTATCAATTATAGATGTATAGACATTGGGTATGATTAGTTGTTCTTTGATCTTGAGAAAAATTCCTTTTTTGAAATCCTAAACACTTTGACTAGAACTTTGTAAGACTTTAGAATTTCTTTCCTTCCATATAACATAAATTCCCCAACTTACCATAATCTAAAGACTGTGGAGTTTATTTTGTGAGTGCACCTTATATACATACCTTATTGTATAACTAAGGTCTAGAAATGTGGTATAAAAGCTAACTTTTAGAGATAAAGTGATCGTCTTTAGAATTCTATAGCATAACAACAAGTATGGAATAAGTGATTGATGCTTTCATGAACTTGATTTCATAACTGACTAATCATGTAGGGAAAGACGCTTCTAAGCTTGTTCTTATTTGCCAATCCCTTTTATATTGCTAACTATATAATAAATAAGGCCTTGAAAAACTTATAGTAGAACTAGATCAGCTTTTATTACGATACCCGTGGCTTACTGATGCTAAATAATTTTAGGTATGACTTATTTGTGAATAACCTAGAATTGTAGCATGCCCATTTAGGTTTATCTTCCTCATTGGTATGAAGTCTATAAGCTAAAGCATATTCTATTATAGAAGCAAGTTCCTTAGTTATGAAGTTTCATTCCCCATCCATTATCACTTTACTTACTGTTGCATTAAAAAGGGTAATACGTCAAATGCTCCAAGTCTGCGAGATTGTGCAATAGACCAAATTCATTCCAGAATTCATACCAAAACCAAAATTTTCCTCCACTACTAACTCTAAATATGTTTAACTGGTTCATCTCCTTCCCCAACTTTAGGATTTTGCTAAAAGAACAACAATAAGAGGGCTTGCATTTTAATAAAGCAAACACACACAAGAGGGGGGGTTGAATTGTGTGTTAAAAAATTTAAGTTACTATCAATTCATGTAAATAATAAGAGCCTGCTAAATTTTAATAGAAAAGTCCATAAATAAAATGAGCCTATTAAAAATGAAAGGCCCTACTAACGTTCACGAAAACGAAAGGAGCCTGTTAAAAATGCAAGGTGTAACATACCACTCTAATAGAGCATATTCCCAGCATACCAAAGTATATCCGAGCACATACCTTACGGGAATGGCATGATAGAGCAAACACGTTATATTATTTATGGCATCACACGTATAAAAAGATCTTCAAAAGATCAAGCATTCTCATTTCATTCACAAACATAACATTCATTAAGTCATTACATTTTATAACTATTGTATAAACATTACATATTGTGTGAGAGTTTACAACTCCATACAAAATGTTCAACATAAAATGAGACACTAGACCAAAAATACTCTAACTAGACTCTTCAAAGTCAGCTAACCAAACCTTTGAGGCATTTTGTCCCCAAAACGCAGGTACTATACTTTTACTTTATCACCTTAGGAGCTAGAACTCCTTTAGACCTAAAAAACAATCTTGCAATTTTGATGACTTTGCAAACTCAATGAGTGAACCATCATCGATGCGCTTACTCATGTCAGAACATAATAACAATTATAAAGTTTAAATCATCAAGCATAACATATAATTTAGTAATTCATATACATCACATTCTTTATAGATTTAAAAAATTCAATATTTCACCTTATTTTAATAAGGCACGTCAATTCAATCATTAAATAAGACATATCTGTTAGATCATTTAATACATACTTAAGAATGCATATATAAGTCCATATGTGACTCCAATCCATTTTCACTTTGTTGTGACTGAGTGCCTATATTGTCTTGTACCCATCGCAGATATGAAGCTCATTTTTTCCCATATCCATTGCAGATACTAGGCTCATTATGTTTGAGTCTGAGGCTCTTTATCACATTTCTGAGCTTAAAGCTCTTTTTCTCACGTTAGCTACTCCGGTCACAACTCCTTTATCATTTCATGGATAGCAATGTGAGGGAATGCATCAATTCACATAATATGCTATCAATAAATTTCATTTAACGTGCACGGCCATTTATCACATTCATCGGATTTGAGTTCGGCATTCAACATTCAGTTGAGTACACATTTTCCATATTCACACACAATTAGAAAGCACTTCCAATACAATCCCGAATATCAAATTCATTAGACCATTAATGTCTGAAATTATCACACTCATATAAATAATAACTCAATAATTAAAAAATAATCAAAATCAATTCATTCATAGTGAGAAACATCTAGGTTAACTCACAGTACGCTTCAGTTAACCTATTGCCTTAATGATCGGGCTATGTCTGGATGCTGACGATTAATTTGTGCTTCTATGATCATGCAATACACACATAATTCACATATTACTAAGTTGATCAATCACATAATTATTCAACCATACATATATATATGTGTCATGTCTAATGCATGCTCAATTGACATTTGTCAGGTATGTATCCTTAATCACAATTCTTAATCATTCAAATATTATAGCTTGTACATAACTTGTTTACAATTAGGTTATGCCTTAAGTAAGCTTGATTTCTCTAAATTCATCATTCATACATTCACCAATCCTTTTCTAGTAGTATATATTCATAAAATTTTCCCAATTCTCATTCATTCATACCTAATTCACATGATTCATATCCTTTGAATCACAGTTGCATTCATAAGAACACTTTTATACCTTTAACAACTCATAATTCCAAATTTAAGTACATTGATATCAAGATAACCCATTCCTTAAGTTATCATATCAGTTAACAACCTAGACTTATCAAACCCTTAACTAATTAATCCAACATTAGACTAGGTTCATTTTAAGCTCCAATCAAGTCCAAATGCACCAAAGTAAAGTGACTTATCCTAAGTTGGTTCAACAATCACACAAAATAGAAAATTTTCATTTCCACGATCGGGGGGTACCTTCCCACGATCGTGGGATGAGTGACTCGAAATTTTTCTATCCATTTTCCTTCAATTCTTTTGAAATTTTCACATCTTTATAGCAAATTAAAAGTACCTTCATCATAGTCCATTAATTATACCTCAATTACACCTTACTTATACTTCAATTCCTCATCAACTTAATCTCCAATTCAACTCAAAATTATCGAATTGGCAACTCATAAACAATGGTCTTTCATGTATCAAAACTTAAAACAAAAACTATCATTCACTATCGTATATGTAGTGCTAGGGTTTTTCTTTCCAAATTCAAGAACACTTTAATAACACCTAACTTTAACATAAATTCACCTTCATTATACTTCAAATCTCAATCTAATTCATCCATATAACAACATATCCATTCATTAAATCTCTAGCACACTTCATCTTCAACACCAAAACCAAGTTCATCCCTAATTAATCATCATGAATGTTACGCTAACATATGTCACAATAGATCAATAAATGACTTACTTGTTCAGCTCAAAGCCTCTTCAATGATCAAGCTAATCTAGCCTTCCAAGTATACAAACACAACTCCAAGAACAAGGTGGAAACAAAAAGGGATGTCAGCAACAAGAAAAAGATAGCAGAATATTGGAGTGGTAAGGTGCATAATTTTGGGCAAAACTCAAGGTTGTGAGAGTTGTGCGTGGGTATGTCGGCATTGAGAAAGAGACGAAGAAAATGTACAGCAAAAACAAATGGAGAATATGGCCATCCATGTTTGTAGGTATATGGTGAGTGTTTGGACACTTGTCAATTAAAGACCCAAGCTAAATGTCTTCTATTTAAGCTACCAAAAGTCACTTAAATACCTAGTCTATTTGTCACTCAATCTCTAAGCCACTTTTCATTCAATCTCTAATCCATTTGTCACTCAATTGTCTAAGCAATTTGTCACTCAATTCCAATACCATATGTCACTATTTCATAGGCCTAGTCAACCTAAACTACCATGTATTAATTTGTCTTGGCATTTAACATCTTTCCTAGGCTAGATGCACATATCACTTCATCAATCACCCAACTGTAGCAATAATTTCCATTTTACTAATTGTAGTTCATCAAAACAAAATCCAAGACATAATCAATACACAATCACACAATCATCATAATCACTTAAAACCTTTCATACCCCAGAATACGTCAATTGAGTACGTATACTATCCTTGCGACATTTCTAAATCATGATTCATGTGTGTATATGAATATTATCCATGTAAATGAAATGCATTTTATAAATTCTCAATGATATTACTCACGTGCAATAGTCTGAGTTTATAACCCTTAGTATGGAAACAAGCTATTACAAAAGGAGCCTGTTAACTTTTACAATGAAAGGGGCTTGTTAACTATAAAAACATAAGGAGCCTATTAATCAAAAGGACCCTGTTAACTCTCAAAACAAAAGGAGCCTCTAATGAAATTAAAACACAAGGAGCCTATTGAAAACTAAAGGAACCTCTTGTAAGTTGAAAACATAAATAGTATAATGCGAAAGAAAGGATCCTTCCTTACGACCTCTAAAGAAAGGAGCATATCGTTTGTAAGATAACTGGGATGCAATCATGTCATATCACAGATTTAAACTTCAAAGATTCAGTTCAAGAATATTTCAACAATTAGCAAATATATCACAGATATATCATCAAACGCAAATTTATAATTAACTACATTCAATAGTGTGTTTCTTCTATCAACATCGGTCCACACTTCTATATTATCAGTAGCACGAGGTATGGCTCCAACATTGATAGCTTGGCAGATTTCGATATCTACATATTGAAAATAAATGGTCATTCTCTCTTTCCAATAAGAATAGTTGTTTCCATTGAAATAAGAAGACTTTGAGACAGTTTTTCCTTCAAGGTTTCTCAAATTGTCTACCATGATCTATCACGTGCTGTAAAGCAGAATAAATGTGAAACCTCACTCTGATATCAAATGATAAATCAATCACACACAAGAGGTGGTAAATTGTGTGTGACTTAAAAATTTTAAGTTACTATCAATTCGTGTAAATAATAAGAGCCTACTAATAATTTTAACAGAAAAGTTTGTAAATAGAAGGAGCCTATTAAAAAATGAAAGGCGCCTGCTAACGTTTAAGAAAACGAAAGGAGCCTGTTAAAAATAAAAGGAGCCTATTAACGTTTATAAAAAAAGGAGCCTATTTAAAACGAAAAAAGCCTGTTAAACTTTAAAAAGAAAGGAGCCTATGAAATTTAAAAATAAAAGGACCCTGGTTAACACTCAAGATGAAAGTAACCTCTTGCGAAATTAAAATGGAAGGGACTTATTGAAAACTGAAGGAGTCTCTTACAAGTTGATGAAAACGCAAATACTATAATGTGAAAATTTAACAGTTAAGAGAGATAGAGTGACACAGTCGATTTATATTGATTCGACTTATAAGGAAGCCTCCCCAAGTATTCAACTTGAGTATTTCACTATAAAACTTCAAGTAGTAAATTTTCACGAGCCTCTTCAAGCTCACAAGTACATATTTTCAAGATTCTTCAACCTTCCATACTCGTAATAATGTTTAACAAAACTCTATAAGCTCTCAACAAAAATGTATAAAGAGTTTAACAGTCTCTCTCAACATAGTGATTTCACTTTCGAAAGCATAAGGAGTTTTATATAGATATGACTTTTAAGAATATTGATGCAGTTAAAGTATTTTCCAAACCTGTGTTCTTTTTCATAAATGTAGTGGCCCTTCCTTAAGTAGAAATTTTCTTGAACTAGCCATTGCTTCATTTTAATTCTGAGTTGACTTGGTATCTAATGAATCTTTGATGTCATTTCTACTAGAATCTTCCAATATAAAGACGTTAAGAGAAAAGTTTTGTCAAATTTTCAGAGTTAATTGTTTGAATTAGTAAGATCCTTCTCGATGTTGTAGAATCAATTTTAATAAGGTAAGTTCATTAAAAAGATTCCTGCAAGAAATGAATCATTCATCTTATGAATTTATTTCCTTTTACAAATTATATCATTACTTATAAAAGGAAATAAATCAATTTTAAAATTTGAAATATTTTACAGCTATTATCAAAATCATTAATAATAAACCTTAAGCTAATACACTTAATGTTCAAAAAGTTATATGCTTAGATAATGTAAGTATGAAACCACGTAACATATATAGATTGGGCATTAGTGAAAAGCTTCCACATTTTCTTATCTAACAACATTTTATTGGCAATTCTGATTGACACTAGCCCCAAACCACTTCAAATTTGGTGAATAGATTTCAGACCATTCGACATTTTATCCTTGGATGATTCTCAGTAGTCCTAGTCCACAAGAAGTTCTTTAACATTATTTCAATGTCCTTAAATAGCTTTTGTGGTAGAAATAATTGTGAGTAATAATAAATATGTACATTATTCAACACAATGTGATTAGTTGAAGCCTACCCGTACAGGAGAGAGTGATTGTTTTAGTGGTTAATCTTTCTCTTGACTACATCAAACAATGACTAACACTCATGATAGGAGACCATTTTATCTAAGATGGGAATTCCTAGGAACTTAAGAGACAGTTTAAGAAGGGGGAAAATTAAGATTAATGGTAGAGCTGCAATTAATTTGAGGAATCACCTGATCATGATACAAATAAGGCACTATTCATCTTAGTCATTGATAAACCTTATAAATCAACAAGGTAACTCAGGGAATCCATGAGCAATCAAATTGAATTTGAATAAGCTCCATTGGAAAGAAGCAAGTCATCAACCAATGTTAGATTAGATAGCCTTAATTTCTTATAATCGTAGTGATATTTGACGTTGCAATCTTGATCATTCCTATATGAGATAAGACCTCCATCGGGAGTGAGAATAAATAATGTGATAATGAGTCTCCTTGACATAGTCCCTGAACCCTTGGATATGCATGGGAACACCATTCAATAATATAGAAAAAGAACTAGTGCAAATACAGCCTTAGACCCGGGAAATTAATTGATCATGGAAACCAAAAGCTACTAGAGAGTCCAAGATAAACCCCCCGTTCAAATGTGATATTTTCAATATAACTAGCTCATTAGTCCTAGTTTAAGGATTAATAATGACAATTTTCTTTTTTATGTTTACAAGGAAATCCCTTTAAATATTTTTCTTGCCGATTTAAAACTAAATATTTATTTGATATATGGTATGATAGCTCAATAATATGGAAGGGAAAAGAGCAAAAAGAAGGAAAAGACGTTTTTGTCGAAATACAAGTGCTCGTATTTCGCCAGCCACAGTAAGAAAGAACTGAAAGTAACTTATTTTAAAAAAGTTATCGTTTGTTTGATCTCTGAATGATTCCCAAGCGAACTGTTCAACAATGGCAGTATTGACGCATCAATGATCATCTTTCTAATGCAGGAGAGGCCCTCTTTCGGAAAGCCTTTATTTAAACTTTCACAAACGGGTAAGCCTCAAACCTAAGGCTGCAACTTCCATACGCAAACCATCCGGTTGACTTGTCATTATTAGAGTTTTGGAATGTTTTGACTGCAGTAGTGAGACACTCCTTGCAATCAAATCGAGAAAGATCCCTCGTGCATTGAGCCATACCATAAAGCTTTGAATGTCCCACCTTCACCTTTCCAGTTGCAAACAGTTTGGGATTTGTACGAGCTTGATTGACAAGTTGGTTTAAGAACCTGTCTCTGCTTTTAGAGAAGTTCTGTTCGTACTTGATTTTGTTGTAAGTATTGTACTTGGAATAATAATTTATGTAGTCGACTTGGCCAAAGAAGTCACGATACGAATACCTTAACATACAATTATCATACCAAATAATTGCCATTCTAGTGTCAGGGCAGAGAATTTGTATTTCTTTACTTGCCTCTGCAACACACGCTTTGCAGTGTTTAGTTTTGAGATCACCCCTGCACAGAGCTTGCCCATATACTCGGTTTGGTAAATTTCCGACAGAACTTTGTGAAAATCCCGTTGGAGGTGTCTGCTCTTTGAGTCGATCCATTATCTCGTTTACGTTTGACTCATATTGCTTATCGCCCATAAACTTAATGATTGAACAGTCATGTTTAAGTGGTTCAGCTCCAAAAGATGCGTGAAGGAGGAGAGTAAATGATAGCAGGAAAACTGCAGAGGTTGATTTTGAGAGAAACATCTTTCCCAAGGATATAGGGGTTGATTGGTTTAGGTCTAGGGTACCACATTATATATAGTGGTGACTTCAGCATGTGCACAGTTTCTTGTCCTTATATTTCTATATCAATATCCAATTACCATGTCTATACAAATATGTTTATAATCTGCCCATCTTTTGATTTCATTTGGTTGAATTTTGCACACCTAAAACTACGGCTAGCAATAGGATGGTATCTTGAATTTCGATGTAAACAATGAACATAAGCAAGCCTCCAAAGCTGGGAATTGATCGACCTTGTTGGGAGGTTCACATGCGCAGCCTTATTCTGTAGATCAATTAAGGTATATGCACGAATAGCATGCCGAGCAATACAGCAAAATTTAGGACCCTTTACATGCAAGTCAAAACTGAGAACTTGTACGATCCATCCGAGTCTTGATATAAACAACCTGTGATACTACAACAAATAGTATCCATGGTGTATTTGTGATTTCAAAAGACTATATTAGTGACAACTTTGGAAGAAGTTCTGTGTCTTGGTGTACGAGTCAATTATGGTAGAAGAGAAATGTCCAAGAGGAGGTACCCTAGAATACGAGGGAGGCATCCCATAGTTTAGAGTGTCATCAATTATTCCCAATCACTAATTATCTCTTGTAACAACCTATACGAAGGAGGTGAGTGCACATGCCTTCGCCCCAGGAAAGAAGAATTTTAAGATTGGAAAATGTTTCTTTTTTCTTGATAATTTCAAAATGTTATGATTTATTGAAAAATTTTACGAAAAACATTAAAAATAGAATTTGGTAGTGAAAATTAAGAATTAGATCCTTTAGCGTTTGGTTTGAGGTTTTAGAAATGAAAGAATGGAATAATTGTTATTAAACTGATCATCATCTTTGTTGTTGTTATTATTATTATTATTATTATTTAAAACTTATTATTATTATTATTAATTAATGTTGTTGTTGTTGTTATTATTATTACTATTATTATTATTATTTTTATTATTATAAATTTTAAACTTATTATTATTATTATACGAAATTAATTATCTTATTATTATTAATATTATTAATTATTGTTGTTGTTATTATTATTATTAATTATTGTTGTTATTATCATTTATTATTATTATAAATTTTAAACTTATTATTATTGTTATTATTCTTATTCTTATTATTATTGTTATTATTATTATTATACGAAATTAATTATCTTATTATTATTATTTATTATAAATTTTAAACTTATTCTTCTTCTTCTTCTTCTTCTTCTTCTTCTTCTTCTTCTTATTATTATTATTATATGAAATTAATTATCTTATTATTATTATCATCATCATCATCATCATCATCATCATTATCATCATTATTTATTTGTATTATTATTATTATATGAAATTAATTATCTTATTATTATTATTATTATTATTATTATCATCATCATCATCATCATCATTAT
>JANVCL010000009.1:1591449-1603793 GCA_026546855.1 Erythroxylum incrassatum
GAACAAGCTCAGAAGAGACGACATTTAGTTATCTCAGTCTCTTTTCCTGTTAGAGAGGTTTGTCTTGGAAACTCTCGTATCCTTGAAGAAGTTTCACATGTTTTACCTATGAATAAGTATCGTATCATCCCAGAATTATGTTAGGGGCAATTTTGTCTGTTTACATTTAAAACAATCTGGTGGGAGTGCTATTATAAATCAAAGGAGTGCTAATAGCAGCACCCTAGATAACACTCTTCCATCAAAGTTTAAGGGGATTATATGAGAGAAAAAGGGATATAGAATGGATGCTTTTATTTTAAATTATTCTTCTAAACTTTTGATTATGTTTTCTATTTTTATGAACTAAATTTGTTTAGTTCCTAGACAAGATGAACCTTAAGTTGGGATGGACCTTGTGATTTAATTCTTTACTTAATGCAAATTGATTGTTAATTCATTGTGATTCAAATACGTATTTTATTCATGAATTAATATGTCTGAGATTTATTTCAATGTATGATTTCATGAAATTGAGATTGAAAAAACTTGTTGTATCACCAGATCTACTGTAATTGAAAGGAGTTATATGTAGACTAGATAAAGGTCAAAAAATCCTCTAGATTAGGCTTAAACCTAATAGTGAAATTTACAAATCAATTAATGTAATCTTAGAAGTTTTAACTAGAAATATATTTCAATTAATCAATTGGGGATTAGTTGTTAATGGTCTTAAGAAAGTTATTAACATAGAATAGGAAGTTTCACGGTCCAATAATCTTCAATTTTGTGGCATGATAAAGGGTTAATACTTAAAAAATTTGAGGGGGATTCATTACTTAGGTACAACTTATCTGATTTGGTTAATATCTTATGATTCAAGTTCTTGGTTATTATTTGTATTGAACTTCTTTTTTTATTTGTTTTAATTAAATCGTCATCTTAGTTTTTTGGTTAGACAATAAAAAGAGGTAGTTTCTAGTAGTTATAGTCCCTGTGAGATCAACACTTGATATTCACAATCTCTATATATTTCAAAAGTTCACTTTTCTTGAGATCTATAAGGTAGGGATCTTGATCATCACCAAAACATCACAAAAATAAAACTAAAATCCAAAAAATCTTAACATAAAATAAAGAAATAGGCTAAAGCAAGTTGTTGAATCTAAGTGCCCTTCATCATATCAATGCTTCTGATTTAATAAATATGGTCTCAATTTGCATAATAAAAGCAAGTTTTAGAATTATCCTACTATAAATGATATCACATACATGAAAGAATAACAAGAGCTTTAAAAATTTAATGAAATTTGCTCTTTAGGCTCAAAAGCTTACAAAAAAATAGGTATATATGTGAGTAAATAATATGCAATTTCATTCAATGTGAATATTTCAATGATTACGAAAAATATAACTTAGAAAACTAATTTTATTCTAACCATCATCCTTATGCATACTAATTCAAATCAATAGTCAATAATAAAGTAGAATATTAACAGACAGATTCAACCAATCTAGAATATCAGCAAAAAAAATTATAATCAGGATTATAATAAGTTTGAAGAAATCAGCGAACGACTCATTAAATCCTCACACTTAAAATTGTACATTGTCCTCAATGTGCAGAATATAAGTATATATGAAAGTGAGAGGGTTGTTAGTTACTTTCTTGATTGTAACAATTTTTTGATTTCATATCCGTCCAATATTAACAACATCCTTGCAAAATATGAAAAATAGATTAAATAAATAAATAAAAATAACAAAAAATAAAAAGAAATATAAAATAAAATTAACATTAGCGTTTAAACAAAAGAAAAGGGATTAAAAATACGTAAGTCAAAAGGAAAAGAAAAGACACAACAATTAAGGGTCTCCATAATTACGTGTAGAGACTAAGTCCTGTCCAAAGGTGGAAGGTCCTCGAGTAGAGGAGCTGAAGATGAAGAAATCGTGCCAAATGACGGAAGCTGGAGAGTAGTGCCTTTATGGTTCGCCATCAAAAACATTAAATCTTTTATCCTTCCAACCGAGGTCTCAAGCCGACTCATATGTTTCATAAGTTCCGCTTACTATCTCACCAACTGAGATATCGTCAGCTAGTTTGGAACTTTGGATTAAGGTCCTTCGTTGCCATCCCTACCATCTGGGATGACGATAACTGTCGTTGTAGTTGCTGCTCCTGTGGTCCACTCACTGTTGTTGGCTCGTCAGGGTACGCAGTGAGTTTGTATGTGTCACTTGTGGGTCTTCGATATTTGCAAACCATGCACATTTGTTGTATCATAATAAGGTTCAGTGCTTCCATAGTAGCCACTTTTCGCATCGGGGGTACTCTATCAAATACTCCCATTTGTTGTGCAAGTCTAGTCACGTAAGGTTCGACACAGATTGTGCCGACCTTCTTTTCCTCACTATGTCGCAAAATGAATTAGGCAAACGCATGCCCTAGATGGATTGGTGTCCTCTTGTGCATACTCCACAAATAGAACACAACCATTTTTCCGACTACTCCCTAACTATCACCTCGATTTCTAAGAGTATGACTCAGGATACCATCAATGTATCTGAATGCTGAATGATGTAAGGTCAAGGCCTTAGACTTGCTTGGTTAATAGTCCTCTTTGGTTTTGATGGTACACCAAAAGTGTCATGCAAGCAATCCATACGGAAAGTTTATCCATAGCGTAAAGTGCTCCAGTGTACCCACAAACTCCTAGTCGTTGAGACCCATTGTGATGGAGAAAGTCATATAGCTCATCTACATCATTTCTCTCATCAACCGAAACTGGATCGTGTTAGGATGAACCCCATTATATAAACCTCTCTCTATGGAAAATGTAGAGAGCACCTTTAATGTCAACTCCTATAAAAGGGTTCCACAATCTCAACCAGTTGAGACTAGGCACCAACGTCTACAAGGTCTAAAACTTGCTGGGCTAAGCCCATTTGCTCTAGCACCTCCGAGTCAGTAAATCGTCTAGTACCCAACTTTTTATCCTTCAGCGGCTGGTATTGCTCCTCTTGGGCCATGGCATTGAAAAATAATACCTATAGAGAGTTGAGCTATGGGTGAGGAACTTTCTCCTCGTTGTCTCTTACTAGGGGTCTTCTGTGCTCGTCGTGATCTTTGCATTATGCCTGAAACTTAAAACAAGTGTGAGAACTTATTAATTACATGACTATCCTTTTCCCCCCACTTAAAACTTACTATGCTCACTGAATTATTAAATGCAAAATGACAATGATAATGAAAATTAAAACACATAAAAATAAATTAAATTAACACAAATAATTAACTATATAAAAAATAAGTAAGAAAAATATTGGTAACCTAATTGAGTAATTACAAATTCAATCCTAAAATTGATTCAACAACCTTAACTTCGTAATTTCGTGAAATTGAAAAAATTGAACACCAAATTCAATCAATTGACACAAACCTAATTTTCAATTAATCGTAAAAATAACCAATTAACATTAATTACACAAAAAACGTCAAACATTAACAATTAGTTAATTGTAATCGTACAAGACATAATTCAAGTTGAATTTCACTCATTTAATATACAATTAATTGAATTCCTTAAAACAACTGGGTAAAGTTAGTATTCAACTATTAAACCACAATTAAGCATGAAATCACACAAATTCTCTAAGAATCCCCAAATCATGAAATGAATGTTTTTAGTGAAAAAAATCCACAAACAACACAAAACACCCAATGAATCATGCATGACAAGTTAAAGTAACAAGAAAACTTACTCGGGTGTCTCTAATTTGCGCAAAGATTTGGGTTGCGAGAAATGGGAGGCGACAGTGAGTGAATGAGAGAAGAGAGAAGACTTAGATGTTTTGATACACAGTCGTGTCTCAAATCATGTAAGTCAAATAATTTCAAATTTTATGAACATACACGATTTGGTGTATAGGAATGTATCAATTGTGTAAGTCACATTTTTATGTTTCAGGAGCATCCAACTCTCCGCAATGATGTGCAACTTCAACAATATATGAACAAACTTAAAAATTTTGCACTTTAGAGTTATAACCTTTAACATGCATATCCAAAACTGAAACAATGCATGATTTGTGAAGATGCTTAATGTTCTACTCTTAAAGCACATCAAAAATTAAGTAAATCCTAGTCTAAAATGGCAATAAGAATGGAATAATTTAACATTTAAAATAAACTTAAACTAATTCATGAGTTACCTTTTATGTAGTGCTTGTTTAACGTCATTAGCTCTACGTAACCTACTTGATTATGGTCATCCTGGATCAATAATCAACGACTTCCTTCCACCCTTTTCTCCACAAAGCGGTTTGATAACTTGTAAACAAGCCACATATTGTAGGATGATCAAAAGGACATAATGTATTAAGTTTGTAAAACCAATTAACTACAGTAATGCCCTTTGATGAACTCTTAACAAAATGAGGGATAATAAAACTTCTTGAATCATTGACTAACTAAAACAGTTTGCTTTGAGGAAGTGAGAACCCTCCGTACTTAAATTCACTACGACACCTCATCAATAGTTTCCTTACTTGGTTCCTTTGCCAGTTCTTCCTCAACCATCTCCGTCCACTCTTCTTCTTCTTCCTGGACAGAGGTTTTTGACTCATCTTCTTCAATTATTTCTTGACACTTTTCTACTTTCTTTTCTTGGATGGAGACTTCTTCATGTTTTTCCTTAGGAAGTTTTTCTTAGAATGTCCCTCTATTAACGAAGCTAACCTTTGTCTTTTCTTTACTTTTGTATTTGCATTGGTCAGTTTTCACTTCAACCTACATTTCTATTATTTTGCCTATGTTACTCTCTTCCTCTTCCTCTTCCTCTTCTTCTTCTTCCTCTTCTTTTGGGAGCTCTTTTTTCACTAGTAAAGGTGATTAACTCTCAATCGATAGTATTAGTTTCAATTGAATTGGGTAAACTCCCTTGCATCTCATCAGATATTATCTCCCTAGCTAGCCCATTCGATTCCCCAAATTTTTTATGCAAGCCTCTGCTTCTTGATGCCTCATGATTGACTCTTAAATGAAAGCAATCATTATATCTTCCATAGTTAGTCATTACTTAGACGTGCTTGTTGTTGTAAGTATTTAGTTGGAGCATATTCACTCTATCCATAGATGTACAAATTGCTCATTTCGAATTGTAGTTATTCTCGTATAATGCACCTTGAGGTTGATTGTACACGTTCTGTCACTCTCACATATAGGTTAGTGCTCTACATTTATAATTAAAGTGATAACTACCACCAATGTCGTGACACAGCCTGGATATCAGTTGAATCTCTAAAAACATGTGAGAACACCACTCTCATCTATATAGCGATCATACAAATCATGAAGATATATTTTGGCTCCCATAAAAATACTGTTTATAGTCATACTTCACCTAAAACCCTAAGTTTTGCTGTAAAACAATGTGAATGGAGGCTTATCAGTGGAGTAAAGTTTAAGAGGCAATTCTAAACATCGAGATCGTGCTTAAGGAGTAATTTTGGTCAAGAGAAGCGGAAAACATGAAGAATTCATCAAAAGATCCATCGAAATATAAGATAAAACCTCTACATCATAAGAATACATGATAAAAGACAATCAAGGAGGTTTAGAATTATAAACCCATTGTTTTCAATTCACTTTTCTTTCTTTGTATGTTTGATTTTGTTTTAGAAAATGTGTAACTAAACATCTTATTAGTATTTAGGTTAGATGAACCCTATGTTAATACTTTGATATGATTTGATTCTTTTATTAATGCAATCAGTATGATTGATATATTGTGATTCGATTAAGTGTTTAATATTTGTTCTAATAAACCTAAGAATATTAGATCATACTCTGATTTCATACATAGAGATCGAGAAATCCTATAGATGAAAAGATCTACTGTAATTAGAAGGATTTGATTGCAAACCTAGATATATGGTGACATAAATCTTCCAGATTAAGGTCAAACTTAATATAGGGATTCACAAATTGACAAGCAATCCTATAAACTTTAACCTGAGTAATTTGGTTGAAAATCTTATGATTAGTTATTAGTAGACTCAGGATCAACTATTAACATACCATAGAAATCTCCGTGGTCCAATAAATCAATAAAATGATTGTATAATAAAAGATTAATATGTTAATGGTTTAGGTATTTAAAACCTAGATACTAATTTTTGATACCGATAATTTTCTAAGTGAATTATTAGTTCTCTTTTCAATATCTTTGACTATTTTATTTTACTTGCTTTAGTTTTATTTCATTTTATTAAAAATCAAATTCAATCTTTAGGCTAGATAATAGGATAATGGTAATTACTAGTATTCATCATCTTCATGGGAATGACTCGTACTTGCCAGTAGTAGCTATGGCTACGTTATACATTTGTGGTAATTTATAATTGATTAACTTAGAAAAAGTCAATCGTACTTTCTTCATGATAGAATATTGTTGAAACAGTAAAACTAGCACATATTATGTTTCTTTCTTATGAAGAAAATAATTGATCACAAATTAAAGTATAAAGATACTTAAAGATGTGGGTGCTTATTAGAGAATAAGTTCATTAAACTTACTCAATTATAAGGATACCAAATGGAATATTACTTATGTGTCTATAGATTTTCTCATTATAATGTTTTATAATTAATCATTAGACTTAAGGCTACCATGGTATCTTATATAGAAATTACTGTGTTTTGATCCTAGTTATGACCTATCCTATTTAAGGTAACTCAGTCGATAATACTTAGATAAAGTATAAACCATATAGAGATAGTTGTGTAAATCAATAAATCATTCATCAATCTAAAGTAATTAGGAAGAATGTTCCACTGTTCTTGATTAGTAGTGATTTAATAAATCCTCTGCCAGAATAAATTGAGATTTGAAAATGATGTTTCCAGAACAATTATAAATCAATTAATAATTAGTAAAAATGAACATGATTGGATTTAAAAAGAGTAGAAACTATGTCCATACTCTATCTTCAAACGTTAGATGACGAAGGATTAAATTATACATTAAAAGTATATATGGACATATTAAGTCAAACTACTTTGATATTCTTAGTATATAGGTAGTCATGACATGTTACTAGACATCGATGTGATCTATGAGTATAAATTATTTAATTGCAGAATTAAAGATTAACTAAAAGGAGTTTTAATTTATCTAATTCAATGAATTTGAAATATAATTTATAATTATTGTCTATATATTAGGAACCTAGTGAGTCACACATAAAGTGTAGTTAGAAAATTTTTTTGTAATTTATAATTATTGTCTATATATTAGGAACCTAGTGAGTCACACATAAAGTGTAGTTAGAAAATTTTTTTGATTTAAATTAAGTTGAACTTAATTTTGAAATTTGAGAAAATTCAAGGATCAAATATGAGATATTTGATTTTATTAAAGTTAAATTAAATTATAATTACAGTTTGACTTTAATTATAATTAGAGTATTTAATTTTAATAAAAATAATATCCTAATACATTTTTTATTTATAGGAAATAATCGTAAGGGAGCTAGTACTTATGCTTATTTTATCTCAAAAGTTCAGCTTCTTTTTCTCAGCTTTTTGGATATTGTTAGAGGATGGATAATTGGACTTGTGGTTAAGATATTGAAAAAGTTTCGAAAAAGGAATTTCAAATTAGGTATGATTCCTTTATTTTGTGATTCATATTTTTTAAGTTATTCAATTATTAAGATCCGGTCCAAAAATTTTATTTTTCAAACACGAATAGTTTTCCATCCTAAACTACAAATATCAAGAAAAGAAATATCAAAATCTTCTTAATCCTTTTGTAAAAAGTAGTCATATAGTCTAACTAAAGAGACGAAATTTATTACTTATAGTGGTTTGACGATCCCTACCTCATATCCACTTTTCAAGTTGAACTCAACAATTTTAAATCCACTATTCCTCGTTATTGTATAAAGAGTCTTTGTAAAAGTTTAAGACAAACTTTACAAGATTCAATTACTTAGAACTTTCTTTCAAACACTCGTAAGGCTTATAATTTTCACAAACTCAGGTTAGTCATAACTATTTCACTGCACCAACTTTCCTCCCACTACATTACATTAAGATAACTATAACCCAAATCTTTTGTTTCCTATTGCACTTGATTCTTCCCCTTGTATTTTTTTACGATGTTTGGACTTTCTAAGCTCATTATAGGTTCATTGACGTTTTAAACCGTTGCTAAAATCACTGCTTTTCACTAAAGACAAAGTATGATATTTTGTATCCTAAAATGTGAACCTCGATCAGATGATCAATTATATTCAAAGGTGCACAGACGACGTCTGGGACAATCAACTAGACTCCACACTTTCCTTCTTCTAGTCTCTTGATGCTCCCTCTGGGACTCCTATGTCTTAATACCTTTGACATGTTCTAAAATACACGAATACTTCATTCAAACCTTCAAGTTACCTTGTAACAACTTGAATCAACTCTCCAACTGAATCACAATCAGAAATTCTAGTCTACAGCCATAATGATTGACTTATTGTCCTAATAGGACCTTTTTAATATCATCCTCTCTCGTGCTAGTGCTCCAATAAATCTTGTTTTGTCTATCAAATCCCTTGTCAGGTGCAGGGAGATTATAAGATTATGTAGTATCATTTATCAAAGAGGCCGTTTTCTGGTGATTCCTTGCCGGTTACATAGTGAACTCCTATCTGCATCTTGCCCTTCAGGTACTTGTGTAGCTCAGCTTTTAGTTCTCCACTTGCACGTTGACTGATCTCCTTGCGATCTCTGTATTGTATCACTGGCTGTGTCCCGGAGCTGAGGTTGCTCTCAAACCGACCAGGTCCCTCCTCTGCATTGCATGGAAGTCTGTATGTGAATGAAAGAATTGAATACTGTGAAATCTATCTTGACCTAGAAACGCCAAGGATACCACTTTAGGATGTTCTATGCGCCTATTTTTCTTTTCGATCACTTCTATGAATAGCATACTGTGATATTTTAATTAGACTTACTAACTTCCATTATTAGGAAAGTAGCATTTAACTACAGAAGTCAATGTCACTAATATTCCATAATTTGAAAGACATGATTAATTGAATTTCAATCGGATCAAGTCGACAATTTAATGCACCTTCGACTCGGATGTACGACAGGTGGAATAATCAAGATAAGAGGCCAGTTCTGCCAAAATTAGCCGTTCTACACCAGTTTATATAAATACGTACTTCATCAACGAGAGTTATCATCAACCAATCCTCGCAATTATGTGCTTCACAAAATTTGCTCATGTCTTTTATCTATTATTATGTTCAGCCCTCCTTCAGAATATTGTTGGAGATGACCCCATCGGCCACCATTGCTCAGGAGATAACATCCAGCACAATTCTGTTTTCCAATTCAACTTGGCCAAGCTCATCTCCTCCTTGTGCCAATCCGCAACTTCCACTGGTTTTAGTCGAGATTCGGTGGGCGATATTTCTGACATGATACATGGACTTGCACTATGTCTAGGTAATGTCATTCAACAAGATTGTAATGCCTGCTTGGTGAAGGCAGGCAATGAGATCCGCGGAATCTGTTCTACAAAAAGTGGAATAATTTGGTACGACAATTGTATGCTCAAGTATTCGAGCAATGAGTTTTTTGGGAAAATTGACATGAAAAACCACATCCGTGAATGCAATAGGAAATGGCAACCGATTGCGTACAGAATTGCAAGACGGAGGCTGTTTCGTACGTTGACCAAGGAGGCTTCCAAGACTCCCAACCTAAGCGCTTATGGTGATAGACGCCAAGGACTAACTGGAAAACAGGGCAAGGTTTATGGGATGGTTCAATGCACTAGGGATCTTTCAGGTTCTGACTGCTACAAATGTCTTAGAAGAGCAAACATTAGGTTTCGTTCGATATGCGTAAGCAGGGATGGCGGAGGTACTTTTAGCGGGAGCTGCTTCATTAGATTCGAGACACATCCATTTTAAATCTATGCCAAGATTTTTTGTCTGTTTCATTGAATCTCAGCCATTTATTTACGTGAAAAAATTATGCCAGAATTTTCTGTCCCTTATCTTATCCTATTAAATCTCAGTTATTTATTTATGTAGATCCCACATAATTAGATAACTGAAATTCAATGAGACAAGACGGGGGACAATTCCCGCGAGATTTCAAGTAGTGTAACAAGAGGTAAATAAAGTTTTAGTTCTCCCTCCTCAAATGACTTTGGTCAAAATGTGGCTGTGCAAGCCCTTTGACGTTTTAATTGAAAAAACACACTTAGTGATGTTATCTTGAATTCAATAAAATTTTTTCTGTGGGAAGCTTTTATATTTCTATGTTATTTTACGCCTTAATATAGACGCGAATAATTAATTAATTACACGTGAAAGGACATTTAAACATATATAGATAGAGTATATGGAGCTTTTCTATTGGACTCACTTTGAATGACAACAAAATCGTTCTGAAAGAATCAAAAGTACCATATGCCTTTTGAATTTAGACAATATTGACAAAACTTTAGCTTATGTAATTGGGGTGATCTTAGTTACATAGAAAGCAAACCAAAAAAAAATTAATATTAGGTTTTTGCTTCCTTGTGACTAAAGATGATAATAAGTTGGGATAACACTGGGCTCAATTGTAGGCTGGGCCGATCATAGGCTGACAAAACATAGCCCAATGGGTCATAGGTGGGTCGGACCAAGATCGGGCTCAATTACGGGCATGGTGGGCCAGGCCGACTCGACTTGATTTATCATTTTAAAAAATTAAAAATATGACATCGTTTTGTCAATTTTAATTGCATATAGGCCGGGCAAACTCGAGAGCCAAACTGCCATCGCCATTTGCGACTTCCCAATTAAGCTTGGCAATAAGGCTCAGGTCCTGTTGAGCCCTGCTCTATATGGCCGTAAGTTAAAGGGCCAGATTCAAATTGAATGAGCCTTTAGCCCTATTTTTTGGGCTCGATTGGGCCTCGGGCCAGGCTCAAGCCTGACTTCCAAGGCCCGAAGGGCAATGTATAAAAAATGTCTTGTTGGGCGTTGGCATAAACGACGTACATATATATATATAAATATAATGTCCTCATCCCTATTTCCAATTCATACCACGATTTGGAAGGTTTTGCCAATATTATGGACATATAATGTCGTTTTGAATTTATATACATATATATATAAATATAATGTCCGGCATCGTCATCCCTATTTCCAATTCATACCACGATTTGGAAGGTTTCGCCAATATGGACATATTACATAGAGAAGTCCGAGAACTGTGATGATTGGGATGAAGTAAACGTGCATGTGCATAGAATAGCTGGGCATCACATGTGCATAGATAAGAAAACCGAAAAAAAGAAGAAGCTAGTATCTTCAGAATCGGCGTAACTATGCATAATATAATCCTCTGAGTTGTTCTTTAGTTGAATGGGTATACTAAGAATAGTTGCTCTCTGTAGCTGTTTTTTATATGTTCGTTTTTAGTTAAGATTTCTTAGGGAGTCTTTTACCACTTTCCTCTTGGTGGGAAATCTCCCTTGTAGGGTCTTCTAAAGGGAGAACACTCGAACTGTCTTTTGCAAATTCACTTTACCTTGATTTCTTGTCTTCTTGAATACATGAGATAAAATAAACTGATTTGATTCAACTTAACCCTTAGAAATTATAAGTCCTTGAATGTAGAAATACATGCATAAGAAAAATACATGAATCAAGTTGCTCCACTAACATAATTGCTCCATTTTTTAACGTTATACGGAGTGTCAAATACTGTTATTACTATCTGTAAATCATTGCCTAAAAAGAGTATTAAAAAAAAGTATAGAAACAGAAATTGTAAAGTTACTGATATCTTTGTTTGTCGCAATGACGCAAACCGTGATTTAGAAACTTCCTACAAATGTACACAAATGGAATCTACAGACGCAGCAGCTCAGCAGGACTGACTGATTCTATATTGAGCATATACATACAATATGGAGCACATGTTATGAAATCCAAATCTACAAACTTAGCTTTGCTGATTACGAACTGTATAAATATGCCACAAAACTTAGATTTAAGCTCATCAACAACCTATCTAATACGAAAAAAGAAAAAAAGGAGAAAAAAATGGGTTTCTCTAAGCTTTCTTGTACTTTATGTCTACTGCTATTTTCCTCCTACCTACAAATTGTTCTTGGAGGTGGTAATGACCCAATCCAACATTTTTGTTCAAAGAAGAAGGTCACGAGCAATATTGCCCTTTTCCAATCTAACTTGGACAAGCTCATTACTTCGCTTCGCGGGTCTGCCCCTATTACAGGTTTTGGAAAAGATTCAGTAGGCCAAAATTCGGTCCAAGTACACGGGCTTGCACTTTG
>JANVCL010000009.1:1623495-1633628 GCA_026546855.1 Erythroxylum incrassatum
GAATAACTTGAGAAACCAAGGAGGAGAGACGTCGGCCACGAGGAATTTGAGAAGTTTAACAATTATATCTTTCTTAATAAGGAAGATATAATAGGTCAACTAAATAAAATTTTTAATAACTCATAAAAATATTCCGAGCCGTGTCTAAGTCGATAAAAATAATTTTTTATTCCGACACGTGTCCACCGCGTGTCCACTGCGTGTCAGTGTCGGACACGCGGACACGGCTCCATTTTGCCGTGTCCGTGCTTCCTAGGAGGAGTTGATTTTTCCTCTACGTTTGCCAAATTCTCAAGCAGTCGAGAACTCTTCGAACAGGGTTTATGTCGTTGAGGTTTATGAGAGCCATGAACAATCCATACCTGCTGTTTAACACTTTGTTTCCTAAGCTGATTTGTTCGTCTTCCCCTGATATCCCTTTTTAGTTATAATAAGTTTGAATGGAACAAATAAATTAACTCTGGGAATAAACGATAGGATTAAACTAATCCTTCGTCGGGTCTGTCAGGTCTGGGGGGTTCTGTCGGGTCTCAAGTTTGCCTGGTCTATGGGATACCAACATATCGTATTAGAGGTGGATTCGAGCACCGTGACCGACATGCTCTTTTCTCCGCAGGCGCAGGCTGTCCGCCACCACCCTCTAGTATTGGGCATTCATGGCCTACTCTTCTGAAACTGGGTCATGCTAATCCGGCATATTTACCGGGAGGGCAATCGGTGTGCAGACTGGCTTGCTCATTCGGCCGCACAATTCTCCTTCGGGATTACCAATCTTGAGCACCCCCCTAGCGGTTGCATACCTATCCTTGTAGAGGATGCGTCGGGGCTCCGTCACCCGCATTTTGCCATGTAGTTTTCTTTGTTCTCCTTTTTTTTAAAAAAAAAAAGACTAATCCTTCGTCCACCAGCCAAAAAGTGAAAAATCCTTCAGCATTACGCTATGAAACTCATGGGAACAACTACATAACCACCCCTGACTTTGTCTTCTTTTACTAGCGCAATTATATAACTAAATTATGGTTTAAGGCGTATGTGGTAGACAGGTCCAATTTTGACGGACCAATCTGTGTCCATATAATCTTACATATATACCCCAGGAGTTGGTCTTCTGAACGATTAATGATATTAGTAAATTTAACATTTTGTTTTAATTTTGACTAATTTTCACGGCAACGTTGAAGAAAAAAAATAGTATTTAGCTCCAATTAATCTTCAATTTCCTGGATTTTGACTTAGTCTTCACCAAATCCTTGATTTTGCATCTAAAAAATAATTATGAAATTAATACCTTCCACAAACAATAAAAACCTAAAGTTGCCATATTCACCCAATGATTTGAGCTATACGTCCTAGTTTCTTTTTTTCAAGCGTGGATCCCCATGCCAAAAATAGTATGATTGATTCTCATAATAAAAAATAAGATAAAAAATGATGGAAAACAAGTGAATATTCCTATACTATCCCTTATTAATTATAGGGGACAGAGGAGGGTAGGTTAGATGAAGGATTATTATCGGTTTATGGATGCATGGTGTCCCTTCATTTTAGGATAAGAAGGGGTAGAGAAAATGCATCAAGCACAAGACGTAAAGCAAAATGTTGAAATAAGAAAATAAATATGGGATTTAACCCTTAGTTACTATTGCATTACTTGCCAATGATATATGCACTTACATTAGTTATGAGTAGTTGATTAATAATAAAGAAAACTGAAGTAGTAGAAATAAACTATCACTTCAAGTAC
Organism: Erythroxylum incrassatum; assembly: GCA_026546855.1. Lineage (NCBI taxonomy): Eukaryota > Viridiplantae > Streptophyta > Magnoliopsida > Malpighiales > Erythroxylaceae > Erythroxylum > Erythroxylum incrassatum. The sequence goes on from JANVCL010000009.1 coordinate 1,625,240, forward strand.
TTGTCAAACCTAATAATAGATGTTTAAGTGTGTTTTCTAGTATGTTTTAGATGATTGTCATGTACATAGGCTTAGAATTATGTTATTGTTAATGCTTGTATGTATTCTAAGTGTTTGATTGGTCTTAAAGCAAAATTTGGATTTTAATTTTATATTTCAAGAGGTGTTTGATGTGTTTGTTAGCATTGGAAGTTAGGAAATTAAAGAATAAAGAAGATGTAGGACGCATAAAGGATTTCAAGATCCTGCTAGGCATTTCATAGGGTTGCATGGCTCTTTATCCTGATTGTGATAGGGAATACGATCGTGACAGAGAGGAAGAATAGTGTGATGCACAATTGTGTCTCCAAGTCACGATTGTGCTATGAGTGACTTTTCTACGTGTTTTGAGGTTCGAGATTATTTTTGGAACTGAACAAAGTAAGGATACCATAGAAACAACCCTATAACCCTAATGCATTATAAAAGAGTATGAAAACACCAAAAAAAAGGCAACAACCACTACATGAAAGAAGATTAAGAGGACACGTCAAGAAGAGCTTTAGAGAAATTCGAGATTTCCAGCAACTAGCTTTCTTTCTTTTCCCTTTATTTCTTTCACTATCTTGGACGTTTATTTGGATTTATAAGATGTTTAACATGATTATGAGTTTTTAGATCCCTATTATGGATTATTCTGACATTATTTTGTTAACCTTATTTCTTCTTGAATTCAATACAATGATGTATGTTTGTGAAAATTTTTGTTCATATACTTAATAATAAATCGATAGAGTGAGTCAAGTAATTAGTGTTAAGGTGTGCAACGAGAGTTGGCAACTTAAAGACCCACAATTATCAAATTAACAATCAATAGAAACACCATAAGTATTCTTGCTCTAACTTTGTATTAATTGTTCTTTATTTGTATTGTTTATTTTCTACATTGAGGACAATGAGTTGTTCAAAGGTAGGGACGTGTATATGTAATTAAATATCATGTGTGTGTGAATTTTACAATTGTATAGTTTTTGATTAGGTTGGCATTATGATGTATGCATTTTGTTAATGTGTCAATGGAAAGAATTTAAGGGACTTAGTTTAACTTTGAACATGGTCATTTAATTTGTAAAGGCATAGTAACTTGTGAATTTTGTGTTTTAAGTGTCTTAGGGATGAATATGTATGTTAATTAGGATATGACGCCTATTCTTTCACTCTAGAGAATTTGTTCGTATACATTTATAATTATAGTCAATTGAATCGGTTAGTATTATTAGTATCCTTTCATGAGAATGATTGACTAAAAATAAATGAGGTAAACTAAAAAATTAAATGAAAAAACTATTTTTCTGGTCCTTTTTAAGAAAATTAGGTTAAGAATAGAGTTACTACCTAGTTGAGAGTTGTGATATGGCTGAGAAACTAGGGGCATCAAAAGTCTATAATGAACTTCCAACCAAGGTAAATAAAAAATGTAACCTAGTTTAGTAACTAGGGGACATTCATAACAAGTTGTTTGACTTCGTGTCAAAAGACTAGGTTATAGTTAAAAAAATCTAAGAAAATGGTGTTATAATAAATTAAACTTATTGATCTTTTAACGATAGTAAAAAAATTTATAATTTTCAAAAAAAAATAATCATAACTTTTATGAAAGGTTACTTAGTGATAGTTTGTCTTTTTGATTAATTATTAATAATAAATGCATGCTTACAAGTGTCTTAGGTGTGTGACAAGGGTGCTAATATTTTGATTGACATGTATATTCAAATAAGAGTACTTAAACATGAAAGGACTAAGTTAGTATATTGACACATTTTGAGTGATTAATGTTTGAGGTTAAGATAATTTCCTAATATTTGATGTCATTGTACCATTATTGTATTATTGTATGTGTAGCACCCCAATCTCATAAGACACGTACCTGACATCCTGTATAATATCGGAGTCCTTGCCTCGCAAGAGTGGCATGCTAGCACACTCAGTCAGTCAAACACCTGAAACTCAGTATAAAATTTTCAAAATTTACAAACGCGTATGCAGAAATCAATAATCAAAACGGGCCATTTTAATTATAAACTTTTTCAATCACAGTAATACAATCATCTTAATTTCAATTGTCATTTGGGCCCATTACAAATACAGAATACTTGTAGTTATAAGTTCATTACATTGTAAAATCATTTACAATCATCTCCAACACAGAAAGTTATTACAAAATAGAAACACTCGAATATCTAAGTTACAATAATTGCAGAAACTCTTTTTGATACAAAATAAAGAAAACAAATGCATACGTGATCGGATCTCGACCTCAATCTCTTACTCGATTGTAGTGTATACTCCCATTTATCTAATGGAGTAACTATTCAGGGCTTGAAAAATATTGCAAATTGTGGGTGAATTTTGCGAACTCAATGAGGTAACCATCATCGATGGTTTACTCAATTCATGTATCACATCATTTCAGATAACATACAATCGCATTTTCGCATAATTGATCATGTATCACATTTTCAGTTAAGCATAGGAAATTTTGGATTTCACTTAATCAAGCAAACATACTTAACAAGGTGCATATGAAATGCTCATGAGACACTTTTTCAATTATTACGTTGTTGTAACCGAGTGCCTGAATTATCCCGTATCCATTTTGGAAACCAGGCTCATTAATAACTGTCCCTTATCCGATGAGGATACAGAGCTCATTTTACATAGTGAGCCACGAGCTCTTAATCACTGTTTGAGCTCGTGGCTCATTTTACACGTTGAGCTTTAAGCTTTGATCGGTGGCTATTCTGGTCACAACTGCCATTAACTGATCATGCATTCATGTATGAAATGCATCTCACACTTTCAAACAGTATATCATAACACATTTAGTTCCTCACATTAACATTCAAGCAGCACTTCAATATCTCGATCCAATATCACAGTCAGCGGACCTCCATTCAACAGTCAAACCATATTCATTCAATCATTTCAAAGTAGAATTTAAGCAAGCAAGTAATTAAGTGAGACTGTCTAGGTTACTTACAGTACGCTCCATATTAGCACTAGCTTCAATGATTTGAAAATATTTGAATGCAGGCATTTATCCTGCACATCAAAATTATGCCATACACACATTGCACACACACATTAATATTTGACAATTATAAGCATTCCTTTATGCACATTTGTGTATATGGAATATGTACAATGCATGTTCATGACAATCCCGGGTATTTATGCATCAATTTCATCACAAAGTCATTCTCATATCAAAACTCATCTAAGTATAATTTATACATAGGTTTATGCCTCACTAAAACCATTAAAATCTCTATTCCTTTTTCATTGACTCACTTCAGATGTTTCCAAGTCATACTTTCGGGTCTACTGTTCACATTCAATTAGAAAGTGAAACAAATGTAATTTTCTCATACTCTCTGCTACAAATGTGTTCCTCTATGTCTTATGTATCTATTGACACCCAAATCACTCAATTTGGTTCAGTAATTTGGAAGATATACCTTAAACATTTTCAGACTGTTGTTATCCAAAATGGTAGACTATACACAACTCCCAGCAGAAAATTGAACATATTAGAAGACTGATTCAGAATTTTATTTCTTCCGAGAATTTGTATACCTATGTCTATATTTTACTAAAAATTAAGAATCAGCACATTTGGATAACTACAAAAGAAGATATACCCAAAATACTGAGAAATGTTCAGAGTTCGCTGCGGCGAACTCCTCCAAAGAGGAATTCTCATGTAATTTTCACAAGTTCACTGCGGTGAAACCCAGAGTTGGCCACGGTGAAGTTTACCGAAAATAAATCCTAGTTAAAGCCTTCAAGTTCGCCGCACCAAATTTCCAAGAGTTTGCCGCGACAAACTTCCACAGACGCAAACCTAGTTTTTCAACTTCATGTTAGATTTTGATACTCCTCTAGACAGAATTTAAATTCGAATTCTCCATGAAAAATGTATCCATATGTCTCTAGTTTACTCTAAATTAGGAATCATCTCATTTGAATAACTAGAGAAAAAGATATGGGTAAAGAACTGAAGCATAATCAGATGGAAAACACCCATTAAACTCCATTCACTCACCCAATCCAACATTATGTCATTCCCTAATCTATTATCCATCAGAACACAAAATCCAGACATGAATCCATCCTTATTTGTCATCGACGTTTCATCATGAACCCATCCTCATATCATGAATATTTAACCTCTAACTATCATCAAATCATATTTCATTCATTAATTTAAGAAGAACAAAGTTTAACTTACATGTTTAGCTCCAAAGCTCCCTTAAATCACCAAGAAACCCTAGCTCTCCAACATATACGATCATCACAAATGGAGGTGGAGTAAGTTAGGTTTTTTAGTGGTGAGATGATGAAGTCAACCAAAAATGGAAGTAGCAAGTGAAGGATAAGAGCAAAGTTCAACATTAATGCTTGGGACAAGAAAGTGTCGTAGATGGAGAAGAAGAATGGAGAAAATGAAGAACAAATGTAGAGAGAGAAGGAGAAAACGTGTTTTGTCCAAATGAAAGACAAAATTGAGGCTTGCAAGATGTAAAAAAAATCGTGGGTGAGATGTCGCAAGGCAAGTAACACGTCACTTGCCACTTGTCACTTCCCCATGGTTCCAATTGGTCCACTTTAGTAACTAGTCCATTTTGACCCCAATTTCTAATTCAATTGACTCCCAATTTTCAATGAAACTTGTCATTAAATTCTAAAGTCATTTATCCAAAATTTCCATTGCCATTAGACAGTAATTTCTACTACTATTTAAAAATTAGTTTGCCATTTGGCAATTTTTTTCCCAGTCCAAAATACCCTTAAATTTCAGAAAATTTTCATATTTCACCAAGAATTCTAAATCAATGCTTATACTCTCAAAAACCAATTTTCAATACAAATAATTCACAATTTCAATTATAATCACATTTATAGATCAATTATAGCAGACAATTGTGAATGAATACATGTACAATCATTTTGATGTGTGCAAAAATTCAAATTCACATGTATGAGTGCTAACATTATGCATGAGCATGAAATGCACTTTCTTCTAATCTCTCATTGCTATTTTCTCCATTACCAAAATCTAGAGCTCCAACCCTTAGTATGAGAATGGGATGTTACAGTATGATTGTGTGTTCATGTATTCATATGTGTTTTTCTTTTGTTTTTAGTTTTGCTTGAGGACAAGCAAAGATTTAAGTGTAGGGATGTTAATATGTGTAGCTTGTTTTATGTTTTGTTAGTTGTTTATGTGTGTTTTAAAGATTTTTTTAGATGATTATCATATGTATGGGATTAGAATTTTGTTATTGTTTGTACATATTACAAGTGTTTGTTTAGTTTAGAGCAAGAATTTAATCTTAATTTTATGTTTCAAAAGATGTTTGGAATGTTTGTAAGTGTTGGAAATTAAAAAATGATGCAGGATTCATGAAGGATTTCACAATTGTGCATGGAGGCATGATTGTGACAAGCATTGCATGGGGTTGTTTAGCTCCTTATTATGATTGTGATAGGGAGCACAATTATGACAGAGAGGAAGAACTTCGTGACATATGAGCGTGCCTCCAAGTCATGATCATGCAAAAAGGATTTTTAGGCGTGGTTTTTTTTATGTTTTGAGGGTTCATTGCTATTTTTGGAATCAAACAAAGTGAGAAAACCCTAGACACAACCCCAAAACCCTAATGCACTATAAAAGAATATGAAAAATACTGAAAAGGAGCAATAACCACTACATCAAAGAAGATTAAGACGAGACATCAAGAAGAGCTTAAGAAAATTCTAGATTTTCAAGTCAAAACTCCAACTAGTTTTCTTTTTTCCCTTTATTTCTTTCATTTTCTTGGATATTTATTTGGATTTCTAAGATATTTAACATGATTATAGGTTTCTAGATCCCTATTATTTTGTGAACCTAATTTCTTGTTGAATTGAATACAATAATGAATGTTTATGGTAATTTTCGTGCATATACTTGATAATTAATCAAGGGAGTGAGTTAAGTAATTAGTGTGAAGGTGCGCAATTAGAATTGGCAATTTAATAGACCCACAATTATTAGATTAATGATCAATTGGAAAGTGATCTTAATTGTGAAATTAATTGTCTATATGATTACTTCAGATCTAATTAAATACGTTAGGAGTAGCTTTGTGAATCGAGATATTACAAATTTATAAATATCAAATTCAATTAGGGTTACTTGATTAGATCTTAAGAGAGATTAATCAAAACTTTAGGATATCTTCGATCAAACATAAATTGAATTAATGAGATTAAGGGAAACAAGATAATGATATAATAGTTCTTAAGTCTTTAACTTTGACCAAAATTAGTTTCATTGGTAGCTCGCTTATCAATTCTTTAATTATTTCATTTTATTAGTTGTTTAAATTTTAGTTATTTATTTTAATTCAAATTAATTCTTAGTACCTTGGACAAAGTTCTTTTCAAGTTGTTTAGGTATTTAATAATCCTAGTGGAAAGAATACCTTTTGATACTACAAGATACGATTCGTATACTTACGGTATTGAGAGTTTTATTATATATAAAACTCACTTAACAACCTTCATATATATATAGTTACTAAGGTTCCTCTATATCCCACAATTAAAGTAGATCATACGTTGTTAACAATCTTATGTTTTTTTAATTAATGCATATTGTCATTGTCTATAATACTCAGCAGCATAATGCGAGGTAATGAGTTCATCCCTTTTTATATCTGATCACTTTTATGTTGATTCATATTGCCTCTCTAAAAATATTTATAACTATATTTAGTGGCTTTAGAGCCTCATACTCTTCCCATATATATTAGATTTTCATGTTCCAAATTTCATAATTGTTGTAGTTATATTTTCACCTTTGTTAAACTTACGAACCATAGGAACAAAATTCTACAACATAGTAGATAAACATAAGGGTTAATTACAAAAAAATCTTAAACTTTGCCTAATTTTATAATTACAGCCCAAACTTTAAAAAGTGACATTTAAATACTTAAACCTTCAATTTTTTCAATTCTGGCCTCACTACAAGAAAATGGGTTTTTACCGACGATAATTCCCGACGGAATAATGAAACTTTTTGTCGGTACCAAACATTTGCGACGGAATAAGACCAACAGACATAACCGTCGTTAAATAATCCATCAGTAAATTTTCCGACGATATTTATATTCTGTCGGTAAATATACCGATGGTAGAAAACATTTCTGTCGATATCTATACTGACGGAGTATCTCTTTTGGTCGATGAGTGTGGAAACGTAAACCAACGGAAGTGTCTCCGTCAAATTTGCTGACGTGACTTGCCACATATTCCAGAAACCCTAAACGCTTGTATACATCAAACCTAATTAAACTAACTAAATAAGTTTAACTAAACTATGTTATTTAATTAAACTAACAAATTAAACATATATGGGCTACATCATTTTGGGGACTAAAATCTATATATCTAAGTCGCTTCCCTTCACTCTCTCACAGAAACGTCTGTTGCAAGGCCACTCAATCTTACATCACATAACTAGTTCTCACTTCATGCCAATCGTTCTCCAACGAAGGGAATCGACTTAGATTTAGGGATTTCAATCCCCAAAACAACGTATCCTAGATATGTTTAATCTATTAGTTTAATTAAATGACGTAGTTAAATTGAACTTAATTAGTTATTTTAATTAAGTCTAACATCTATAAGTGTTTATGATTTTTGGAACATATGGCAAACTTAACGGAGATACTAATGATAGGCTAAAATTGAAAAAAATTTAAAGTTCAAATGTATAGTCGCTATTTTTAAAAGTTCGGGCTACAATTGCAAAATTAAGCAAAGTTTGGATTTCTTTTGTAATTAGCCCTATATTTAAAACACTAAATTTCTACATCATAAATCTATCAATTATCATTCATATAAAACTTGAATATCAGTTACAATAACTAAGTTTAATTTGCATGCATCAAGTATGTAATAAATAATAAGATTAGAAAATAGCTACTTTATTTATATATAACTATAAGGAACTTTATGTGAAATACAATTAACTAGTACACATGATAGAGCAATTGAAGCACAATATTCAGTAACTCTAATTATCTCATTAGGAAAGCTTATAGGGTGTAAACTCGTCACAATACCAACTACGATCATATTTTAACAATACTTTTCATATATAGCAAACAGGTAAACCTTGGTCGATTTATGCGTTGACGAAAGGGTAAAGCTCATATCTAAAGTTGCAACTTGCACCCACAACCCTCCCTCCTCGTTTCGCATTGCAGCAATTGGGAAGCTCGCTTATGGCCTGGTCAAGGCAGCTTTGACAATTAGCACTAGATAGATCTCTCGTGCATTGAGCTAAACCATATAG
>JANVCL010000009.1:1683021-1693874 GCA_026546855.1 Erythroxylum incrassatum
TAGGGTTAAATTTTGAATTTTTGTAAAATGTTCCCTCATTTTTTTTTATTTTTTATGAAATGGTCCCGGAATTGGCGGTACCGACCGGAATTCATGGCCGGTACCCTTATAGCCATTCTGGTACTGGTTTCCGGCCGGAACAATACAAAATCCATATCATTGCATTTACATGTTGAGCTACTAAACCTATACTATCGATGTTTTTGAGCTACTAAACCTATACTATTGATGTTCTTGTTTAAATCATTCAATTTTGTATCTAATCTTGTCACCACGTCAACATTATGAATACCTCTTAACTTATTTTATGGCCTTAAGTTCCCACATTAATAGTTGATTATAACTATATTCTCGACTAACTCTTGTAATTTTTATGAGGATTAAAGTAGGTGGTCAAATATGGATGATGCTTCAATCAACTATTTGGATGGATAGCTCAATCCACAGTGTCTAATCTATAACTCCGAATCAAGTTTATAGTATTTGTGAGATTCTGATTTTATGCTTTGAACTTTTTAATTTTTTTAATGTTATTTTATTACTATATGATATACCTATTATTTTATTATAGGTTGTTATTATTTTAGTATTGACTTTAGGATATCTTATGTTGAATGGGTATTATAACAAGTACCCTATTATAACAAATAAGGGTACGTAAGGTGTCGTATTCAATCCTACATCAAACAAATAATAATTTGCTTTTATTATTTGTTTGCGAGTTTAATTTATTTTTAACAATTCAATTCAACATTTTTTTCTCTTTACGAATACCCTTTTTCTTGATTGCATATTATCTCTAAGTCCTTCGACATCCTATTTGCTTTAGTTCTCAAATAATAAACAGATGTTGTTAGTTTATCCATGTAAGTATCTCTTTAAATGCAGAACATCTTTATTGTTGTACCTACTTTCCAAACCAGTCAATTGAAAGAAATTTTGTTTAATAAGTAAATCTGTTGCCTTGGTGTAATTAATATCAAGCATATTTGCAATTCATGAAATAGTTGTGCAGCAACGGGCAAAAGAAAATACCCTACTGGTTATGACTAGGTTTTAGGACAATTGTCACATTGCCATAAATAGTTACCTTATACTGATAAGACTAATTATGGCATCTCTCACTTCTTATCATAAATATGCGTTCTCCCAAAGTAGTCTGTAGCGAAAAAGAAATTTCTTCTTTCTTTTTTGATTTGCACTCATAATGAGTCGCCAGGTCTCAGCGAAGAAAATTGATAATCCTTCTGCTCGTCAAACAACATTTACAAAGCGCAGAGATGGGATTGTCAAGAAGGCCTCTGAATTAGCTGTTTTATGTGATGCTGATGTTGGTCTCTTGATATTTTCTCCCAACGGTCGATTAACCAGCTATGCCAGTCATGGAAGGTTGATACACCGCTTTTGCAGCTCGAAATTGTGTTGCTCTTTAATGTCTTTATAGTGATATTCAAGTTTGATTTTGGGGTTTTTCATTGGTTTTGCAGTGTGGAGGATATCTTTTTTCGTTTCTTTGACCATCCTAATGAGCTACAGGCGGAGTTTGTCCAGCATTCTCTTCACTTTCATTATTAATTTTGAATTATATTTTGATATGCATATTATTTACTTGGTGTTCACTGAGACGTTAATTCCAATCCTTCATTTACGTTTTTTATTTCAATGAACAGGCCTGTCAGGATTCAAGAGGTGATTACAAATCTGTTCCTCTCTACTTTAAATTTCATTGACGGTAAACCTTATTTTTGTAAAATTATTTCCAGCATCTTCACCAAGCACTCAGGAAGTTCAAATATGAAGGGCAGTTACTGGAGAAGATAGAGAGGTCTGTATTCTTTATATCTCTATTTATTTGTGTGTGTAATTAGTTTGCCCACCTTCACCTTCACCCACTTGCACACAAGTGGATAAGTACTGTTGTTTGAGAATTCTGTTCTGAGTATAATTCTTTTGTTTCCGTGTACGTACATGCCTACCTCCCATGGCAAAACAAATTCAGGATAGAGGTACTGTTTCAATGAAATATTTTCTTTAGACTGCATATCAAAAGTAGCAAAATGTACCACATGTTTTTTAACGGTCCTTTATCTAAATTTTCAGGCTCTAGAGGCAAAGCTTCGTGAACTCAGTCATCTAAAACGTCAGAAGAAAGAAAAACTCCAGTATGTAGATCACTGCAAACTACATTCTCTGTAGCTGAAATAAGTCTGTTAGGAAGCAGAATAGCATGCATTATCTTTGTATTCTGGCGTGCGTGGATTTTGATATTCACATAATTTTACTTCTACTTTTAAACAACAGGTTATATAACCCAGATACTGGGAAGATCACTTCTTTTTATGCTGCTCGTATGCATGAGGAACGTCTCACTGCTGCAATTGGACGTCTGGAACAATTGAAAGTGCGCATGCTTACTTCCCTATCTTGAAACACTCTCATAGTTTCTTTCAACTTTAAAATTGACTCTATCCTCTTCTCTTTCTCAGCAGGCAAAGCAGATGAACCAACCAAATCCTGATAAGTTCCAATGTAGAATGAAGTGCATCATTTCTTTACTATCTTATTATGTTCAAGCTTTGTGCATAAATGTAATGAGTGATGATTTCTACTTGTAGGTGGCCGCCACTGTTTCCAGTGATACGAAGTTAGCAGCAGGAGATTCCAATGAATCGGAGACAAAGAGGTATTTTATAGTTTCACTTTTGGACATGAGTTCGGTTTGATATTAGAATAATCAGATTAACAAATTGGTGTCTTTGTTCATATGTCGTGACTTCTTATTCTGTATCGAGATTTGAAATTGACTGTGTTATCATGATTGGTTATATAGGACTTTGTCAAGAGATGAACAGTGCGATCAGGCGAATTTAAGCTTCTCTTCCGAACAAAAGAGAAGTACAGAATCTCCAAATAAGTGGGCACAAACTTGAGGTCCAATGCAGGTGTCTACTACATAATAAATATAACTTCTCCATGAACTAGATTCATCAGTATCCTTGAAGCTTTAGTTATCACTACAGTATGCTTTGTCGAAACTCTCGTCTTTGATTAGAATAACGAAATTGATTAAGCAACCACATGCAATACGAGGTAAATTGTGTGTATAAAAGTTTTTGGCAAGTTATTTCAGCTCAAAAGGAAATGACAGGAGCCTATTTATAATTAATACAGTAGGAGCCTAGTAGTACGATAAGATCCTGTTCAAACGAAAGGAGTCTGTTAAGCGATAAAACTTTTTAAACGACAAGAGCTTGCTAAATAAAAGTCCTGTTAAAAATAATTTAAAACAAAAACCGCTTGTTAAAATGAAAGGAATCTTTAGCAAATTGAAAATAGAAAAAGTCTACTATAACAATGAAGGAGTCTCTTGCTAAAATAAACACACACATACAATATAAAAGAAGAGAGGGAAGGATACAGTCGATTTATACTAGTTTAGCTTATAACCCAAGCTTACGCCCATTCCCCAAATATTCAACTTGAGTATTTCACTATAAAAACAAGTAGTAATTTGATGAGCTTCTCCAAGCTCACAAGTTAATACTTTTTAAGGTTCTCCAACATTTCAAACTCATAGTATTTATTTAGTCTCTACAAGCTCTCTACAGAAAATGAAATTTGCTCGATATGAGCTACACTAATCTCTCTAAAAAATATTTTCACTTTTTAAAGTACAAGAGATTTTACAATGATATCACTTTCAAAAGAATTTATGCTATAGCTGTATTTCGAAAGTCTGATCTCCATTCGTAAAAGCAGTTGTTCATCCTTAAATAGACTTTTCTTTCAACTAGCCATTGCTTCACTTATATCCTTAGTCAACTGGATGGATTTAATTCCGAATAATTTCGATGTCATCTTTGCCCAAAAATCTTTCAATAATCACGCGGCTAATATATGATCTTCATAATAAGTAGGATGCTTTTGAATAAACTATTTTTTTAATAAGGTAAGTTCAAAAAGAATGTTCCTGCAAGAAGGAAAGAAATTATTCCATAATTTTTCCCCTTTTAAGAATTATACCGTTATTTATATATAAGGAAATAAATTCAATTTAAATTTTGAAATCTTATAAGGTTATCATCAAAATCGTTAACTATGAACCTTAAGCTAACAATCCTCCCCTTTTCGATGATGACAAGCAATAATAGATATATTTTTCAAAATTAAAAAAGATAATGGATAATTTCCAAAGATACCTGAAACTTTTATGAGTTCAAACATAATTAGAAGGAGCCCGCCTCTTAAGAAAGAAGTCTATCAATTATTTATCATAGATTTTCACAGCAAAATCATTCACAAATATAATCAAGGTAGCATCGAGAAATCATATCATATATATGCAAAAGAGAAGTACAGAATCTCCAAATAAATGGGATCAAACTTGAGGTCCAATGTAGGTGTCTACTACGGTAAAAATATAACTTCTCCATTAACTAGATTCATCAGTATCCTTGAAGCTTTAGTTATCACTACAGTATGCTTTGTCAAAACTCTCGTCTTTAATTAGAATATTGAAATTGATAAAGAAAACACATGTAAGAGGGAGTGAAATGTGTATATAAAAATTTTTCGCAGGTTATTTTAGTTCAAAAGGAAATGACAGGAGCTTGTCTATAACTAATACAGTAGGAGTCTATTCTGTGATAAGATCCTGTTTAAACGAAAAGAGCCTATTAAACAATAAAATCTTTTAAACGATAAGAGCTTGCTAAATGAAAATTCTTGTTAAAAATTATTTAAAACAAAAAATGCTTGTTCAAATGAAAGGAATTTTTAATAAATTGAAAACAGAAAAAGCCTACTGTAATAGTAAAGAAGCCTCTTGCTGAAATAAATACACATACAATATAATGTGGAAATATAAAAGTTAAGAGAAGAGATAGAAGGACGCAGTTGATTTATACTAGTTCGACTTATAACCCAAGCCTACGTCCAATCCCCAAGTATTCAAATTGAGTATTTCACTATAAAAACAAGTAGTAATTTGATGAGCCTCTACAAGCTCACAAGTTAATATTTTTTAAGGTTTTCCAACCTTCCAAACTAGTAGTATTTAGCCAGCCTCTACAAGCTCTCTACAGAAAATGAGGTTTGCCGATATGAGCTACACTAATCTCTCTAAAAAATATTTTCACTTGCTAAAGCATAAGAGATTTCAAAATGATATCACTTTCAAAAGAATTTATGCTATAGCTATATTTTGAAAATCTGATCTCAATTCGCAAAAGCAATTGTTCTTCCTTAAATAGGCTTTTCTTTCAACTAGTCATTGCTTCACTTGTATCCCTATTCAACTGAATGGATTTAATTCTAAATAACTTCGATGTCATCTTTGCCAAAAATCTTTCAATAATCATGCAGCTAATATATGACCTTCATAATAAATAGGATCATTTTGAATAAACCATTTTTTTAATAAGGTAAGTTCAAAAAGAAGGTTCCTGTAAGAAGGAAAGCAATTATTCCATGATTTTTTTCATTTTAAGAATTATACCGTTGTTTATATATAAGGAAATAAATCCAATCTGAATTTTGAAATATTATAAGGTTATCATCAAAATCGTTAACTGTGAACCTTAAGCTAACAATCTCCCCCTTTTTGATGATGACAAGCAATAATAGATATATTTTTCAAAATTCAAAAAGATAATGGATAATTTCATAAGTTGCCTTAAACTTTTATGAGTTAAGGCATAATTAAAAGGAGCCTGCCTCTTATGAAAGGAGCCTATCAATTATGTATCATAGATTTTCACAGCAGAATCAATCACAAATATAATCAAGGTAGCATCGAGAAATCATATCATATATATGAAAAAAATGTCCACATAAACTTTCCCCCTTTGTCGTTATCAAAAGCACGAAAAATAAAGAAATGGGGAGGAAGAGAAATAAAACAAAGTATAAATAGAGAAAAATTGACTGTCACAATCAAGAAGAATTTCTCCTAAGATAAATTTGCAAATCCAGGATTTGGTTTTGGATGCTGTCAATTTGTTCACGCATTTGATCCTGGTTAGAGCGAATTTCCCTCAATAGTTGAAGAAATTGATCATTCATGTTATTTTCGTTCTGAGAGGGAACAAGAGCTTGTTGCTTTAGAGTAGGACCTGTAATTTCTAGCATCCTTTCAGACCTCTGCTTTGAGGCAGGACCCAAGAGGGAAACTATTCTTTCAATTTTCTTCTTTTTCATTTGAAGAGGAATTAGAATTGTTTAGAGACAACATAGTAACAATCTTCCTTTTCCCATTTTCTGGGGTCTCCTGATTGGATATTTTTGACATTTGGAGCGTTGAGGAGACAAAAATAAGTTTAGTGGAACTGACTAGATAACCTACTATGGAGGACAAAGATGAGGAATTAGAAGCAAAATTTTGTTCAAGAAGAGGTGTTTTATCACGACTTGAAGTTAAAGCCAAAAATTTCTTCTGTCCTTTTGATTTTTTATTGTCATCAAAGATTGTTAGGAAGAGAAAGTTGAGAAAAATGCAGAAAGTTTAGCTGTAGAAAGAAGGAATAGAGAGAAAGCAGAGAATTTGGGTGCAAGAGAGGCGACGCTTCTTGGAAAGATAACAATTATGATTATGAGAATAGGCAATCGTACACGTTAAAGAGGGAGTGCGATCGTTTGTGTTTCTTCTGTCAATCATGTACGAATAGTTGTCTGAACGTGCGTTTTTAAAAGCTGAAATGATGTCATAAATCATTTCCTTTTAAGACATGTGTACCCTGCTCTGTTGAAGCGAGAGGAGCCTATAAGATTGAGAGAGAGTTTCCAAGGAAACACAATAGAAGGAACCTATAAAATGCAATGACAAGTAGCAAAGAGAATTCATGTACAAACAATATCAGAGAGCTTGCACATACCAAGCTCTTTTCTTAACATGCAAAATCTATCTTCAGAAAGTGAAAATGTCAACTACTTGATTTTCAGTATTGATATGCAAAAGATTAATGGTTCCTTCTAAAACATGATCTCTAAGGAAATGATGTTTGACTTCTATATGCTTAGTCCTATAATGGTGCATATTATTTTTAGACAGATTAATAGCACTACTATTATCACATACTATAGGAATATGAGAAAAGTCTAGAGAAAAATCCTATAGTTAATGCTTCATCCATAAGATTTTAGCACAGTAGCTAGTAGCTGCCATGTATTCCACTTCAGTCATTGAAAGTGCTATGCGACTTTGCTTTTTGCAAGACCATAATACTATACATTCTCTAAGAAATTAAAAGTGACCACTTATGCTTTTTCAATCAACTTTATCACCTGTATAATATACATTACAATAGCCACTATGTCAAATGAACCAGTTTTTGGATACTATAGTCCAAAGTCCATAGTTCCGTGAAGATATTAAAAGATTCTTTTGGATTTGATTGAAAGCATGCACAAAGATGTTAAGTCAAAATGACTTCAAGTCTAATAATTTTGGTGAAAATCAAATAATAATAATATTAGAAAGTGATGAACCGTTTTGAGCAGACGGAAGCAAAAACTAAGATGAAAGAAACTAAGACGGAAGTAGAAACTAAAACAGAAGAAACTAAGACGAAAGCAGAAACTAAGACGGAAGCAAAAACTAAGACGGAAGAAATTAAGATGGAAGAAACTAAGACGAAAGCAGAAACTCAGATGGAAGCAAACTAAAATGGAAGCAGAAGCAAAAGTAAGACGGAAGCAATACAAGACGAAGACTCGATACTACATCAAACGGTTAATCAGTTTGAGTTAGTTACAAAACTCAACTGAATAATGGTTACTACAAGAATCAAGAAACAATAAGAAAGAAGCGATTATCAAGAAGCAGTTGAAGACGAAGGCTATAAATACAAGTCGAAGTCGAAGACTGAAAAAGTTAGTGAATTTAAAGTGAGTGAATTCAATTAGTGATTTGAGATAATGATCTTAAGTTTTTGTGCAAAACACTGGAGTTATCATTACTATAACAAAGCTCGCAATATCTTTCTTGTAAGAGAGAGAAGAAAAGCTTAGAGCCTGAAGAGGCTAAGTGAGAAAAATAATACTTGGTATGAGAGACCTGAAGAGGCTCTGTGAAAAAGAATACTGTACATTTGAGAAGAATAGTGAAATCTCATAAATGATTCTAAGGACTGGACAAAGCCTACGGTTTGGGGTGAACCAAGATAAAATCGTTGTGTTAACTCTCTTAACTCTATACTTTTAATTTCTACTATTTTGTACAAGTATTTAGAAGTTAATTGTAATACATTGTGATTTTTTTCTTAATAGCTTTGAATAAGCAAGTTTTCGAAGCAATATATAAGGGGATTGTATTCAAGAAAAAGGATACACAATTCAACCCCCCTATACATTTTGTATATTGAGCATAAAGTCTATACTAACACGTAATTTACTTCAATTGGTATCAGATCTTGGTGTCCAAGAACCACCGTTACAAAGTGAGGATAAAGATCCATGGCAGGATCACACGTTTATATAGCTGAAGGCGCCTCCATCGCTAGACCTCCTGCGTTCAATGGTGAAGATTACCATTACTGGAAAGACAGGATGCAGCTCTTCATTGAATCACCAATATTGATCTTTGGTAGATTATCGAGAATGGACCGTATACACTGATGGATGATGAAGGGAATGCCATTCCACGTATCAGATGGTCAACTGATCAAAAAGCAAAATTACAGTTAAATTCAAAGGCCAAGCTTTTTCTAAGTTATACCCTAAGCAGAAGTGAATACGCTAAAGTTCATCGATGCAACACTGTGAAGGAGATGTGGGATACGCTATCCATCGCACACGAGGGCACCAACTAAGTGAAAGAGTCTAAGACAAGCATTCTTGTACACCAATATAAGCTGTTCAAAATGAAACAAGATGAGTCTATCGACCAGATATTTGGACGATTTCAAACTATCGTCAATGGAATTAAAGCTCTTGGGAGAATCTATGATAATCAAGATCATGTTCGAAAGATTCTTAGAAACCTGCCAAAAAGATGGAGACCGAAGGTCGCCGCGATACAAGAAGCTAAGGACTTTAGCTTATTAAAGCTTGATGAATTGCTTGGTTCCTTGAAGATAAATGAAGTAGAGCTTGATGCAAAAGATGAACCCAGATGGGATAAATCTATAGCATTGAAGGCTGGACAAAAGAATCACAAGATTCAGAAAAAGAGAAGTTCATCATCAAAAGCGTTAAAGATCGAAGAAGTCAAGAATGATGACACCAGTGAATCTGAACAAGATTCCAGCGAAGAAGATGATGAATTATCTTTTAACTCGAGAAAGATCTGACGCATGTGGAAGAAGAAAGCAAGAGGAAACAAAGAGTTTTCTTTTAAAAAGAATAGCAAAGATGAAGACAAGAATGAGAAGACATCTTTCATTTGCTACGAATGCAATAAACCTAGACACTACAAGTATGAATGTCCATTATTGAAAAGAAAACCAAAGAAAAATAGAGAAAATAACAAGAGCATGATGGTAGCATGGGAAGATTTGGATTCGTCCGAATCTGATACTCATTCAGAGGCATCAGTTCAAGCAACATTTGCTTGGCAGCTGAAAGAGAAAGTGACGTGGAGGTAACCTCTAATTTTAATGAATTACAAGATGCATATTTAGAATTATTAGAAGATTCTCATGCTATACTTAAGCAATATAGAATATTAAAGAAAAAGTTTGTAGAAAAATTGAAGAACACGCAAGTGTTAGAAAGAGAAAGCGTCTTCCTGAAGAAACAAGTAGACGAGATGTAGAAAAAGGTAGCTATAGATAGATATGAGGAAATCAGTCAGCTAAAACAAAGGATCAATATTCTTTCAGTCGATCTATCAACATTCACTGAGAGTACGAGAAAGATGAATGATATGCTAGAAAGATACAGATACCCTAACGATAAGAGTGGTTTAGGGTTTACTAAAAACAATATTCAATATAAAAAGAACATTGTTCCTTATAGGAAGAAATTTCATCAGTCTTCTTATTATCATACCATGAATCATTATAAGACTAACCCCAAAGAACCCAAGAAAATCTAGGTACCTAAGAAAAATATAATATCTACTGCAGATCTCCTTCCTTAGAAAAAGCAACTAGCACCAATGGTATTTGGACAGTGGATGCTCGCGACATATGACGGGAAGAAGGTCTATGTTAGGAACATCGGTAACTTTTGTAGACAACCAGTAGGGCAAAATAATTAGAATCGGTAAAATTGGTAAAGGTTCTTTTGCATCTATTGATAATGTTCTGCTAGTTGATGGCTTAAAACATAATTTGATTAGTGTTAGTCAATTATGTGATTATGGTTTTGAAGTATCCTTTAATCAAAATTCTTGTGTAGTAAAAAACAAGAACGGTTCCATATTCTTTTTTGCCAAAAGACGAAAAAATCTTTATAAAATCAATTTAGAAGATTTGCAAAGTCAAAATATTTCTTGTTTTATATCAAAATATGAAGAAAAACTAATTTGGCATAAAAGCTAGGTCATGTTAGTTTTAAACATATTTCTAAATTGATTAAACATGATTTGTTAAGAGGTTTACCAAAAAATAAGTTTTAACAAGGATTTCTTTTATGAAAGTTGTCATAAAGAAAAACAGGTTAAACATTTTTTCTTCTAAAAATATTGTAACTTCAATTAGACCTCTAGAGTTATTACATATGGATTTATTTAGTCCAACAAGGACATTAAGTCCTAGTGGAAAGAACTATGGTCTCGTAGTTGTTGATGACTTCACTAGATTGTGTTTGATATTATTCTTATCACATAAGGACGAATCTTTTAAATGTTTTAAAGTGCTTTCCAAAAAGTTACAGAATGAAAAAGGAATTTCTATTGCTAGTATTAGAAGTGA
>JANVCL010000009.1:1728179-1748206 GCA_026546855.1 Erythroxylum incrassatum
GTCACCCCATCCGACCATCAACTTTCAGCTACGATGCATGCCAAACTAATGCTTATCCTTTGTCTCTCATTGAGGGGGTCCTAGCCCTTCCTTTGGGGATGGGATGTTACATTTCTAATCTCTCAATAATCTCTCATATTTACTATTTTAGCCTCAACGTGGGTAATGGGATGTTACATAACACGCATATTCATCCTAAAGACACTTAAGACACAAAATTCACTAGTTAATATGCCTTTACAATTTAAAATGACCATGTTTAAAGGTAAGCTAATTCCATTCAATTCATGCCATTGACACATTCACACAATGCACACATCATGCAAGCAAATGTTCACACAATGCCAACTTAATCAAAAACTAACACAAAGAAAATAAACTAACATAATTTACAATGTAAAATTCACAAACAAATGATACGCAAGTGCGATACATCCCCACACTTGAATAACATATTGTCCTCAATGTGGAAACGAAAATAATAAAAATAAAAATAAATAAAAAGCAAGAGAAGGAATACTTATGGCGATTTGGGTTATGATGGTGTGGGAGATGGAACTTGGACTCCAAGGATAGCAAACAACTTTAACAATTTCTTTGTTTGATATTATTGATGGTGCACGACCTCCTTTAGCTATGCCTCCATAGTGTCTATGCGGCCCTCTAGGAACTTATTATTCTCTTCCACTATTTCAGCCACTGTCTCTTATCCTTCTTCCTTCTCCTTAGAGTCTTCACTTGATAAGATCTATTGGTGTTGTTATGGAGGTGCAAACTAGAACTCGCCTAGCTTGTTCCTTGTTTAACTTTTAATTTAGAGCTAATATCTCGTAGTTTCGTAGCATATCACTCTAAGATCTCAGCTCACCTTAAATGTGTGTGATTTAAATGGTTAGGAAAAATAGGGGTTATTTCATCAAGATTAACACCATGCAATTAAGTTAGAGTAGTTACAAGAAAACCCGTGCCTAGATAGCTACTCTTTTTAGTAGGCAAAATAAATATCGTTCGAAATATATAGGTGGATGTGTAGCCTTAAATCTTGGTATCCTTGTACCAAAGTATAAATAAATCTTTTTTAAAGCATTTGTTACTTTGACTTTTAGCAAAAACAATATAACATATAAATTTATAGAGTAATAAAAAATTATCTAACATGCCTGACTTACAGTGTAGTGTAAAATTGAAGGGTTAATCCTTCAAACACAAGATAATCATAATGTATAAATTTATCCCATTAAATTATATAACTTAAAGCCTCAACTTTTTCCTTCAAATTTAAATCTTATAAAATTGAGCAACAATTATTTTATAATGAAGGTTTTGAAATTTCTTACCTTCTTCTTGAGAGAAGATTGAAAAAGGATCTTCAAAATACCTGGCTAAATCATGTGCACCATTACCCAGAACCTTCATTTTTTCTTTAGGGTTTGAGAGTTCTGCAATTTGTTTGATTCTAGAGATATTATGATAGAGAAAAACCTGCAAAAATAACCAAAAAATCACAACAAAACTTAATAGAGAGCTAAAAACATAAGAGAAAGTGTGGGAAAAATCTTGCAAACCCACTAAAAAGATTTGTATTAAGGTGGGAATCACTAGATTTGCATGGCATTGTACCCTCCAAAATTGGCATGTTATACACCTTATTCCTTGTGCATCTTCTAGAAATTTTTTTCCCAAAACTGTAACACCTTTCCAAATATAATATTCATGAATCAAAATCTCTCAAAAAATAAGAAAATAATGAACTTACATGCAAAAATTTACAAAAAACCTAACTAACATAACAAGCTAATTTATCATCATTAGTTTCACCCTTCCTTATTCAAATATGTTCATTAAAAAGAAGGAAAGAAATCACTTCCCTTTCTTATGAAAAGACTCCTCTAAAATGCGATTTACATCTATGTCCATTCATTTTAAAGGTTTCCTTTTTATCATTCTTCAACTTCAAAGCTTCATGTTTGAATACGTAGGTTACTTTGAAATGACCACTCCAACGTGACTTAAGCTTTCCTGGAAACAACTTCAATCGTGAGTTAAATACTAACACCACATCTCCCACCTTAAACTCCTTTTTATTGGTATTAGAATCATGCCATTTCTTTACTTTGACTTTATGTAAATTGACATTCTTATATACTATAGGAGACTCTTTTCACCAGTTTTCTTCCAATCAAAATTCAAGGCCTTTTTGCCTAATATACTCTATGCTCTAACTACAAGGCAAGTGACAAGCCTTTCCATAAACATGCCATAAGGGTCTTATACCAATTGGAGTCTTGAAGGTGGTTCGATAAGCCCATAGAGCACCATCAAGCTTCAATGCCTAATCTTTCCTTAAACTATTGACCATCTTCTCCAATATTCTCTTAAGCTCACAATTAATAACCTTCACTTCCCCACTTGTTTGTGGATGGTACAATATGGCCACATAATGGTAAACTTCCTATCTCTTAATAAGAGCATTGAAAATTTTGTTACAGAATTATGCTCTTCCATCACTAATTATGGCTTTTGGCAATCCAAATATGTTGAATAACCTCTTTATGAAATTTTGCACTAACCTACCATCATTAGTTGAAGTCAAAATTGATATAGCCCATTGTGATACATAATCCACTCCAACTAAAATATAAGTGTTCTTGGTGGAGGATGGAAATGGTCCCATGAAATCTAGTCCCCACACATTGAGAACTTCAACCACCATGATGTTAGATAGTGGAAATTCATCTCTTTTGGAAATGTTTCCCACTCTTTGGCATCTATCACTTTTTGGTACAAGTTCCCAAGCATCTTTGAACAAGTTCGACCAATAACACCTACATTCCAATACTCAAGTTATCATTTTTTTTGCTCCATAATGCCCTGTATAAGTAGAATTATGACAAAGTGTTAGTAGGTCTAACATCTCTTCCTTTGGAGCACATTTTCTAATCAAACCAATAGAACACGTTCTATAAAGGATAGGTTCATCCATAAGTAATGAGTACATTTATATAATAACCTCTTCCATTGTTGGTAAGATAAGGGAAAGGATGCCACATACGAAGTAATTTACTATGTCAACATACCATGGTACCAATAGGTAGTTTAGCAACATCAAGGTTTCATAAGGGAATTGTTCATTAAAGCCATCACATTATTGTGATTCCCCTCCTTCAAAAAGTGAAAAATGATCAACTACCATGTTTTTGCTCCTTTCTTCTCTCTAATCTCAATGTTGAATTCTTGTAGGAGAAGCACCCGTTGGATAAGTCTTAGTTTTGCATCTTTCTTGGCAAAAAGATATCTCAATGATGCATAATCAATAAAAATAGTCACTTTAGATCCCAAAAGGTAAGATCGAAACTTGTCATATGCGAACACAACTGCTAGCAACTACTTTTCATCAGTAGTGTAATTTATTTAAGCCCCCATTAATTTCATACATAATAAATAACATACATTTTTTGTGCTTCTATTGGCTTAACACATAACCCACAGGTTGGCCACTAGCATCGCATATGACTTTAAATGGCAATGACTAATCCAATGACATTAATATCAATGCTGACGTAAGTGCCTCCTTTAATTTGTTAAAATTAAATAAAAATTATTATTAAATATAAAAGGCATATCTTTAACTAAAGATTAGTTAGAGGTTTAGCAATAAGAAAGAAGTCCTTATTGAATCATATGATAAAATCATGTATGCCCAAAAAATGCCTGAACGCCTTTGACATTAATCAATGGTGGAAGCTTCTTAATGAACTCCATTTAACTCTATCCACTTCTATGCCTTGGCACAATATATTATATCCCAAAACTATACCCTCAAACACTATAAAGTGGCATTTCTCACAGTTTAGAACCAAATGTGACTCTTCACATCTTTGAAGGACTATGTTCGAATTTGTCTCAAGTAGTTTTATTTGTTTTTCCAAAGACTAAAAATCATTCATAAAATTTTTCATTATGTCCTCAATCATATCTACAAAAATAGACATCATACACCTTTAAAAAGTTACTAAAGTGTTATATAACCCAAAAGGCATCCATCTATAGACAAATGTTCTATAAGGACGAGTTAAAGTGGTCTTCTCTTGATCATCTAGATAGATAAAAATTTGATTGTATCATGAGTATATGTTAGGAAAATAATAGAATGTATAGCCAACCACCCTTTTGATCATTTGATATATAAATGGAAGAGGAAAGTGATCCCTTTTAGTCACCTTTTTGAGCTTCCTATAATTAATACACACTCTTCATCCAGTGACTGTGTGAGTAGAGATTATCTCATCACTATCACTCTCTATCACTATCATGCCTACTTTCTTAGGTACACATTGTACTGGGCTAACCTATTCCCCATCCGCAGTTGGGTAAATGATAGTTGCATCTAATAGCTTCACTACTTTCTTCTTTACCACTTCATTTATGTGAGGGTTTAATCTTTGTTGTCTTCCCCACACTGCCTTACTTTCTTCCTTGAGATTAATCCTATGCATCACCATATTAGGATTTATTCCTCTTATATCAAATATTTTCCTACCCATGGCCTTCATCCTCTTCCTAATTGTCTCTACCAGTCTATCCTCTTGTTTTCTATCCAATCAATTTGAAATGATGATGGATAAAGTTTGACCCTGGCCTAGAAAGGTATACCTAAGATATGTAGGTAAGGGCTTTAACTTAAGAGTTAATAGTTTTATAATGGAGGGTGGTATGGGTGCTTTTGCTCTCGCTAAGATCAATTGATTGAACTAAACACCTAACTCCTCCTTTTCTCTTTCTCCTTCAGTGTCAATTTCCTCAAAACTCACTTCTTCATTGCATCTCTCCTTTTTCTCTTTTATGCACTCATCCACAATGTCTATCTCCATGCAAGATTTGCCTTCCATCAGATTCTTCAATACTTTATTCATATTAAATTTTACCTGATCATCACCAATTATAAGGATGACTTTCCCTTTATAGACCTCAATTTGTGGTCTTCCCATATTAATAAATGAATGTTAAGACTAGAGGGTAATTCCTCTCCTCTTGAAAGTCTAACACTACGAAGTCCACCATAATAATGAATTTGTCCACTTTAATGATGACGTCCACCACCATATTGAATGGTTTCTTTATCAAATAATCCACTAACTAAATAAGCATAGAAGTTGGCATTACTTCACCTAGCCCTAATTTCCTCAAAATTGATAAAGGCATAAGATCAATACTAGCATCTAAGTTATATAACCATTTAGCAAATTCTAACCACCAAGAACACAAGGTATAGTAAAATTCCTTAGGTCCTTCAATTTTTAAGGCATATGGCTACTGATGATAGAGCTATAGCTTTCAGTCGAAGAAATCATTTGGTTGTCCTCCCAAGTTTCCTTATTTAACATTATATCCTTAAGGAACTTACGTACTTAGGCATGTGTTCCAACGCCTCCACAAAAGACAAGTTAATTTGCAATCTCTTTAGCTTTTCTACTTGAGAATTGTGCATCTAATTTGTTCTTCTACAACCTTTGTCGGACTGGAACCAAAAACTTGTTGATAGTTTTACATTAAAAAAATTCGTGCTACAAGTATACAAAACGTAAATTATAGTATAAAAGATATCATTCCCATGAGGATTAGATTAGCCACCTAACAACTATAGAGAGATTAAATTACTTGGTCACACTATGAAGTTGTGGGAGAAGGTAATTAAGAAAAGAGTGAGAAAGGTTGCTCCTATCTTGGAGAACCAGTTTGGCTTCTTATTAGGAAGGTCCAAAAAAAAAAGCTTTACATATCCTTAGATGATTAATGTAATATTATAAGAAAACATGGAGTAATCTACGAATAGTTTTTATTGATTTAGAGAAGGCATATGATAGGGTACCTAGGGAAATCATATGGAGGTGTTTATAGGTTAAGGAAGTTCTTATGACTTATATATAGGTGATTAGGGATATGTATGAAGTGATAAAGACTAGAAGGAGATATAAATAATTTTTCTATTGATATTGTGCTATACCAAGGCTCCTCATTAAACCCTTTTTTATTTGTAATAATGATGGATGAGCTCATCAAGAATATTCAAGGGGATGTACCATGGAGTATGTTGATTGTTGACATTATTATCTTAGTGGATGAGAAAAAAAGAGAGTGTCAATGACAAGCTAGAACATTGGAGGGACAAATTAGAGTCAAAGGGTTTTAAATTAAGCAAGACTAGGACTAAGTGCTTAGAGTATTATTTTTTAGGCCATAAGGTGGCTTCTAATATAGAGGTAACGATTGGTTTAGATGTTATATAACAAAAGGAGTCTTTAAGGTACTTGGGGTCTATCATCCAAAGTCATAGAGAGATCAATGAAGGTATAGTCCAACATATCAGATCATGGTGACGTAAATGGAGAAGTGCATCAAAGTTTTATTTAACAAGAAGATACCATTCAAGCTTAAAGATAAATTATATTGTTTAGTGATTGGGCTGGCCATGTTACATGGGGCAGAGTGTTGGCCAATCAAGCAAGTGCATATTCATAAGCTAATAGTGGCAAAAATGAGAAAATTTCATTAGATGTGTAACCTTACTAAAAGAGATAATTACAAGAATGTATTAGTAAGAGACGAATTAAAGGTGGCTTGTATTAATGAAAAAATAAGATATACGAGGCTTATGTAGTTAGAACATGTTAAAAGGAGACACCTGATCCTCTAGTGAGAAGATGCGAGAAAATAGTACTTAGAGGCTATAAGAGGAAGGAATGCCTAAGATGAACTGGGGGAAGTGATATAAAATGATATGATTTTACTGGAAGTTACCAAAGACATGACTCACAGTAGAAAACTTTGACGTAGTAAGATATAAAAGGATCTCTCATAGAGAGTTTATTATCATTCTCGTTGGTTTTTTAAACATTTTCCTTTGAGCTTTTCATTTTATTGTTAACCTTAATATTTTGATTATGTAGTATTTACCTTCTAGTTATTTAACCTAAATAGTTTCCTACTTAGCCTAATTACTTTCTTGTAGTGGATGGTTTGATTTATTCTTGTACTTGTTCTTTTTATGGTTTGTCTATTTATTTACTTATTTTATCTTGTATTGTTAATCTTTACCATGTTGTGTACTATATTATGTATTGCATTACATATTTTATTTTTTATTTATACGTATTTATTTTTATTTTGTAATATCATTATTTTTTATTACATGTGGATCTATCGATACGCAATCTCTCTATCAAATAAGGATAAGACTATGTATTACTGAACCTCTTTTGACCTCGCGTTTTAGTGAGACTCTCACTAAGTCTTGGCATTTTATATAGAAGTATTTTATTTTTCTTTATATGGGAACAAGCAAACTTTCAAATTTTAGAGTATCAAGTCGCATAGTCTATAGAATAGTCTAATTCAAGGCTTCATCGTTAACTTGGTGGAAAAGTATTTGATTTGATTTCATAGGTATACTTTAAACTTGTTAATGTGAGACTCATAATTCAATGACTTAATCTCAGATCAACAATAACTTACTAACTGAAGAGTTTTCAAACACTTGAGTTTTAATGTTGGCACGATAGTATAATTGTAACAACGTTTTAATACTTTTATTCCTCTTCTTTTAAGTGATGAACATCCTTATATAAATATTTATGTCTTTTTCATTAATTTAGGTGGCAATTAGTGTTGTGTGGTTGGGTATAAAATTACATTCACTTTTAACAGAAATTTTATTTAATCTGCAGGGTTAATAAAAAAAATTGTCATATGATGACAATTTTTAATTAGATATGGTCTGGTGCATCTTCTCTAATTCCTAGTGGCATATGCGACGCTATTCACTTTGTTATAATCCCTGAATATATGTTAGCGACGATGCCCTGATATGGAGTCAGGCCACTACTGAAAACCAGTTGACCAGGTCGGCATTCAAGAAGCAGATTAGGATTTAGAAGCTACAATGTACATTACGCTTCCTGAAAATGTGGCTTTGATGTTGGAGATGACTAGCCACTATCTAATAGTGGCAGCTAATTATGCTTCTACATAATTTTAAATTCTCGATTGGAGAAAGTGGGGACGAAACAAATTCAAATGAACAGGGGTAGGGTCATAAAAAACATCATAAGCACGATGATTTCCTTATTTTTCTTCAGTATCCGCATTGGCAGAAACATAGTATGCAACACAAAATAGCCCGTGAACAAAGCAAGTAATGCCTCCTATAGAAAGAAAATGATGATGTGAGAAACCGCACGATGCCCTTGACTTGTTATTTGACATGGTTCCAATCACCAGCATGGACAGTCCAACAGCCATTACGACCCTGATCATCAATGAAAAACAACATACCTGTATATCTGAGTTTAACCATTTTGCCAAAGAGATGTAATTTTCTTGATTTTGAATCAGTGAGAAACAATGGTGTTGATAAGAGTTGTGTATAAATACCAGGATAAAATGAGACAAGCCATGGAAAGTTGCTTGTTGGAGGAAGCATGTTGGAAGTCTTCTTGAGAGCAAATGCAATTGCAGCCACCAAGCAAGTTAACAACAACATGAGATAGGGCCAGAAGCGCTGCTGCAGCTAACCCTTGTCTGAAGGCATCTTGGCTTGGGTCTCTACACTCAAATATCCATAGCCTTAAGTGCTTAACCTTTCAAGCAAACCCAAAATTGTCAACTTTAGTACACTTATATACCCATATATAATTATAAGCTATATAAGAAAGGGAGGAACAAAAAGATCAGGATAAAGAAAAAATATATATAGACCTTGTTTTGTGCTGCTTCAGCTTGGATGCCCAGAATTCCTGCTGCTACATCCATTGCAACAATGAGCAGACAAACAAGAACAGCTCCTAATTTTGCCATATTTTCAAGAATATACTGAAATTCTGGAAACAAGAGAGGGAGCAGATAAATTTGTTGGAGTCTTATAGTATGTATTCACTCTAATGAAATTATGAAGGAGGAAAGTGAACAAAGAGTTCAAGAGAGGACATAAAGAGAACTAAAGCTACAGGATAGATGTGAAAAGGCGATATTCGGAGAGGAGAGTAGCTGGCATAAGTAAAAGCATCTTTTGCACAGTGCAATGGAAACTTTATATTTTAGCTTTTTGTTGTTTACACTCTACAGTTTAGTTTCTAAATCTCTATCTTGAGATTCGTTCCTTTGATGGGAGAGGAAGGAAAGAAGGGCATAAAGCTGCTCACAGTCATCATAGAGGAACGTGCATGGGCATTTAGCAAGCATTATTAATACGAGACTACACTTGGCCTTAGCCAAAAGACAATGTAAAAGAGAGAGTGAAGGGTGAATTTTCAAACCTATCAACTTTATGTGTGACTTTTGTCCGCTGCAGGGAACCCCAGTTCTCTTGGCTCAAAGTCACCTATGTCGTGAAATATCCTTTCTTCACCGACTCTGAGACAGACCCCCTTCTTTAGGTTTATTGGGTATGAGTTGTCAGGCAATAGTCGCTGGGAAATTGAACAACTGTACTTAATTTAGTCTAAGAAAACACAATAATTAATTTGCATCGAATTTTTCTTATTTAATTTTAATTTACTAATCAAATAAGTAATTAAAATATTTGATTAAACATACACCTTCCTTGCTCTCGTTGTTCATGTTATAACTACATGAATTAGACTTGTTGATACTACAACTACTAGATGGAAATACAGTTGAACTCAATCCAAATGTTATCCTGCTATTTTCTTAAAATTTGATGAATTAAGTATTTCCCCTATTGAGAATGGCGAGAGTTAGAAGGTCAAAAATGGAGTTTAGGGTTAAGAGCAAAAACATTGTAGGAGTCATGAACAAGTTGGTATGTTCCTCACTTTCTGAAGAAGCAGTAAAGAAGCCGAAGAGAAAGAAAGAGAAAAGCATGCAGACCTATGATGACGTCGCTATGATGCTTAACTTGGTGAAGGTTTAAGGAATAGAAGAGTTTGCTTTTTTGTTTTTGATAAAGGTATTGATGTGTGTGCAATTGTCATTATGTTCTTCTAAATGTAGATGCTGCGCAATAAAGTTTCAACGCAATTCTAATAAAAGATATATAGTATCTATAATCATTGTCATCTTATCGTTATCGTTAATGAAAGTAAAACTACGTTGTTATTAGGGATGACAATTGTGTCCAAATCTGATGGGTAACCGATAAAATTACCCGAATGAGGACAGATACGAGGAGCAAATTTTTACCTGTGGGGCAGGTATGGAGGGTTAACTAAAATACCCGTCGGGTATGGGGCGGGTATGGGGATACCACCCCCCATACCCGTTTACCTGTTATATAGTAATTACAATTTTGCCATTATACATATATACATACAAACCCTAATAACTAATTCAATTCTTCCTCAATCCATTCCCCAGCCGCCCAGCGTCGCCGTCAGCCATCAGCCCATCGTTCACAACTTAACGCGTCCATCTTCTCCACCGAACCAACTGGCAGGTACGCGTCAGTCATTTTTTGTTTTTCTCCATCTTCTTCACGTCAGTCATTTTTTGTTTTTCTTGTTTCGGGTTGATCGATTTGCTTAAACTGAAACTTTTGCTGAAACGTCAAAAGAGTGTTGATCGATTTTCTTGTTTCGGGTTGATCGATTTGTTTAGAGGGAGTCGGTTGAAATTCAACATAAACTGACTTTTCTTTTCTTTACTGAAAGATTGCAGCAACTAAAGCATATATTTTGCTTACATTAAACTTATAGTTCATGCTGTTTAGTGATGTTTAAGACAATGGACGATGTTATGCAAATTGATTGGCCTCTTTGATTCCTGTCGGAGCATAAAAGATGATCTGCAATTGATGGATTCACTTTTCGATAATTCACCATGTTTTAATTAAATTGATCAATTTGCAGATAAAGGTGTGGGACGTCTAGGAGAAGAAATGCAGTGATGTTTTAGTGGCCATTTTCTTAGAGACTTTATTGATCATTCATTTCCAACAGCGAGGTTAGAGAAGATTATGACAGATCTCCAATAAGTTATGATACCTCAACAATAAAAGCAACGTCTTTTTTTGCTGACTCCTTTTTGTGGATATCATTATCCATCTTTACTTGTGTGATTCTCTATAATATGTGAAAACTTTTCTAGATTTTTTCTTTAGGATTTTTCCTCGCATAAGATTGTTAGATTTACAACGGTACTCTGTATGAAATTGGTGTGTTGGGCATGAAGTTGTTGCTGTCTCATGACTTTCCTCTTTTTCCACTTTGAAATTTTTGTCATCTATTTGTCACGAGCTTGGTTCAAATGCAGAGTCCTAAATAGTTGCATTGTTTAATTTGATGACGCCCCAAAGGTTTAAGTTTCATTACAATTTATTTACAAGTTAATGAATCGTTGGCATTGTCTTGTTATTTTCTTTTTCATTTGTTTTTGGGCTTAGATCTTAACATGTTTTAAACTGTTTCAGTTGGTGCGATCAAAATAGAGAAGAATTAATGCTCATCAATATTTGATAGTGATTCCCACTAAAGTCGATTTGTACTACTATGGCTAGTATATACATAATTCACCCTTTATGAATGTTCTGCTTGTGAAGGAAGCTACGTATCGCACTGTTCAATTATATTCTTGCAGCATTTCTACATTATATATATTTTGGCTGTTATTCTGTTCATTGTTACTCTTTGATGTTTGAATCTAAAAAATCTTTGATTGACATTGCAGTAGCATGATTAGGACCCTTACCTTTTCTATATCTACTGATTTTAACATATTTACCTTTTCTATATCTACTGATTTTAACATATATAAAAGTATTGCTCCAAAAATTACAGCGTTTATGCAGGTTGGCTATTGGTCTATATAAATTTGTTACATTTAAGGTGTTGAAATTTATAGAGAAGTTGCTTATGAGGAAGACTAATCCTCCTCCCATGTTCTAACAAAACAACTTGGTTGCACAAGGAAATAAATGTTGTTTAATCATCTTTTTGAAGACCATTCTTTCACAGCCAAGAGTTCTGGTTGTCTTTTTCTTCACCCAAGGAAGCTTCATTCTCTAGTAGACAACATGGAGTTTAAACAAATTCCTGCAGAACAGGCTGCTGGTACCAAACTTATAAATGCTCAATAAGTTCATACTATCTTCTGTGAATCCAATTTTGACAACTGGGCCAAGCTTTAGGAGGTCATGCAGACTATCGGCTGCCTTCATGGGCATAACTAGCGAATCTGTGGATATTACATGAATAAGAAGTAGCTGCAGAATGGTACTTTCATTTCCAGTCTTCTTAGGATCAAACTAAGAAGTCCCACATTTTTAGTTACTCTGAATTTGTGGAGGTATCAATCTTTAACATCCACTTTGATTTCTTCTGCTCTTTTTTTTTTTTTTGGGGTCCAAGGAGGATTATGACCCCTCTTCCTGTCCAGTTCAATGCTATTTTTCTGATGCCAATGCCCTCTGCTAGATCTTTTCCGTGCTTTGGTTGTATTAATTGACTGGCTTGATTGGTTCTGTGTCCCTGTGTATGTGTGTGTGCATTCACACGTCTTTCTTTGCTCTCATGACATTTACCTAGTTTATCTACTTGATTTTGTAATTAATGTACTTTATATCAGAGTTTCTGAAAGATACGATGGCCAAATCAGTTGGAAAGAAGGATATGGGTTTACTAAAATCAGTAGAAGAGAGAGCTTTGCACAAAAAGGAGGAGGATTACCACAAACAGCGACAAATACCTTACTTTCACAAAGACTGCGTGTCAAATATCCTTCTTAGGCTTCCTCTAGAATCCCTTCAACATGCAAGGTTTGTTTGTAAGCCATGGTATAATATTATCAATAATGACCTCTTCATTGATACCCACCTTCGAAGGTCAGAATCTGTTCTAATCTTTCAAAAAGTAGTTCCAAATGAAAGAATTTACCAATTTTCTTCCACATTAATGCCTCAAGAGCAACCTAATACCTTTTCTGTTGAACAAAGTTTTCTTCAATCCCTATCTACTCCAATTATCTGGCAACCGGTTACGAATCGCAGGTCAAGATTTTCCATGCAGTATATGGAATTTGGAAAGGGAGAGAGCAAGATAGGTGAGTATAAAGTGAGCTGCCTGGGCATTATTAGAGCCACAAGCAATGGTCTAATTTTGCTTGATAACAAACTGAAGAAAGGAGGACTGGTAGTGATGAATCCTGTGACAAGGAAACTGACTGCATTACCTCTTGGTACCTTGTGGCCTCCCGGAAGGCAGTCTTATGGTTTTGCACAAAGTGATGCTTCTAAACAATACAAAGTAGTTCACTTGTTTCGTGAAGAGTCGGGATATGTCAATTGTGAGATACTTTGTCTTGGAACAAGAATTTGGAGAGGAGTAAATGGACCTTCTTTTGGGCTCTTTGGTTGGTTGGGATACTCACCTGTTTCTGCCCTTGGGGGTTTACACTGGATTCCTCATATTGACCACAGTGATTATATAGTCTCCATTGGTCTGGACACTGAAAAATTTCAAACTACACAGCTTCCAAAGAGCTGTAGAACTCATGACAGGATTATTGAGATGGGCGGTTCTTTATGCTTTGTCACTCATGAAGGCTTGAGCATTGACATTTGGAATTTAAGTGGAGCTGTCTGGACAAAGCAATACAGTATCACAAGAGGCAGCATAATTGACTTGGTTCCCCTTTTAAGTTTAAGAATCAGTGGAGATGTAATTTTCAGGAGGGAAGAAGATGGCTCATTCTATGCTTACGATTTTAAAGTTGAAATCATGAGAAAGATTGAGATGGATCAGAAGTGCTTCCCAAGATATGGTTCGTATCTACCTCATGTCAATAGCCTTGTCTCCTGGGAAGCAGCTCAAGCTATTTCTGACTGAGGTCTGTGCTTTCTTTAGTACCATAAGTTAGAATATGTGGTATTGCTTTGTCTGTTGAAATACTATTGTGACTAATGACTAGAGGTTGTTAAATAATTGCTTGGCAACATGGTACAAGTTGGTTGGACAATGATTGGAACTGGAAAATTGTACTTCGTGTCAAAACTGTATTTTTGTTTTGCAGGGATATGGATACTCTATAAATATCCATGCATGCTTCAATTCCTAACTTTATTCCAGTAAACTCAAGTTTGGAATATGAGGAGTATGAGGACCAAAACTCCTAATAGACTGGACCGTTGGACCTTAAACGCAAACAAATTTCAGGAATACAATGTACAATTCAACTAATAAGTTCTAATCCAACTACTAAGTTCTGCTTGTCACTCTTAGAATTGAATTGTAAATTTTAGGTTTTGAGTAACAAATAAATAGAGAGCTCTCATTATTAAATTGTTAAATATTTATAAAAAATTTGACAAACGAATTGTTTTAAAATTTAAAAATCATAAAAATTAAATTTTTTTAAATATTTGGATCTTAGAAAATGAAAGTTGAAATTTATTTTATAATTCATCTTAATAATTATTAAGGATCAAATCATAATTTCCAAAATTGGAGCACATGTTAAACTTATGAATAACGTTAATTTAGGTCATGTTATCATCTAAAATGGCCGCAGTCCCACGTGCAAGTAGGATTGGATGGTCAGAATCTCTGGATTTTAATCCAACGGTCATAAGTGTTCCGAACTAAAGCTCCTCTCCACTTGCAGAGTTGCCTTTCCTATATGCAAATCTCGTTATGTGTTGTGTTTCTGTCAGCGACTCTTAGAGAAAGCCAAGAGCTCAAGTGAAGCGAAGTGAACTCAAGCTTAAGCTGATGGCGGCGGCGAAGGGCCTGCATTTATGTTCTCCGACATGTCCAACTTCTTCAAAGAAAGCTCAAATTCACATTCCCAATCTCAAAACATCAACTCTTTCCTATCCTTTCCATCGTTTTCCACCAAAGATTCGATCTTTAACCATCAAAGCTTCTTCATCAACCAACACCCACCATTCGGTGACTTCCCAGCCATCGTCCGTCTCTACCCACGATTCTGTTGTTCCCGAGCAGTCGATTCCTCAGGTCCGAGTCGATGTTTTATCAGAATCGCTTCCTTACATCCAGAAATTCAGAGGAAAGACTATTGTAGTCAAGTACGGCGGCGCCGCCATGAAGCAGCCGGAGCTCAGAGCATCGGTGGTAAGCGACCTCGTGCTCCTCTCCTGCGTCGGTCTCCGCCCTGTTCTTGTCCACGGCGGTGGGCCAGAGATCAACCACTGGCTCAAGCTCCTGCAGATCGAGCCTGTGTTCGAAGATGGGCTCCGTGTCACTGATGCTAAGACAATGGAGATTGTGTCGATGGTATTGGTGGGAAAGGTCAATAAGGACCTGGTTTCACGTATCAACAAAGCAGGCGCCACAGCCGTCGGCCTCTCCGGCATGGACGGGCAGCTTCTGGTAGCACGACCCTCCCCGAATTCCGCAAAATTGGGGTTCGTTGGGGAGGTTTCTAGAGTTAATTCCACCATTCTCCAGCCACTTGTGGACAATGGGCACATTCCAGTTATTGCATCGGTGGCTGCAGATGAGACGGGTCAGTCTTATAACATAAATGCCGACACGGTGGCGGGAGAAATAGCGGCGGCCTTGGGAGCGGAGAAGTTGATATTGCTGACAGACGTGGCAGGGATTTTGGAGGATAGGAATGATCCAAAGAGTTTGGTGAAGGAGATAGATATAAAGGGAATAAAGAGAATGATAGGGGAAAAGAAGGTTGCTGGGGGGATGATACCAAAAGTTAATTGTTGTGTGAGATCACTTGCTCAAGGTGTGAGGACAGCTAGTATCACTGATGGAAGGGTTCAGCATTCTTTGCTTCATGAGATTATGACCGAGGAAGGAATTGGAACTATGATTACTGGCTAGAACAATAAACTTTCACTCTTTTGGTTCAATTACTTCCAAGTCTTTGTTTACTTCTTCTTTGGCTCTTTTTGCCTCTTTTTCTTGTTCTTCCCTGTTTTTCATGATCATGTTCCCTCTCTGTAAGTGAAAATGCAGACTTAAGGGAGATACAGTAGCCTTATTTACTAATGGTTAGCGTCACCTTATTTGGTTGAAACAATACTCTGTCTTCCTATTTTGATGCTTCAGAAAGAAAATGATAAGCATCAATTCTATTGAACAAGCACCAGTAATCAAGAATAATATCAATTTTATGGACAAAGCTCATTTCTTTTGCTTGTGGATTCCTTCTGTGCCAAAAGAGACCGTCCAAATTCTAACTTGGAACCAAAAAAGCAAGTTTGTGATAGGATGGATGCTACAGATACAGTAGACAATTTCTTAGGTTAATAGGATATGACCTTGTTACTTAAATTCTTAATTTGTCGCCTGGATACCTTTTCATACGTGCAACATGAAACACATACTTGCTTCACTACTGACTAGGGATCGCAAAATGAAATCCAAAGGTGATGGTGTGATAATGAAGCCGGCATAGTTGTCATTTGCATGGACTAGAATTCAGTGTTAATAAGCAAACGGTGTGTTCTATCAAACTTCTCTTGTAAACTTTATGATCCTCATGATACATGGTACAGTATTTATGTTTGAAGTGAAGTGAAAGAACTGTGACTTTGTTCTCCATTTTTGTCATCTCTATCATGCTCATGATCAATAATTATACATCTCTTCATGATGGATCTGATAGCAAATTCCTTAGGTTGATATTTGGACAATTTTGGAGCTTGTTGCCTGTGTAACTTTGGCGGTGGTTGCTAATTTTACCATCGGTGTTCAATGTGATTGTCTTGTTTGCTGCGACTCTCATTCAGCCTGTAAAGGGCGAATTACTTGGTATGGAGAAACCAACTCCAAGCTATACTCGTTACCTCAGACCTTCTTGGATATGTTGACGAGACCATTTCACATCCAGGAGAATACATGGATCCTCAATCCACTGATTACATCAAATGGAAGAAGACTGATCAGCTAGTTTACTACTTTCTCACCGGATTACTCTCCAGCTCAACTGTCGAACTTGCACTCAGTTACAACACAGCTCGCAACCTTTGGGTAGGACTTCAAGATCACTTCATGCAACAATACGTGTCACAACATTCTCTCCTCCGCTGGAAACTTCACTCTCTCAAAAAGGGTTCTGGCACCATCATTGAAATACCTCAACATCATGTCCACCACTGGTCGAACTAGCTGCAATTGGGGACTATATCTGATGATGATCTTGTTCTCTTCACCTTAAACGGACTACCTGTAGACTTTGAGTCCTTCGTCACGACCATAGAAAATTGCACCACAGCATCACCTTTACAAAACTCAAAGCTAAACTTTTACTCCATGAACAACAGTTGTTCTCCTTCAATGCGCCACCTATATTGGACTCCACATTCGCCGCCTTCTCCAGCACCAACAACTCTACCTATGGCTCACATGGCAGAGGTGACGGCAGGGCACGATGTGGGAGACAGCCCAAGCCTCACCCTAATGCGTCTGAATTTTTTTCTAACCCTAATGGTTATGGACTTTCCTACGTACGGGCTAACCAATTCAGTGGTATGTTTAATAGGCCCTTTAATGCACCACCTTTTGGGGCCGTACAGTTTAGTGAAACCCCACATAATCCCTCCATGCACACTCCAGCCCAATTTCAAACTCAAACCTAATATAACCCCTCTTATCCTAAGCCTAATTTTCATAATAATAAGTCACCTAATTAATGTCAAGTTTGCTGAAAATGAAGACGCATTATTGCTCACTGTGGTTTTCAGTACTCCGAATCTTAAAACAACTCCGTTCCATTCCACCGTATTACAAACAATATTACCACAACCTTGTCTGCCATAAATATCCAACCAAATCATAATCCATCCTCCTTCAATACCAATATTGTTACTAAATGATTACTCAATATTAGCGCTACTACTCATATGACTCCACATTCTCATATCGTAGAATCTATCACACTATATGAAGGACCCAATAAAGTCATTGTTAGTAATAGACACACTCTTCCTATTTCATCCACCGGTACCTTAGCCCTTCCCACTTTTTCTCATAATCTTCATCTTTGTGATAAATTGATTGTTCCTCACATTACTACTAATCTTTTATCTGTATCCAAATTTGTCACTGATAATTTATTTGTCATTAAATTTAATCCATCTGGTTGTGTTGTGAAGGACCTCAAATCTAAGATATTGCTTCTCAAAGCCCAAATTCATAATACCCTCTACCTAATTAAGATTCCAATATACTTCACAAATTCAGTTGTTCTCACAGTTGCCTCCACTTCAATAAACTTACGGCATCAATGCCTTGGTTATCCATGTCACTCCACATTATCTAGGTTAGGTCATGTTTTGGAATTTAAAATTCATGTTTTAAAATTTAAAAATGTTTTCAATCTATGTACTTCTTGTCTTTAAGTAAAAAATGTTCGTCTTTTCTTTCCTCTATCTTCTCGCATTTCTGTCAAACCATTACAACTAATTCATTGTGATATTTAGAGTCCTTTCCTGTCTCTTTCCCACTATGAATATCAATATTTCATTATCTTTATGGATGATTTAGTCGTTTTATTTAAATTTTCCCTCTAACCCACAAAAATCATGTCTTGTTTTGTTTTTAATCCTTTAAAACCACCGTTGAAAATCTATTCTCCACTACCATACAAATCTTTTAATGCGATGAAGCTCCTAAGCCCACAAAAGGTGTCTTTGCTGACTATCTTCTTTCAAATGGAATCACTCTTCGCATCTTTGTTCTCTATACACCCCAACAAAATGGTCTTGTTAAATGAAAAATTCGTCACATAACTGAAACTGGTCTCACCCATCTTCTTCATGCCTCTCCCCAATTTTATTTGGTACAAAGCATTCACTATTGTCCTTTATCTTATCAATCTCTTACCCACTCATGTTCTTCATCACAAATCTTCTCATGAAATCCTCTACTGCACTTATCCTGACCTTACTCATCTTTGAGACTTCAATTGTGTTTGTTTTCTTTATTTGAGCTCCACCCGTATAAACAAACTTACAAAAAAGTCTGTATAATGTGTTTTTCTTGGTTATGCCTCAAAATATAAAGGTTATTGGTCCTTTTATCCAATCTAGGCATGACAATTGGGTACGGGCAATGATAAAACGATGTTGTCTTAAATTTTTTTAAAAATAAGAATTCAGGCTAGGCTTGGGCTCAACCACCTTTAAGCTTCAATTTTTCCTATCATTTCCACTTCCTTGAACATCTCTTTCCTTACAAAAATTTACCCACATCATCCTTCATCCTACTTTCCTCCTCACTTCATCTCTTCCCTTATCTAAAAATCATGGTGTTCCCCTCTTTGATCCTATTGAATATTGTGGCACTATTGACACTCTTCAATAACTTTGTCTCTCTCATCCTGACGTTCAATTTGTTGTCAATAAGGTAGCTCAATTTTTACAGTGTCCTATTGACATTTTCTAGTTTGCGGTGAAACGAATTCTACGATATCTCTACTCTACACCCTCTTATGGCATTCATTTCATCAAATCTCCCAACCTTTTTCTATAAACCTATTGTGATGTTGATGGAGTTGGTTGTCTTGATGATCACTGTTTTATATCTGGTTATTGCATATTTCTTGGGCCTAATCTTATTTCATGGAGTGCCAATAATTAACTCCTTGTTGCTCGATCTAGTATTGAAGCTCAGCATCGCAACATTACTCTTGCTTCTATAAAATTATGTTGGATTACTGCTTTTCTTAGTGAATTGAATTTTGCTAATCTTTCACTTCTGGTGTGATAATTTTAGTGCCACATTTTTAGCCTGGAATCAAGTTTCTCTTACTTATACTAAGCACATTAAAATTGACATTCATTTTATTCTTAATCTGGTTACTAACAAAGTTTTGCTCATTCGACGTCTTTCGTCCTGAGCTCACATCTTTTAAATTGGTCGCTCAACCATTTCTCTGTTGGAATTTTAGAATAGAAACTAACTAAAATAAAGTAGAATAGGGAAGAGAGAATGCAAAAGACATTTTATTGATTTGTTCTTTATTACATTGACATGAAGACTTAAATATATAGATAATGAAATAACAAACTTAGCTAATATCTAGATAAAACAATTCAA
>JANVCL010000009.1:1816281-1830824 GCA_026546855.1 Erythroxylum incrassatum
AGAAATCACCCATTGTTCACTTCATGTCCGTCAAACGGACACGCCTGTCCGTTTAACGGACAGTTACGGGTGAAAATGGCACCCCTTAGCCAATCCATGTCCGTCGAACGGACACGTCTGTCCGTTTAACGGACAGGTACGGGTTGCATATCCGTTAAACGGACACCCATGTTCGTTTAACGGACAGCTTCGGGTCAAAATGGCCTCCAAGTTCAGTTCATGTCCGTTTAACGGACACAGGTTGGAATAATTATTTTTTATTTTATTTTATTTTAATCTATAGTATTTTAGAGTAGAGTTTAAGTCTTAATTAATGTACCGAGCAATACCAAAGCGAGAAATTAGCAAGTGTCAGGTGTAAGGTCTCAGCGAAGGCTCCTGTCTCGGGAATGGGTTTCAGCGAGGCTCATGTCCCGGGACCATTGGGCTCCAGAAATGGGGTCCGACACCTAATGCCCTTCTAACGGACATATGTGACACCCAAACCCCTCCTAGGCCTTTCCAAGGGTTCCTACATCCATTCTAACATCAGATTCACTCATAATCTTCCCAATTTCAATTCTTCTAGTGCAAAATCACATTATATCAATTCAGCTACTAAAAACTTTTCATTTAAACTCTTAAATCTCAACTCAAATGATTCATCACATTCAACTACATCTCATCATTCAAACTTTCTATGCTTTTCCGATAACATATCTTATTTCTAGGTATCAAGCATTTCATATTCTAAATTTATCATTTCTAGTTGATGACTACTTCATGTATACCTCAAGTTTAGGTTATTATCATCCATACACAATTCATATTCCCTATTTGTTCATAAACACCTAAAATAGAACACAAACATATACATTAATCCACAAATTTGTTGCATCTAGTTCTCATTTTCATATCAAAATTTGAGACTCTTAAATGAACAATTTAAATTTGATGTCTTCATAAGAAAGGTAGCCATATGTTCTAGTTTAATCTAAGTCAGGAATTAACTCATTTGGATAACTACAAAAGAAGTTATGGCTAAAACACAGAAGCATATCAGTGGAGATTTTTCTGCTAACATTTTCTAGATTTCTAAAACTTCCAACATTTTACATCTATCTCATATTATACCTTGATTATCTCTTCCATTTAATTTCCTCATCATTCTCTACCCAATTCAACTCAATATATTAATAAAAAACAAATCATTATCTATATTTGATGATTAACCAAAAACAGAGCATATATACTTACGCATTCATAAACAATTTCTACATTCATCCAAGCACCACTTTGATGATCATTCAACCTCAAAACATCTCTATACCATTACATGAATTCTTACGCATCCTACATATCCAAAACAAGACATGTAAATAAATTTTTCATCACCCACGACACATACATAAGCATTGCATAACCAAGTCATCAGATCTCAATTTACTCATCATTCTATCTTAATTTAACCATACCCATGACATTTAAACCATAAGTTACTTGGTTTAGTTTCAATTCTTCAAAAACAACACTTAGCCCTAGCTCCTAAGCATCACACGATCATCATCTTGAAGGTGGTAAAGGTAGGTTTTTCTTGTGTCAAATTGAAGAAACATTAAGATGGAACTAGCAATTGAAAGATGGAAGCAAGGTTCAATGTGGGTTAGGTGAGGAGAGAATGTCATAGATGAGTAAAGTAAATTATTAGAGATGAGAGTTAGTGAATAGAGTGAAAGACAATTAAATGAGATGACCTTTAATTTTGAAAAAATTTCGTGGGTTATAGAATAAGGTGTGGCAAGTGACATGTCCCCTTTTTATAGTCTCTCTTAGGTCTTTTATTTAACTAGTTCATTTGTCTCCAATTTTTACTCTAATTGTCTCTCAATTTTCAATGACATTTGCCAATAATTCCTAAAGTCATTTATCAAAATTTCCATTGCCATTTGATAATAATTTTTACTACCATTTATCATTTGTCCTGCCACTTGGCATTTTTCCTAGTACAAAAATTACCCCAAATTTTCGAAATTTTTTCCTAAAATTCACCAAAAATTCTAAATCACTAAATACACTCTCCAAATCACTTTTCAACATATAAAAACTACAATTCTCAATATAAACACATTTATGAACAATTATACCTAGAAAATGTCAATGAATGCTTGTACAGTCATTTTCATGTGCAAAGTTTACTATTCACATGTATGTGTTTGCTAGATTATGCATGGCTATGTAATGCACTTTCTAATTTCTTAATAATCTCTCATATTCACAATTCTAGCTACTTTATAGGTAACGAGATGTTACAATTAACCTCTTTGGGGAATGGGAAGGAAAAAACTAGCATATGTGATTTGGGGTTAGTATTAATTTGATGCCCTATTCTATTTATTTGCAGTTAGAGCTTGGGGAACTTAAACCTACCAAGATGGTCTTACAATTGGTAGATTGAACTCTTAGATTCCCTAAGGGGACAATAGAAGACATGTTAGTACATGTTGGGGGGTTAATAGTCCTTATGGACTTTATAGTCCTTGATATGGGGAAAGAAATTCTTAGGGATTCTTAACATATTATTTTTTTAGAAAAACCTTTCATGGCCACCATTAACACTTTGACATATTTTAAAAAGGGAAATAATCCATGAATATTTTAGGACAAACTGTGGAGTTTTCAATTTTTAATACTTCCCCTATTCCCACTATTGTTGTGTACGAAAACTACTCCTTTATTGATTGTATTGATATTGATGTTAGAGATCTTTTCTTGTAGGAAAGTAGTGGTGGCAAGCTTAAGCTTTTGGGTAGCAAGAATAAAGAGAGAGATCCTGAGACTATTGAGGTAGACGAAGAGGTTAAGGGAAAACTAATGAACTGAAATCGGTATAATTAAAAGAGCTCCTAAAGCACTTGAAATGTGTTTTCATTGGAGAGAAAAACACACACCAGTGATTATTTCTGCTTCTCTTAATAATAAGGAGGAAGAGAAAGTTATGAGGGAACTGCAAAGACTTAAGAAAGCCATTAGTTAAGGGTTGAGTAAAGGGCATTATTCCCTCCATGTGCATGCATAGAATAATCTTATAAGTGAGGGTTAAACTAGTAAGAGAGCCTTAAAGGAGACTCAACCCAAACATAAGTGAGGTAGTTAAGAAGGAGGTTTTTAAGCTCCTTGATAAGGGGATGATCTACCTTATAGAAAATAATGAGTTAGTTAGCCCTGTGCATGTGGTACCTAAGAAAACGGGCATAACTATAGTTTAAAATGAGAAGGATGACACTTAGATAGGCTAGAGAATGTGTATAGATTATAGGAAGTTGAATTATGTGACCAGAAAAGATCATTTTCCTTTA
The DNA here is from genome assembly GCA_026546855.1 of Erythroxylum incrassatum. Taxonomy (NCBI): domain Eukaryota; kingdom Viridiplantae; phylum Streptophyta; class Magnoliopsida; order Malpighiales; family Erythroxylaceae; genus Erythroxylum; species Erythroxylum incrassatum. The sequence goes on from JANVCL010000009.1 coordinate 1,819,617, forward strand.
CCGCTTATTGACCAAATGCTAGATAGATTATCTGTCCATGCTTTCTATTGTTTTCTTGATGGTTTTTTAGGTTATTATCAAGTTCCTATAATGCAAGATGATTGATCCCAAGTTTATTATATAAATTGGCGACACTTTCATGGCTTTTGCTATACTTTTTGACTCCTAATTCATGATTTTGTGCTTAAATTAATCCTTGAATGTGTACTTTTATTTTATGCAATTTGATAGTAAAAATTGTTACAAATTGGTATTAATTGCAGTATTAATTTTTTTTAGAACAATTGATACTGCAAAATGCTATTGTCATTGTAGGAACCTCAAGGAGAAGGGAGTCGAAAGATGGGCTGAAGTGAAGTCAACAAGAGCAAAAGCACTACAGGACATTCGTCGCGGTAAAGTAGACTTGTCGCCACAGCGAAACACGAACGGCGAAGGATCTAGCAAAGAGCAAAACCATTCAAGAAAAGTACTTTGCAGCAAACTTATCTGTCGCTACAGCAAACTGTCGAAAACCTGAACCATATTTAGAAAAATCACTCACTGTTTGATTCGACCCACTGATCCTGCACTTAAAAACCTACTAAATTAGGTTACAAAAGAGACGACAGACAACACTCCACAGAGAGCCGACCACACATATCACATACACATCTCTCATCTCTCTCACTCTCGACCTTCATCCATCATTCCCTTCCATTTTTCATCATCGCCTTCATCATCTGCTACTGCTACCATGGATGCTATCGGTATTTACAATTATAAGTGCTCCTGAATTGATGCTTGGCTAAGTATCATTTCCTCTTGAAGATGTAGCGATGGCTTGAGTTCAATGGGCTTCAAAGGGGAGTAGTTCATTTAAGTTTAACTACATTGTTATGAACTCTTGAGTTAGGATTTATGATTTGTAGTTGGATTTTCTTGATTATATTTTAATCAAGTATTGAACAATGTATTGTGTTATGGATCTGCTGATGTAGAACTTGGAGCTTTAATATATGAAGTCTCATATATGTCTTCTTGGTGATTGTGTTAATTCTCTTTTATCTGCCTAGTTGTGTCTGTTATTGAGATGTTGCTTGAACCCAATTGATCACTTGCATTAACTTATCCATTGGAATGGGAAAGAAATACACCTGCATTATGTTGTTTATGCCATTTCAAGTTTTTACATTACTATTTTCAACTTTTCATTAGGGTAGGATTGTATTCTGGATTCAAGGGAAATTCTAGAATTAACTGGATAGAATTGATAAAAAGTATCTTCTTGAAAGTTGTAGAGGATCTTTCTAGCTTTCTAACGATATGAAGTTTGTGATTTTTTATATCAGTAAGGGAAGATATGATTATTACAAGTTAGGATGTTGCATATGATTTGTGTTTGTGACAGCTATGGTGATTGGTAGGAAATTGGGGTTTTAATGAACCAAATAAGTTGAGATTTGAGACTTTTATGAGATGAATTTGTTGTTTGGGTTATTATGAGGTGTTTTGGCACTAGAATAAGTGAATTTGGGAAGATTATAAGTGTATATGGTGTTAGGAAGGATGTTGGAAGCTTTGGAGAAGCATTAGAGGACTTTGGGAAACCCCAATGTCTATTTAACGGACATAAGGTCCATTAAACGGACCTTCTCAGGTGTAAAAACACCCCTTTCCCAGTCTATGTCTATTAAACGGACATGGATGTTCGGTTAACGGACCTTCTCGGGTCTTTTTGAGCTCCCAAACCTGATACATGTCCATTAAACGGACATGGATGTCCGACAGATTCGTGAAGTGGCAGTTTTTGACCCTTTTAAAGGTAGAATCTCACTTTGTGGTCTTCATGAAAGTTGTAGATCTAGAAGTATTCTTTCTAATGGTCCAAAAAAAACTCAATCCGACATCTAGATTGAAAGTTATGGCGATTGCGCCAAGATAGGTACAAATCAATTAAGCGTATAAACATGTGCTATTCTTTTGGGCATAACTCCCTCATCCGACCTCCAATTGAAGTGATTCTTGAAGAAATGGATTCCTAAGACATGTATTTATCTTTCCATGAAAAATGGTATCTTTTGGAGTTGTTTTGAGAAAGTTTTCATTAGAACAATTGACAGGTCAGTTGGGAGAGCCTGATTAGGTTTTGAACACCCTTTAGCTTTTTAAGCATATCTTGAGCTATAGAGTTCTGATTGAGATTATTTTTGCTTCAAATCAAACTAAAGGCTTAGAGCTAAAATTTCTATGAAGAAGTAAAGATGTGATTTTGATATTTAATTAATGAGAGCTCACCACTCTTGTGAAGGCTGACTAATGACCCTGCAAGGTAATAAGCACAAGGTTTTTGACTCTGGATGTTGGGCACCGGAAACGGGGTCCAACAAAACATGTGATGAGTAAATTGAAAATGAAGAGGCACCTCTACCTAAGGAAAGAACCAAGAAATCTGAGAGTGCCAAGGAAGAGACTTTATTGAAAGAGAGAAAATCTGCATCCAAGCACAAAGGAGCTACTTCAGAGAGTTCCAAAGTCAAAGCTGAGCATGAGAAATCGAGCGAGCATGAAGCCAAAAGTAAGGAGGTAAATCTTCAAGACCTTGCTTTTCTAAGTTCATACTTAATGAGCAAACGTATGACTAAAATTAAGCATAAAAAGGAAATCATTGATTTGTTTGGAAAAGTCGAGGTAAATGTTCCCTTACTTGATTTAGTGAAAAGAGTTCCGACCTATGCTAAATACCTTATAGACTTGTGCATAAACAAAAGAAAGTTTAGGCCCAATGAGAGAGTCCAAGTGAGTTCAAATGTATCGACCCTTTTTAAACCTCAAATACCTGTGAAATGTTAAGACCTTGGATCTTTCACCATTCCATGCACTATAGGGAAGGTAACTATAGGAAAAGCTTTGTTAGATCTAGGGTCACTATTAATGTAATGCCAAAGTCTGTCTATCAATCTTTGGGAGTTAAGAGTTTGAAACCCACATTTGTTGTGTTACAATTGGCTGATAGATCATTTAAGCATCTAGTGGGCATAATTGAAGACATCTTGGACCAAGTAAAAGGTTTGGTATTTCTTGCTGATTTTTATGTACTTATATGTCTTCTGAAGTTGTGCAGGATACTTCTTTAATTCTCGGGCGACCTTTCTTGCGGAAGTACCATGATCAACATGAAAGAAGGTAAGATCACCATGGAGGTAGGCGACCAACAGGTAAGCTTCAATATGTATGAAGCTATGAAGTGCCCCCATGAGAACTATTCACTTCTAGGAGTTAATATGCTTGATATGGTTGTTGAAGATGCATGTATTGACTTTGAACGATCCATGAATCCTTTGAATAATGATTCCTTAGAGAGATTTTGTGTTACTAATGTTTCAGGTGAAGCACGGAGTGTAGACGTTGGCATGGAGCTAGAAGGAAGACAAGCTACCTCGCTGAAGCTTGGGTACAACTAGAAGTCCATCAGGAGCTAAAAGACCCCACTTAAGCACCAGGTTGTTTCTCTTCTTTCACTTACAATATATTTGTGCATATTGATTGGAATTGGAATAATATCGTTGTGCATGAGTATGTTGACTAAGTGTGTGGGTGGGGGGTGAACTTCATCAGTAGGATTAGGTTTAGTTTAATAGGATTTAAGTTTAGATGTTTCAATAATTCAACTTTCTTTTGAAATCTGGAATCTTTGTGGATACATGATACATGTTGCATGGTGGAAGAAATTGGTGTAGATGGTGCCTTGCATATCTACAAGACGTAATTTACTTAATTTACTTAATGCGCCTTTCTTTTACTTCATGCTTTCTCTAGTTTGCTTCATTTTCATTAAGGACAATGTACTTGTTGGCTCCCAAATGTCTTTTTTTTTAGTTAAGCATGATTTAGATAATTACGAGGTTTGGAGAGATAAAATATTTTTGGGAGTAATTTTTTATTTATTGATGTCTATGTTAGTGGAATTTATTTCACGTGTTAGTTGAAGTAAAGGTGGTAAATACATGCATAAAGGGGTATTTTGGGTGGTCTTTTCTCATTCATTAAGGGCTAAATGGGAAAGGAAAGGTATAGTTCTTGACTGGAGAAAAAAAACGTGAATAGGTGAAAGAAGAAGAGTTATACGAAATTGAAGAAGTGAGAAAGAGAGGTTTCGTTGAACTTGAGAAAGGAATAGAGTTTTGGGCTAGGTTTCATCTTTTCTTAGTCTTAAAGAGAGAGTTTGAGGTTACTCAAGAAGGGAAAAAGAAAGAGGAAGGGAAGAGCTTTCTTTAGAGCAATAATCTCATAAATTGGTGAAGATTCAAGGTAAGTTCGATTTTTATACCTGGGTATATGGAAGGGGTTTTGGTTCATGAAGTTTAGGAAATACATGGGTTTTAGCAATATAGAGTCTTCAGTGAATGTGCTTTATGGGTTCTTAATTTTAAATTCCTATTGAATGGGAATTTTATCATTGATGAAGGAAATCAAGGAGAGGTTCAAAAGAGGCAAGAGGAGCAAGAGAAAAGACATCCGCAAGCAAACTTCATAAGTAAGGAAATTAAAGTGGATTTCATTTTTATAGTTGAGTTAATGAGCCATAAATGTCCTTCAAATAATTGTAATTTAATGATTTTTCAACTACCTCATAAATGAGCATTTATTGTTCTTTAAATGATTGAGAATTTGCCATATGTTGTTATATGTGAATTTTGGAATGAAATTCTATTGCTTCGAAATTGTTGTATTTGTTGCTTTTGAATGAGTTGAGAAATGGCTTTGACACTTGGTATAGGAATGTGGTTGTTGAACTATGAAATGATGATGGAAATGCATGTGAAATATATTATGATCATGAAAGACAAGTTTTCAAAAATGTGCCATATGGGCAAAATATTTTCAGTTCATGAATTACATCTTATATGGGTTTGATGTAGTCCGTCCAAGAATCGTCACATGCACGTTGACCAAGTTAAGGCTTCTCCCACCTGCCTGCTAGTGGCACGGAGCTCCTTTATGGACTCCCTCAAGTTTACGACTACATAAGACCATTATGTGGAATTGTGTAGTTCGTCATGTTTGTGGATATGCCCAAACCATTGTAATGTGCTTATGTGTTTACATGTGTTGACAAGTTTGAGGAATGTTTGACTTATGTGAATTTTGAATTGGTTTGACAAGTTGAGAAATATGTGTTTTATGGATTTTTGTGAGAAATTGCTATGATTATGAAGATTTTCAATGGTTTTTGCTTATTACTGATTATAAAAGTGTTACCCACGAGCGTTAAGCTCACCCCCACTCCTTCCCGTCCTCAGGCAATGAGCAAGATATCGAGCGATCGAGTTGAGCATCAAGGCATCACTCCACTTCGTACATTTGTTCTTTTAATCTTTTGAAGTTAGAATTTGTAAAACACTGCTTTAGTTTCATTTTGAGAAATTTTTGTTTTGCAAAGTTTGTATTTTGGATTATGTTGTAAGGTGGCTCGAAATGCCCGCTAAAGCATTGTAAAACTCTTATTTTGATGCGAATGAAATGCATATGCATTATGTTTGTTTATGGCTTTTTAAGTTCCTACATTGCTATTTTCAAATTTATCCATAAGAGTGAGAATGTGTGTTCTGGTTTTAGGAAAAATACTGTATTGATCTAGGCTGAATTGGACAAAATTGTCTTCATAAAAGTTGTAGATCTTCCTTTTATCTTTCCATTGACATATAGTATGAAATTGGTTGACATTGGAGTTGAAAGATATGACTATTAGAAGTTTGGATGTTGTATAGGATGGACTTTCGAGACAACTGTTTTGTTTTAAAATTTTGACCCTTATAGAGGTAAAAATTGTTTTCGAGTCTTCCAAGAAGTTGTAGATCTAGAAGTCTTCTTCGAAACGGTCTTTGAATGACCTTAATTTGATATTTGTAGTGAAAGTTATGCCTTTTTTACTAAAATAGGCCGGGAAAGAAAAGCAGGAAGGTAAAAGTCGCGATCGTGACAAGTTGCAACCTCGCGCGCACAAGCCGCGATCGCGCAAATGCACGACCGTGACCCGCAGGTCTTTCCCACCCAAATCTGAACAGGTTTCACTCTTTTAACTATAACTTTGTCGTCCGACCTTCAAATGACCTGATTTTTAAAGCATTAGATTCGTAACACATTCCTCTACCTCTCCATAAAAATTTAGAGCTTTTGGTATTAATTTCAAAAAGAATGATGGAATCAAAGTGAGGGTATCGTTAGGAAGAGTATGAATTGGATATTTCACTCAACATGCTTCAGTATTTTGAGGATATCTTGATCTGTAGAGATCCAAATGAGATGATTATTTTATCTAAATAAACTAAAGAGATAGTGCTACAAATTATCAGAAGGAATCAAATTTTAATTTTTCCTCTAAGACTTTCAACTTCAGGATGGAAGTTGAGAATGGTGTGCTGGTTTTCTAAGAACAGTCTGAAAATAGTTGGGCTATAACTTTTAGATTTTTGCTCCAAATTGAATGCTTTTGGCGTCATTAGAAACTTAATACGGGGGGAAACAAATCTTCTAAAGAGGTCTTATTGAAATTCCTTTTAGAGATGTCCCAAAATCTGTTCGGATGTAAGTGAGATGAGTTTGTTTTTGAGGTTTGACTTGGTGTGGGCAGGCCATCCTTGTGGGATGCGCGTCCAGATCGCACATAGGACGTCGGGCACGTGACTCACAAGGGCGGGGTCCCAACACTAATCAACCGAGGATTACTTATTAAGTCTTGAGAAAGATATTGATATATGGTGGGAAGTTCCATGATCCAGTGGTTAGTAATTGAATTACAAAATGCAGGGTTGACACTTGATAAATCTTAGGGGATTCTATCACACCCCTACTTTAACAAGGCATGGGGTGGACTGTGTAGTGTTAACCTTACACCAGGGTACTAAGCTAACGCTACAAGCACACATGGATTAGCCTATTCATGCAGATTGTCTATCTAATCAATTGGCAAGATATTTTAAGTCCAAATACACATTATTTATTCATCGATTTATCACAATAGTGTAAATTTATTCACAGCATCATTCATTACATAAGTTTCACTGCTAAGCTAATGCCCTTAATGTCTACATTAATGTTTAAAGACATAATATTCCAAATACATAAAAAAACGAGATTAATTAAAAAACTTTAGTTGACCTTGTCTAGACCTTATTTACGCTCATTGTTGTAGTTACTGACTAGTCGACTCAGTAACCATTTTCCATTTTTCCTAAGGGAAAAAAAGAATGAAAAAATAAATATTACACTCATTCAGTGAAAAACATTTTCACTTATGTTTGGTCATACATTAAAAAATTCATTTGTATTTCGTAAACAATTTTGGTTTATAAAAATAGGTAGTAATTTCATTACCTATGTTTAGATAGTAATTTCACTACCTATGTTCACACATAATGAAAGGACCATACTGAAGTTCCCCTCCTAGAATCGAGTGGAGCCCTCTTGGTGACCCCACAGTGGCTCTCTAGTCAATTTCTAACTCAACCGAAAAGTTCCCGCAAAGCCAAGTTGTTTAAATATTAAAACACCTTTGATACTCTAAAAGTTAAAAGTGCGGAAAATAGCGAGAAACTTTTTAAATCATTTTATTGAAAATTTCAGCAGTATAATGACTGCTTTTTTAAGATTCCCAAATTTCAAATACTTGTATAACACATTTTAAAACACTTCTAATATTTCATATACCATCTTAACTTCTGGAATGAGACCTTAGGTCCACATCACAAGCAATCACAAATACACAATTCTCAACATTTTAAAAAAATTATTAAAGATCAAAGCCCTCGTAGTTCATTAAGAAAAAGATATTTACAATCCCACAATTATTTACAAAATCACACTTTTAAACCTTTTCCAAAATAATTTAAAACATATATGCAAGCAACTAAGCCAATTTCAAGCAAAAACATACATAAGAAAGATAAGACAAGCACAAACTGTAGAACATATTCGCATACTTGGAGTGATTTGTGTAAAAATATAAAAATAAGGGTGAGCTAAACGGGCTCAGTAAGTGTAATTAGTTTATTAAAAAAATTGAACTTGTTAAAACAACATATCTGTAATATTCCTATATAATCATAAAGCTCATGGCAAAGCATTTGCTATAAAAATTTATTCGTGCATTATCAAATCTGGTAATAACATAACATTTCATAAAACAAATTTTCAATTTTTATTCCAAATTGCTTTTTGACATTAAACTCATAATATACAAGTTTCCATTTTCCATTTTTTTTCCTTAAACAATAAATAATGGTGGCAATAAGTTTTCTGAAAACTTTTATACTGAAAATTAGCCAATCATTAGAATTGGAAATATATGGTACCTCTCAAATCACTTTAAAAAAATAAATAGTGGCAACATTATTATTACATAACTTTTCTTACTCAACATAGCCAACCACTAGGTTCTTTACCATATAGTACAATAGGCTTAAAGTCATAGAGCTGGTTCTGCATGGCTTACCTGCAACTGGTTAACCACAATTTACGGAGTTAGTTCTGCATCTCTTAACCATAAAAGGTTAACCGCTATAAATTGATAGTTACGGAGCTATTTTTGCATCGCTTACCAGTAAGAAGTCACAGAGCTGGTTCTACATCACTTAACTGTGACTGGTTAACCACTATTTACAGAGTTGGTTCTACATCGCTTACTCATAATAGGTTAACCGCTATAAATATAGCGATATAATAACATATATAAAGCCCAGCGATGTACCATAGGCAAAAGCAACTCTTACATTTACCACTTGTCTTATTTTCTAAATCATGTATGAGAGGATTCATAATCATTCAATTTAATAGATAATTTCAATGAAAATTTCAATCATACAAAATTTAACTTTCAAGTTAAAACTTATATATTGGTAAAGCATAATCTTATGCTAGCAATATTCACTTGTAAAATATCATTTGCGTAAAACTCAATATAAATATTCATTTCATGTTCAAATGAAAACCATTTGTATAAAATCAATTTAGATTATGTTCACATATCATCAATCCTTTTGCAAAGAATTGAGTCATATAGACAATTAAAATACACTTACAACTTGTTAGTTTCCTTTTCACCACTTTGAAATCCTTCAATTGATTTCGTTTTTTGATATGAAAACCTAATACAAATACATTCAACTCCTTAACACATATTTCAATTAAATATGCCATAAACCATGCCAACCTCATTACTTTCCATATACACTCGCTATATTGATTTTTCTCCAAATAATAGCATAACACTTCATTTAATAATTCCAATACCACAAATGCACTTAATGACCATCCTTAATCCCGTTCATATGGTCGTCACATCATAACTATGCTTTTATACCAAAAATGCCTTTAATGCTAAACTTAACATATTGAACATTAAACTTTTCCAATTCAATTCCATTTGATTTCTAATACTTAAAACCAATCCAAATTCACTTCCATGACATTTTAGTACACACATTTAAGCCATAAAATTTCATTAAATTGTTTATACAAAATCTAGCACTCTAGACCGAATTTCAACCAAAATGAATTCCAAATGAATTCCTTTTCATTTCTTTACTTAAGTAGCATCAAAATCATGCTATAGACATCGTAAAACATCAAAATTGCACCCTGTTTGGTTTAAAGGAATAGCAATTCTATTCCTAACTTATTCCTTGCTAATTATTAAACCTATGTTTGGTTAGAACCAAACACAAAATACCCATTCTTCAGGAATATGTATTCTTCAATTTTAAAGAATAGGTAAAACTAACTAATACCTATCTTTATCTAATCAACGAATCTGTAATCTTCTTCTACATCTGATGCTTGTTACCTTTTTACAAACCTATCCCTCTTACACACAAGCCTCCCAAAACTTGTTTTTCTTCTTTAACATCTAAAACATCTCTGAGCTTTTCTCCCAAAACTTCTTCCTCTTCTTGACGTTTGTGATTCTAGCGTTTTACCACTAGATTATAGGTAAGTTATTTTTATTGTTTCAATTGGGTGATGGGTTTTGATTGGGTGAGTGGTATTTTTTCATGTGGGTATTTTATCTGGGTATTTCCATTGCGGCGATGAATTTCATCTGGGTATTTTGTATGGGTTTTTTTCATGTGGGTATTTAGTCTGAGTATTTTGAGATAATCATTGGCAGCATTGTGTGTTTTCAAAAGTTTCTTTTCTTGAGAAAACTAGCTAATATCACTTCTGTTATTGTTGTGCAACTGTGTGAAAGGTTTGTATTGTTATTATGAACTTAAAGATCGATTTGTGTACATAGAAGTTGATTGATGGTTATGTGTTTGTTAACAAAATCTGCTTTGAATTAATTACAATTGGGTTCAACTACCATTGCTTGAAGACAAAAGAAGGTGTAGTGCTTACTGTGGAGAAGCGCATCACCTCACCATTACTGATTTGTCCTCTACCAATTGTATCCTTTAGATTTATATGAGATAATTTGTAGCATCCCAGATCACCCGCTTACAGATATTTTCCGGCGTTACAAGTCCTCCTCTCCTCAAAAGATTTTTGTCCTCGAAACTCCTAATTTGAGGACATAAATATATAGGGGTACTGACGTCTTATAGTATCCTTAAGCTCCCATGTCATCTCCTCTACCTTATCACTCTTCTAAAGAACCTTAACTGTGGGTACCTCTTTGCTGCATAATTTCTTTATCTGTCGATGCAAAATCTGCACTGGTTTCACCTTAAAACTCAAGTCTTCTCTCTCAGCTCTACTAAAGGTGTCTCTAAAACATGAGATGGATCCGATAAGTACTTTTTAAGCATCAAGACATGGAACACGTTATGGATCCTATCCAAGTCTGGTGGCAATTCCAACCGATACGCCACAGTCCCGACACGCTCTAGGATACGAAAAGGTCCAATATACCGATGGGTTAGCTTCCCTCGACTCTAAAATCTGATGATTCCTTTCTATGGTGATATTCGCAGAAAAACCCTATCACCAACTACAGACTCAAACGGTTGTCGCCTCTGATCTGTGTATCTCTTTTGACGATCCTGGGCAACTTTCATCTTCTTTTGAATGACTTTTATCTTCTGAGTGGTGACTTTTATCAATTCGGCTCCTTCGATTTTGGCTGTACCAACCTCATCCCAACACAGAGGTGTCCTGCACTTCTTCCCATATAGTGCTTTATATGGTGGCATACTGATACTTGTCTAATAACTATTGTTATAAGCGAAC
>JANVCL010000009.1:1854660-1865764 GCA_026546855.1 Erythroxylum incrassatum
TTCAGGTAATACGCACGCTCAAGTTTCGCGTTTTTAAGCAAGAGAGTTGGGTTTCGAAATCGGGATCCAACAAATGGCCTGTAAAGCGGCATCAACTATTGGAGGTAAGAGAAGATTTGTTGATGTATGGCTTCTCGATTCAGCAGCTACTTTTCACATGACTTCTGAAAGAGAATAGTTCTATCAGTATGAATTTGTCTCTAGGGGATTTGTGTACAACTGTAATGATCAAGCTCTGAAGATCTTTGGTATCAGCACCATCAAGTTAAAGATGTATGATGGGACAACTCAGACTATTAAAAAAAGACGACACGTGGAGGCCAAAAGAAAATTTTGTTGTCTTTAGGGAAACTAGATGATATCGGTTTTATAATTGAGATTCAAAACAAGATTATGAAGGTGATTAAAGGAGCGCTTGTATTTATGAAAGCAGAGAATATAACTGCAAATTTGAACATTTTAAAGGGAGAAACTTTGCAAGAAAGAGAAGCAGCCAGGTGAAAATTCTATAATGACATGGCATAAAAAGCTTGGACATATGTCTGAACAAAGAATGAAGATATTGGTAGAGAAGAATCTGCTTCCAGGTCTCACAAAAGTATCACTACCCTTATGTGAGCATTGCATTGTGAGCAAGCAGCGTCGATTGAAATTCAATACATCAAAATTCAAAAGTAAGAAAATTTTAGAATTGATTCTCTCTGATGTATGGCAAGCACCAATGACGTCCCTAAGAGGAGCAAATTTCTTTGTATCATTCATTGATGATTATTCGAGAAGATGTTGGGTGTTTCCTATCAAGAGGAAGGCAGATCTATTTCTAAGTTTTAAATTTTACAAAGCACAGGCGAAACTCGAATATGATAAAAAGATTAAGTGTTTGTGCTCAGATAATGGAGGCAAATATACTAATAAAGAATTTGATTAATGTTAAGTCAAAATGACTTTATGATTAATAATTTTGATGAAGACCAAATAATAATGAAAGAAGAAAGTAAGACGAAGCGCGAAGAAAATGAGACGGAAGAAAAATTAAACGGAAGTAGACATAAATGAGACGGAAGGAAAATGAGACAGAAGCAGACACAAATAAGACGAAAGAAAAATGAGATGGAAACAAAATGAGACAAAAACAAAATGAGACGGAAGCAAAATAAGACTGAAGCAAAATAAGACGGAAACAAAATGAGACGGAAGCAGAAAGCAAAACTAAGACGAAGACCTGATACCACGTCGGATGATTAATCAATTTGAGTTAGTTACAGAACTCAACTGAATAACTGATTCTTCAAAGATCAAGAAACAAGAAGAAAGAAGTAGTTATCAAGAAGCGGTTGAAGACGAAAGCTATAAATACGAGTCGGAGTCTAAGACTGCTGAAGTTAGAGAAATTCAAAAGAGATAGAGATTCAAAAGCTAGAAATTTTATTTTTTGTGCTAAACTTAAAGCTAGTATTGTCTATAACAAAGCTCGAAACATCTTTCAGTAGAAAGAACAAAAGCAGATAGCCTGAAGAAGCTAAGTGTGAAAAGAATACTTGCTGTAAGAGACCTGAAGAGGCTCGGAGAAAAGAATCCTTATATCTTGGTGAAGTATAGTGAAATCTCAGAAAGGATTCTAAGAACTGGACATAGCCCACGATTTGGGGTGAACCAGTATAAATTTGTTGTGTCAATTCTCACTCTCATCTCTCAAACTTTTATTCTTACTATTTTATACAAGCACTTAGAAATAAATTGCAATACTTCATAATACGGATAGTTCTAAAAAAGCAAGTTGTTTTAAAAAGGGGATTGTTTTAAAGAAGGGATGCACAATTCAACCCCCCTTCTTGTGGATTTTGTATATTAAATATTAAATCTATACTAACGTATGATTTACTTCAGTCTTCTTTTCATTTAAATAACGTACATAGTATATACATACTCTTTTCCTTACATTGAACCATTGAATTATGTACAACATACATGATGTCATTGAATAACCATTCAGTCACATGTATAGCATCTACATGTTGCCAATAAATAACCATTGGACAATACACATAAGATCTGGATATACATATTGTTTTCCTCTCCATTTACCATACTGTTTTTCTCTTCATTTAACCATGCAATCATATCAAACATCCGCACAATTCATAAGGGCATTTATGTTTCCAACTTAAGCATTCATGTGACCAACTAAAAAGGATGGAAAAGAGTGATTTAGCATACCAGAATCAGGTGGTAACATTCTTTGCTTCTTTTCCCTGCATGCAGTTGGTGTTGATGAAGTAGTTGTCCACAATTTAAGGCTTAAATACCATATCTATCCACTATTTAAACTCTCAACATCTTTATTTAATTAAGCCATTAACTTCTTATATCACCCATGACAATTCTTGTCCCCTACATATAATAAGGTGTTTTGATTTTTGTCTCACCAAAATGACACACGTCCACACCATATATTGACCTCACTTGTAACGAATTTCATGTCCCTCTCATCTACTCCTTCATAAATGTGATAGCATAAGATTTTCATGCATTCTTGTTACAAAATAATGAGAAATTCTTCATGTATGTGACAACTGCCACTTAAGGCTCATTCACATGTACATGTATTATTTCTTGTCCAGAATAATTACGTGGCTTAAGAAAAATCCATCCAATTTCGGTAGAAGTTTCATGTCCACTTATTAATATGTTGTACCTAAACATATCAACATATAAGTTAGATCGAATTACTTTAAGTGTCCTTAACTATGGCTGATTCTCTCACGCTTTGTTTACTTAGTTTATGTCCCTATGTTTAAGTCTGAAAGTGCTTCCAATTTACTACATGATAATTTAAAACAAAGTCAATCTTGATCTATCATAAATCCACCCGATCGAATTTATTTTTAGTCTATTTCTATACTAGTCAACTCCAATATTTTTTGACTATCATTTGAATTTAATACTTGTCTCAAGTATTGTCAAATCATTCAGGGTTGAGTCTCAATTCACCTTTTAGCGAAAATAAAATTTACATTCACTCAGAAACACCATTCACACGAAATGAAATTTTATAGACACGCGAAAAGAAAAGTTTGGGGTTTTACACTAAACCTTTAGCTCCTACTTCTCCTCTTACTTAATTTTTATCTCCTATAACTTCCATAGCTATTATACTGAAAGGAAGGAAAACATAGCTAACTAAAATTAGTATTACTGAAACATGCAGACATCTCGATATGCATCTCCCTTAGAAAAAGATGAAAGTTTCATATCAGTTATTAGAAGAAATTCTAGTAAAAAGCAAAGGCCTATAAGGCCCCTTAATTTAATGATTATCTCCTAGATTATAAAAACCATAAACTACCCAAATAAATAGCATGCTCTTAATGATTATATTATTTGAAAGAACCTTCAATAACAGAGATGTCGAAAAATAAAATTAAGGAACATCCCTTCAAAAAAGGACTTTCATTCCCACAAAATAGCTAGACTAATATTTGTAATCATTCGAAGAATTATAATGGTAGGATTGTAGTTGCTTATAACCATAATATCATCAAATTTATGAATACTCAATCCTCTAATAAATTCTTAAACTTAACTATTCAACATGCCTTTATTCAGGAAACTACTAATTTTTCATTCATTTACGCTACAAATCTTGATTTTTAAAGAACCTGACTCTGGAATGAAATAGAAGTATTTGCTTCTGCAATTAATGACCTCGGTTTGTGAGTTCAAGGTTTATTGTTAATGATTTTGATTGTAACTACATAATATTTGAAAATTTAAATTGGATTTATTTCCTTGTATAGGCAACGCTATGATTCTTAAAAGGAAATAAAATGACAGGAATAATGCTTCCTTTTTTGCAGGAACCTTCTTAATGATCTTACCTTATTAGAAATGATTCTACAATATCTGGAAGGATCTTGCTAATCATATATTTTGTCAATTAGTTCCAAGACATTGCCATATTTATTTCTTAACATTTGAATATTGGACGATTTCAGTAGAGATAATATCAAAGATCTGTTAGAAACAAAGTCAACTCATAATTGAAATGAAACAACAGCTAGTTGAAGAAAATGTTTATTTAAGAAAGAGCCACTGTACTTGTGAACAAAAAGTTAAGAAGCCAGATTTTTGAAATACATCAAAGGCATCAATACACTTAAAATTCATACCTTATCAGATTTCTTGTGCCTTAGAAAATGAAAATTCTTCTTAAGAGAAATCATTGAAGCTCATATCGAGCAAATCACTTTGAGAGCTTGTAGAGGCTAGTTAAATACTACTAGTGTGGAAGGTTGAAAAACCTTGAAAAATACGTACATATGAGCTTGAATAGGCTCATCAAATTACTACTTAGAATTTTTGTGAAACACTTAACGCGGATACTTAGGGGCTGGACATAGGCTTGGGTTATAAGTCAAACCAGTATAAATCGACTGTTTCATTTTTTCTCTCTTCCTAACTTTAAATTTTCTCATTATAGTGTTTGTATTTTATATTTGCAAAAGGCTCCTTTCATTTTATAATAGGATCCGTCTTTTTCAACTTAAAAGAGGTCTTCTTAGTTTTAACAGGCTCCTTATATTTTAAAATGTTTTAATAGGATTTATCATTTAGTAGGCTCCTATCGTTTAAAAGGCTCGTATAATTTAACAGGCTCCTATCGTCTAACAGACTCCTTTCTTTTTGAGCGCTAGTAGGCTCTTATTGATTAAATAGGTTTTTTTTCATTTTGAGCTTTAGTAGGCTCCTTTCAATTTATAGGCCCATTTTTCAAAGTTCCCAAGATCCTTTCAAAAGTTTATAAGACCATTCTATCTATAAATTTATTTTGTTTAGCAAGATCTTATCAATTTGAAAGTACTTTGAAATTTTTTTCTTACAATTCACCTCCTCTTACGTGTGTATACTTTATCATTTGATATCAGAGCCAAGTTACACATTTATTGTATTTTATAGCACGTGATAGATCATGGTAAACAATTTGAGAAGCCTTGAAGGACAATTCATATTAAAACCTCCTTATTTCAATGGAAACAACTATTCCTATTGGAAAGAGAGAATGACCATCTATCTTCAATTTGTAGATATCGAGATTTGGCAAGCTATCAAAGTTGGAACTACACTTCCCACTACTAATGATGCAGAAGTATGGACTGATGCTGATAGAAGAAATGCAAAGCTAAATGCTAATGCAAAACATCATCTAATTTATGGACTATTTCTAGAAAAGTGTGAAAACATATCCTACTGCTCTACACCAAAGGAAATGTGGGAAAAAATTCAAGTCAACTTTGAAGGAACAAATGAGGACTTTGAAAACTTTGAAGAAGAAGAGGTCAGTAATGTATATCTTATGGCTGAATCAGGAGATGATGAGGTATATTATTCTGATTCTAATATTGAAGTTGATGAATTAAGAAATGCATATCATGAATTGTATGATTAGTTTAAAAATTAACTATGAAGTATTTCAAAAAGGTTGAGAAGTCCAAGAACAATGATGCATCCGTAAAGAGTAAAAATAAATTATAGAGTTTGTGAATGAGAATTTGTTGTCGAAGAATATGTCTCTTGAGATTGATTATAAGCAAAGGGTTTATGAAAAGGAAGTTTTGCAAGAAAGAGTAGTTAAGTTAGAAAATGCATTGCTTAAGAATGATTCGGATAAGGTGAGTCTATTAGAAGTAAAAGTTGTTGCTTTAGAACTTGAGAAAGAGAAATTTGGTAGAAAAGTCATAACTCTACAAAAAAAGATCTTGGTAATTTTGTTAATGGAAGGAATAATCTTGATGTATTACTTAGTAATGGTAAAGGTATTTTTGATAAGGCTGGAATAGGTTATAATGAAAATAATAATATTAGGTCATATAATAATTTCTTTTTAAATCTAGCATTAGCTATATTCAAAACAACAGGAACCCAATACATGGTAGAAATTATAGCAATTCTCATTTATCTATTTTATGTTTCTACTGTGGTAGACATGGTCATATTAGTCATTCTTGTAATTTTCGTAAAATGGAGAAATTATATCAAATGTATGTTTGGAGATCGAAAGGTTAAGCTAATAACTTGAAAGGACCTAGAAAAATTTGGGTACCTAAAATGATATAATACTTTCTACAAACATGCTTCAAAACAAAGACAAGAGAAAATCAATGGATAGCTGATAGTGGTTGTTCAAGACACATAATAGGCGAAATATCACATTTCAACTACCTTGAAATGAAAGATGGAAGCAATGTTGTTTTTGCTGCAAAAAAAAAAGGGAAAAGTCACTAGAATTGGTAAAATTGGTGACTCTAACTAAGCTTCTATTGATAATGTTTTCTATCTTGATGGATTGAAACATAACTTGTTAAGCATAATTTAATTATATGATAAGGGTTATAGAGTTACTTTTTAAGCATCACATTATGAGATTATTGGTAATCTTACCGATAATATTGTGCTTATTGGTCCTAGAAATCACAACATATGCTGTGCTCAACTGGAAAATATATCTTCACAAAATGTCAAATGTTTTGTTTCTATATAAAAGGATTCATTTATCTGGCATAGAAGATTTGGGCATGCTAGCATGAGCATCGTATCAAAATTGTCCAAAAATGAGCTAGTGAGAGAACTACCTGAACTGAAGTTTGAGAATACTCAAGTTTGTGAAGCTTGTTTAAAAGGAAAACAAATCAGAAGTAGTTTCCTTCTTAAAAATATTATGTCTAATAATGAACCGCTTGAACTTGTGCATATAGATTTATTTAGTCGTACTAGGACTCAAAGCTTTAGTGGTAAACATTACAACTTTGTTATGGTAGATAATTATTCTAGATTTACATAGTTTTATTTTCTATCAAATAAGGATGATACTTTTGAAATCTTTAAGAAGTTTTATAGAAACATTCAAACTGAAAAAGGATACTATATCACATCTATTAGAAGTGATCATGGAGGAGAATTTGACAAAAAAATTTTTGAAAAGTTTTATGACAAAAATGGTATAACTCATAATTTTTCATGCCCAAAGATTGCTTAGCAGAATGGAATTGTGGAAAGAAAGAACAAGACTCTTGTTGATATGGCTAGAACAATGCTATGCGAAAGTGGTCTACCTTATGGTTACTGGGCAAAAACTATGTCAACTGTCTGTTACATACTTAACAGGTGCCTTATAAGACCTATTCTAAAAAAGACCCCCTATGAGCTGTGGAAAGGAAGAAAAAAGAATGTTGCTTACTTTTGAGTATTTGGTTGCAAATGGTTCATTTTAAATAATGGGAAAGACAACCTTAGAAAGTTCGATGCGAGGTCAGATGAAGCTATATTTTTGGCTTAGAGTATCGTTAGTAAAGAATTCAAAGTTTACGACAAAAGAACAAAGAAGATAGAAAAATTAATACATGTAGTGTTTGATGAAGCACTACCTTCGACAATAGCAGCCGATTCTAATGATGAAGAGCATCCCTTGGTTCCTTAAAATACATCGACTACACCTACAATACCTTTGAAATCACAAGATCAAGAAAGTCCTTCTGAAACCAGGATGGAGCATGCTCCTTCCTCTCAACAGGAGCCTATGCAACGAAGAATACCAAGAGAGAATAGAGAGGTCAAGATACAGATCAATACATTATGGGACAACTTTCTGAAAGTCTAAAAACTAGATCATCTTTCAAGAACAACTTTGTTGCCCTCTTCTCACAACTAAACCAAAAATCGTTAAAGAGGCTCTTACTGATGAAAATTGGGTTTCAGTTCTAAAAGACGAACTGAATCAATTTGACAAAAACAAAGTTTGGAATCTAGCACGTCGTCTGCAAAACAAGTCATTCATTGGAACTCATTGTGTTTTTTAAACAAACTTGACAAAAATGGTAAGGTAGCAAGAAACAAAGTAAGACTTGTAGCTCATGGTTATAATAAACAGGAAGGTATTGATTATGATGAAACTTATACGCCTATTGCTAGACTAGAATTGAATAGAATTTTACTTGCCTTCGCATGTTATAGAAACTTCAAATTGCTCCAAATGGACGTAAAAAATGCTTTCTTAAATGGATATATTAACAAAGAAGTGTTTGTTAAGCAACCTCCAGGCTTTGATGATGAAAACCATCTTGACTACTTGATGAAGTTGACTAAAGCCCTGTATGGTCTAAAACAGGCTCCTCAAGCATGGTATGAGAGGTTAAGTAATTTTCTGCTTAAGAATAACTTTGAAAGAGGAAAGGTAGATAAAACCTTATTTATTAAGAAAAAGTAGAATGATTTACTCATAGTGGAAATATATGTTGATGATATAATATTTGGTACTACTAATCAGTCCTTTTGTGAAGAATTCTTAGCATTGATGCAAGGGTAGTTTGAAATGACCATGGTGGGAGAACTATCTTTCTTTCAGGGAATACAAATTAGGCTAACAGAATAAGGGATCTTTATTAGCCAAGACAAATACACAAAGGAATTCATCAAGAAGTACCATTTTGAGAATGCCAAACCGATTGGTACTCCTGTGTATGTTGGAACTATACTTGATAAGGATGAAGAAGGCAAGGCTATGGAAGAGACAAAGTATAGAGGAATGATTGGGCCACTACTATATCTTACAAGCTCAAGACCAGATATTATGTTTAGTGTGTGCCTTTGCGCATGCTTTTAATCAAATAAAAAAAAGCCACCTTCAAGTAGTCAAGAGGATCTTTCGATCTTCACAGAACTATGAATTTTGAATTATGGTATCCAAAAACTGACTCTTTTAACAAAGTTGGCTATTGTAGTGCAGATTATGCAAGTGATAAACTCGATCGAAAAAGCACAAGTGGTCACTGTCAATTTCTTGGAGGATGTCTATTCTCTTGGTATTACAAGAAACAAAATTGCACAGTACTTTTAACAACTAAACTGGAATATGTAGCAGCTACCAGCTATTGTGCGCAAATCTCATGGATGTAACATCAACTCCAGGATTGCTATCTAAACTTTAATCATATCCCTATATTATGTGATAATACTAATGCAATAAATCTTTCGAAAAATATTGTCCATCATTCTAGGACTAAGCATATAGAAGTCAAACATCATTTTCTTAGAGATCATGTTGTAGAAGGAATCATTGATCTTTTACATGTCAATACTGAAAATGTATATTTTAATTAGGTAAGGTGGTAAGTTCATTGGCCCTCATTTATTTACTTTTTTACCTTAAACATTCTTCCAAGTTAAACATAATGCTTTAACAATTAGGGACAACAATGAGACTAGTCAGCTTAACACTTATTGCTAATAGTCTAAGTCTAGCCTAAAGCTTGATAGTACTTGAGTTGCATGACACGTGCCCCCTCGAGCCACACTAAAATAATATTATTGTGATTTTTAAAATTTTAAATATATAGATCAAAACAAAGAAATTTTGATTAGTTATATTAAAAAAATATCATTTTGACAATAAAAGGTCTAGCATTTCAAACTTTCAAGTTGACCACTAAATTTTTACCTAAGTTAAATTCCAATTAATTTAGATCAAATTTGCTTAGCATAACATAATGTATGGCATAAGGTGTTGCCATGCATTATGTAGTGCATGGCATAAGGTGTTGCCATGTATTATGTTATGCTAAGCAAACTCAACAAATCTTATTACTAGTAGATCACGATGGCTAAGTCTGTGCCATACTACCCAACAGATTAAAGTCAATTGCTCAACAAATTTTTATGTCTTTTTCTTATGAAACATGGGATTCATATACTAACACGCAAGGACAGATGTATATATTTTATAATATATTAATAATATAATAGGAATAACAGAAAAATCCAATATATAAATATATATGGAATAAAATATTATATGTAAAAAAATGGATATGTGTAAATGTATAAGTAAAATAAAATTATCCATTAAATCGCTATTAGATTGATTGAATTCTCAAATACTTAGGAATTTTTATAAGTTTGTATACGAAAGTAGCTTCCGCTCTTTCCACTTTCCACAAATGCTAATTGGATTCCCTGCTTCACTATCCAATCTAATTCAAGACCCAGTCAGTAAACACTACATTAGTCGTGGAAGGACTCTTATATCAAAATTGACCAATCCCCCCTTTCACTACTATCTATTTTCCTTCCATTTTCCTTGAATGCTAGACGCAAGAATTTACAGCAATTTAGATAATAGAACTTGCAGATGTTTTAAATCAAGGAAGTATCAAGAGTCCTTTTCCTCCATGTGTTTATGTTTTCTATTGGGGACAAATTCGACAAGTTCTATCAGCAAAATGGCAATAAAGTGTTTCCCATCTTTTGTTTGTTTTGTTGATCAGGCGACACCCAGATTTGAACTGGGGAAAAAGGATTTGCAGTCCCCCGCTTTACCAATCGGCCATGCCGCCAAGGCATCACAAAAGCGATGAAAATACCCCCTTTTTTTAGGGGTCACCAAACTGTTTGTTTTACTTAGAGCTTGAATCTTATTTTTCTTAATCGCTTTCCTAAAAAATGGGGGTTCGTGATTGGTGCTGAACTAACTATAGTGTAAAGTCGCATCTCTTTGGTTAATAAGATCCAAAAGGTTTATCGATCCCAGGGGGTACAGCTGTAATAGACATATATAAATTATTGTACGTCAAATAACATCAAAAGTTTTGGTTTTAGAAGATGGAATGTCGAATGTTTTTTAACCCGGAGAATTAATTGGATTTTTTTAAGCGGAGCGAACAGGACGCGCTTTGGAAGAAGCGATTTCTTACCGAGCCACATTATTAGGAATAATAAGAGCATCTCTTAATACTCAAACTTTCATATTCGAGGCGAGTTTTCAAGAAACTGCTCGCATTTTAGCAAAAGCTGCTCTTCGCGATCGTATTGATTGATTGAAAAGCTTAAAAGAAAACATTTTCTAGGGGGTATAAGATCAAGATTGGATTCGCATATGTTTGGTAAAAAGAAGAATCTTCTCCTTTAAGAATAATCAAAAAAGAAAAGTGTTCAATTGGAACATGAAAACATGACTAAATTTGTCCTAGTTACTCTTTGGGACGGAGTGGAGGAAGGGAGGAGCTTCTCGAACGAGGAAAAGGATCCAATGACTTCGAAAGAATTGAACGAGGAG
>JANVCL010000009.1:1866316-1887677 GCA_026546855.1 Erythroxylum incrassatum
TTCTTGCTTTAAGGTCTAAAGATCAAAGGTATAATTTAAAAAAGCATTTTACCAAGCACGGAAAGGATGTGAAGCCGGATTCTGTCACAGTGGCGGAGTGGATGGATTTGTGCGAGTATTGGGAGCAATCAGCTACAAAGGTTAGTTTTTATTTGATAGTTAAACTTTATTTAACAACTTCTTTGATAATTAATTATATTTTGGTATTTATGAGTTGTGAGTTATAGATGTTATAATAGATTTTATTTCGTGTATGATTAGGAAAAAAGTCAAAAAGCTAAAATGGCAAGGAGTCAGGTCAAATGTCCACCAAACTCCGGCTCTAAGGCCTTTGTAGCGATACGACATGAGATTGTGAGTTATTATCTTTTAAATTATATTTTACTTTGATTGACATTTCAAAATTTATGAAAATAATTACTAGTAATATATTTTCTTACAACAGAGTAACAGGGATAGAGAAGAGTGTGACCGGATGAAGCTATGGTATCACACTCATTATAATGATAGCAAAGATCAATGGACTACTCCCGAATGCAAAGCAAAATGGGTGAGTATATAGTTCATTTACAAATATTTGTTACATGAGAATGTGTATGTAATTTATTCTTACTTTTCTAAGAATTAATGTGTCATGAAATGACACATTCAATAGAACAAGGTCATCCGATGGCAGTGGATGAAATGCGTGACAAAGTCTTAGGCACTAGATCAGATTACATTGTTGGCATAGGAATTGGGCCTCGACCACAAGGGAATACTTCGTTCAGAAAGAGACTTCGAGACGAATTAGAGGAGTCAAAGAGGGCTAATCAGGGGTTACAGTCTCAAGTCAATGAATTGATTAAACAATTTAAAGAAATGCAGGATCGATTAACTTCCGAAGTCGAACAACAAAAAAAGCTCTTAGAACTTTTATGTTCTACACATAGTGTTCATTTAGACTAAACATGTACTCATATTGATTTATTAAACACTTATGACGTTTTCTTTATTTTAATTATCGTATTATGACATGTTTGGGAATTGCAGTTAAATTCTAAGTTGTTGTTTGCATGTATTCAATTCTTGCTATACATGAATAATTATTAAAATTAATGATATATTCAAAAATTGATAAATTATTAAACAAATTTATTTCATAAACAATATTTATTTTTTATTAAATACATATTATTTTACATTTTTGTTAAATATTACATTTACAAAAAATTATAAAACAAATGTAAATTGAAAAAAGTAATTATAATTCAAATTTATTAAATTAAATTTTTTTGGTAAATTGAAAATTTCAAAATTAATAATTAAAATTGATTAACTATAAATTTTAAAATATTCAGATAAATGAAAACAAATTAAGAAATTATAATTTATTTTTAATCATTATTAAAAAATTTGCAAATTTATTTTAAATCAATTTATTTTCGGTTAAATAACATTTATTAATTATTTGACAATCCACGACGTCTTCCCAACAAGACGTCACAGAAAGTACTTTTCTGCGACGTCCTATAAATGTTATTAAAACTAAACCATGCTTGACGTTTACTCCCAACGTCGTAAAACATCGATACATTTATTGACGTCTGCATACACGTCGCAGAATGTGAATTTTTAGCGACGTCCTTCGCATGTCGTTAAACCTAATCAATCCGTGACATTTACTCCAAACGTCGCAAAATATCTACACCTTTCTTGACGTCTTCAGAAACGTCGAAGAATATATGCGCCTTCCACGACGTTTACCAACAGACGTCGCAGATTCCTATTGCTTACCCCACCTTCTACGACATTTTTTGTAACGTTTTGATGGACGTCGTAGATGGTTTTCTACGATGGTTATTATTAATTTGGTTGTTAGAGTTATTATTAATTTGGTTGTAGGTGATAGCAGTACCAAATTTTTGGCACCGCTTTCGGAGAATTTCTTGATGGTATATGTATATTACACAAGTAGAGAAGACAACTCAATTGCTATTTGAATTAGAGATCGAGAAGACAACTCAGAGGTTACAGAAACAAATAAAACAGCAACAATAAGTGCAGAAAATGGAAAGGATGGCAACGAATTGCACTCTTTGTGAACTAGCTATGCCTACAGATGCTCAATAGCCTCACTGCATCAACTTTCCAAATTTTGGGGACAACAACACTTTTGAATTAAAATCTGGGCTTATCCATTTGTTACCTATTTTTAGAGGTCTACCGGGAGAGGATCTTTATAAACATTTGAAGGAGTTTGATGTGGTTTGCATGGGTATGAAGCCAACGAATGTGATAGAAGAGCAAATCAAACTAAGAGCCTTCCCATTTTCTCTCAAAGATGATGCTCAAGATTGGTTATACTATTCAGCTGGTGAAAATGTGCAAACATGGGCTAAAATGAAGACACCCTTCTTTGAGAAATATTTTCCAGCATCAAGAGCTGCCAATATTCAAAAAGAAATTTGTGGCATTTAACAACACATGGTAGAGACACTTTACGAATATTGGGAAATATTCAAGAAACTTTGCGCTAGTTGTCTCCATCACCAAATAACCAACCAGTTGTTAATTCAATACTTCAGCGAAGGTCTTTTGCTCATAGATAGGAGTATGATTGATACTGCTAGTAGTGGAGCTTTGGTTGACAAAACACTGATAGCCGCAAGGGATTTGATAGTGAATATGGCTTCCAATACACAATAATTTGGGATACGTGTTGGGCATAGTTAAAAACACGTGAATTTGATTTGGAAATACTCGATAAGAAAAAAGTTTAAAATTTAGTGGCCGATCATCTTAGGAGGATCATTCCAACTAATGTATATGATGTTCTCCAAGACAAATTACTGGATGAAATTCTCTTTGCAATTCAACAGGAAATTCCATAGTATGCTGACATAGTGAACTTTTTGGTGACTAAGTCCTTACCTAGTGATTTATTTAGAGCTAAAAAAGATAAAATTAAACGAGAGGTTAAATATTGCATTTGGGATGAACCTCGTCTTTGGAAATTTTGTGTTGACCAGATTGTTAGAAGATGTGTTATAGATGATGAAATTCCTTCCATATTAAAATTTTGCCATTCATCTGTGTGTTGGGGACACTTTGGTCCTAAAAGAATAGCTCAAAAATTTCTTGAATGTGGATTGTTTTGGCCTAAGCTATTTTATGATTCTTACATGTTTTGCAAGTCTTATGATCGTTGTCAAAGAACAAGTAGCTTGGAATTGAGAGATCAAATGCCACTTACTAACATCCTGGTATGTGAGATTTTTAATGTCTGGGGAATAGACTTTATGAGTCCTTTTCCTTTTTCCTTTGATAGAATTATATTTTGCTTGATGTGGATTACATTTTGAAATGGGTTGAAGCTAAGGCTACTTTGTTTGACAATGCTAGAACTTTTATAGATTTTGTTAATTCTAACATTTTTGTCAGGTTCGGAATGCCTCGAGCTATCTTTAGCAATTGAGGGACCCATTTTTACAACAAGATTTTTGAGTCTTTAATAAAGAGATGTGGTTTCACACACCAGGTTTCTACAGCCTATCATTCGTAGACAAGTGGACAAGCTGAAGTGTCCAACAGGGAGATTAATTCCATGATGGAAAAATTGGTGAATCCGAATAGAAAAGATTGGAGATTACGATTAGATGATGCCTTGTGGGCGTACCAAACTGCTTACAAAACTCTAATAGGCATATCGCCATACAGGTTAATTTTCAGTAAGCCTTGTCATTTACCTATGGAGATAACGCATAGAGCTTACTGGGCTGTGAAGTAGTTGAATATGGATAAGGTAGAGTTCAGTGACAATGGGAAGTTGCAATTGTAAGAGTTAGAAGAGATCCATAATGAGGCGTATAAAAATGCAAAAGTTTATAAGGAAAAAACTAAAGCTTTTCATGATAAAATGATTTCTCATAAACAAGTTTCAATAGGAAAAAAAGTTCTTCTAATCATTCAAAGATTAAGTTATTTGTTAGAAAATTACAATCCCGCTGGCTCGAACCATTTATTGTTACTAATGTGTTTTCTCATAGTGCAGTAGAAATTCAAAGCTTAGATACTTCTAAGGTATTTGAAGTTAACATACATCGTCTGAAACTATACTATGAGAACTCTCCAGTCAAGCATGCGGAAGAGATAGAGATGGTATCCCCAACCTATCTTTAATCAAGTAAGTCGTCAAATATGTCCAACTAATGACTTAAATGAAGCGCATTTGGGGCAACTCGAAAAAATTTCAAGTTTATTTGCTATTTTTATTTTCAGTGGTTCTCATTTTTATTTTATTTTGTTAATTTTGTTTTATTCTAGTTATGAATTTAATTCCAATTCATTTAGCATTTTAAAATTTTCTTTTAATATATGCAATTTTATTATTTTGTTTTAAAAAATAAAAAGCAAAAAAAATTCCTTCCCGCTGCTACCACCATTTTACCGCCTATCATTTTTATTCTTCCTCTTTCACTTATCTTTTCTTCCCAGTTTCATTCACCTTTTCTTCCCATTTTTACTCACTTTAGAGTCTACATAACTATTGTTGAAATCGTGCCACATCATTCCATACAACACCTAACCTGTTACCCTCTTCTTCACCATAAACCACCCATTCCTAATCACAAATTTGTTGGTTTTGTGTTCTTTATTTTGAAGTTTTAGGAGTGCAAATTCACAAAGCTTGGAGTCATGCCAAGAGTGAATCCCGTAGATTAGCTTCACTAATAACATCATTTGTCGACATCTAATCTCCATCGAACACCACTATGAACACACCCACGATTGCAGTACCCACCCATCCGCACCATCAATTTTGGCTACAACACCAGGCCTTTTAACAGGAAACAAAACAAGGAAGGGTAAACAAGTAGAAAATTGTAGCCAATGGAACTCAAGAAATGGAGGCTTCAGTTCTTTTTAGCCTCCAGAAGACAACGAACGATTTCAACAATTCAGCCAACGTAAAATTTATCATTGTAAGTATGTTCTTACCGATGCTCTTGAAGCTTTACAAGTTCACGACTCTTTTGAACAAATAATGGGACCAATTTACTCGAAGGTGTTTGCTAAAATTAACTATCCTGCATATGTTAAACTAACAAGAGAATTTTACAGCACATTTCAATTTAATCCTTATGAAGAATTTGATTTGTTTATTAAAGGAATCGAGGATATTAGACTGATGGGAAAGGAATTTGCTTTGTCTATTGTGGATTTTAACGTGACTATGGGTTTTGTTTCAGCTAATGATGTTAAAGATGAGCCATTTATAAGTTCCCGATGTGATTATCATGATGATTTTAATGCATCTAAATTATGGACTCAATGGTTTATAGACCCTAATCCATACAATGCTAGTGTATCTAAGAGTTCGTATCTGAAAAATACTATTTTCAAAATTGTCCATCGACTTTTAGCATATAATTTTTTAGGGCAACGGAATTCCACAGGAAAAGTTTCTAAAGTTGAATTTTATTTTTTGTGGTGTATAGATAGAAGTATTCCTGTTAATTTAGGTTTTTGGTTTCTAACACAATTTCAATCTGTGTTGAATAAAAAATCTAAACCTTTGATATTAAGATCCTACATCACTCAATTGGCCATCAATTTGGACTTATTAGATCCTAACAATATTGACATGATTGTGGCTTGTGATATAGAAACCTTGGCTATAGAATGTTTGCACACGATGGGAATCGTGAACCTAAGTCATAGACGAGTATCGTTCACTAATCCGGGTCCAACTAACCCTTTCAATCCATGTCCAGTTACAAGAATTTGGGTTTTAATAGATGCACTGAGTAGTCACCAACCTTCCTAACCCAATTTAGATGATCGTCTCAATCGACTAGAACACTGAATGCACCAAATGAAGCATAATTTGATGGCATATTAGGAGAATCAAGGATTCCAACATCCTTACCCACCAACTCCTTAATTTCAAACTTCAACAAATAACTTCTTTTTTCTTTTATTTTATATTTTTCTTCTTTAATCTTATGTCATAAAAATGAGAACAATGTTGGTCTAGGTGTGGGGGAAGGATATAAAGTACATATGTGTGACTATATGATCTTGCCTTTCTTTGATTCTATTTTTTGTTTTTACATGCCTGTGCTGTGTGCTAAGCCATCAAGCTTTGTCATATTAGTTTGGATGAGATTGAGTGTGTGTATGAAATTAAATTGGGCTATGTGAGTCTAAGATGAACCATGCTGAGTAGTTGCAATAGTCGGTCTTGTACACTAAGTCAAAGTTTGACATTTGAGTGATTAGGTAATATGTGGAATTAAGGTGAATTCGTGAATTAAACTTGTGAGCAGATTTGAGCCTTAATGACATCATCTTTACGCCATTTTATTTCTGTATTATGTGATTATCCTCTAATCAGCATGTCTACAGAACTT
The DNA here is from genome assembly GCA_026546855.1 of Erythroxylum incrassatum. Taxonomy (NCBI): domain Eukaryota; kingdom Viridiplantae; phylum Streptophyta; class Magnoliopsida; order Malpighiales; family Erythroxylaceae; genus Erythroxylum; species Erythroxylum incrassatum. The sequence continues at coordinate 1,872,712 of JANVCL010000009.1, forward strand.
GCATTGAACCAGATTGAATTTGTTTGACTACATGGTTTATGGAAATGATTAAGGCCTTCATTGTTTTAAACCCCTTAGCTTAAATGACCCACCGAGTCATTTTTCCCTTGCAAACCCTTTTGAACCTTCAACCATAATTTTTTTTGAATTAATCATCGTACATTGAAACCTAAAACCCCCTTTAGCCTTACCCTATCATAAGTTGAATGAAGTACTGAGTAAGCATTTTGATTTTTGGACTTTTATTTTGTATTGAATTCTGAGATATTTTTTATAGGTACTTCTACTCATGTTTTGTTAAATTATATTGCTATTATTTTCTCTTGTTTTTATTGTTTTCCCTTGTTTTTAGCATTATTTAAGTAAAAAATAAAGAAAAAAGAAAAAGAATAAAGTGTAATAACATCAGTTAGTAATGAGTAGTTGTATATTCATGTGTTTATCTCAGAATTTGAATTTGAGTGTCTCTTTTACTTAGTACTTTGTGAATGCTTGTGATTAACCCTTTGCCATTTTTACCTTACCTTTGAACACATCCCCATTACAACCCATAATAAAGTCCTTCTGATTTATGAGCTCACGTAATTTGAATGAATGATAACTGGTGAATTTGTAAGTCTATGATAGTGCAATATGATAGATGGAGATTTGAGAGAAACACTTTAACCTTAAACACTTGAGCATAAAGAGAGTAATCAATGAAAAGAATTCACTTTGGTTTCATACTTGCCTTTGAACAAAGATGCCTTAAATTGACTTTGTTTATTTGTATTGATGAAAAGTGATTATAATGTATGTTGCAACCTAAGTCTTGCTGGCCTAAGTTTAGCAGATTGTGTGCACTTAATCTTATGAAGGATGAATTAATAGAGTGTAGTTGTTTGGTATATTTGCTCGAGGACGAGCAAAGGTTTGGAAATTCTAAGAAGATGCTTAACTTGATTAAATGCATGTCGTACGTATATTGTCTTATTCATTGGTTTTTTAGTTCTTAAAGTTATTAATCAATTAAACTTAAGATCTTATCTAGGTTATGAATTTATAAGAATGTTTAGAATACATGTTTCTATTTATTTATTCTTAAGAGAAAACATCACCCAATGAATGTTTGTTAATGGATTGAGTTTTATATCGAGGATTCATATTAGTTTGGTAACATAGGTGACCCGAAACCAAGGTCTGTTTACTGAATTTTCAGATTTGCTTATTTTTTATAATTATCGATTTCTGTCATTTTTAATTTCTTAATTACGTGAATTAACCCCCCCAAATTGTTTTATTTTTAAACTCGCATAACCTTTACCATTAAAATTTCTCGTGGGAGCGATTTTAACTCTTCACTTACTACATTTTTCATTGTTAGAGTTATTATTAATTTGGTTGTAAGCAACAGTAGTACCAATTCATTTTTATTTATAATGTGTATATTAAGGACACAGTACAATTTTAAGTGTGAGAAAGCAGTTAATAATTATCTTAAGTTTATTAAAATCTTTTTTGTTAAATTTTATTAACTGATATTCTCAGTTAGTTGAAATCTATTTGTAAATACTTTATTCATTATTGAATATTGATTTAAATTAGTATAAAAAAGGATGATAGCTAGAATAAACTCGTTTTTCTAAGTCATTTTTTAATAACCATTGAGATAGTCAATTTAGATGAAAATTGCATATTATTTACATACATAAGACCATATTTATCGTGAGCTTTTAAGCCTAAGAATAAATTTTAAAACTCTTTTATTATTTCATGTGTGTTATTATGCATAATTGGATGATTCCAGAACCTGCTGTTATTATACATGTTGAGACCATAATTATTAAATTAAAGGAAGTGATAAAGGCACTTAAGTTCAACAATTATTTGGCCTATTTCTTTAATAATTACATTACCATATTTTATCCCTTAAGAATAACCAATTTTGAGCCTTAGCCTTTGTCAATGATTATAACCACATTATTAAACTTTATCCTATTTTCTTTGAAGCCTTTTTATTAGCTTGAACCCTGAAAGTTATTTACATTACTTGAATGTTTAAAACTTGAAAATTTGAAAGGTCTAACATTTCTTTAATTGTGGTACATGATGAATGCTCAAAAATATTAATACAAACTAGAAAACTTTACGAGTATAGAAAAAATCTAGTACCAATAGATTTATAATGAAAGGACATATGTATATTATGAAGTAACAAGTTTCTTGTAATGTTTCCTTTGTAAATTTGCTTCAAATTTATGACCATTTTATTATCTCAATCATAAACTACTTAAGTGCTATTGACTTATAAAGACCTTTTGATTTTTGTTTCTAATCTACTTATAAGTGGTGGATATGTGATAGTATTGTAAGATTATGGTTAAGAGTTTTGCTATGCATTGATTTGAGAATTTGATACTTTTCACCCTGAACACTCGAGTGCAGTGAGAGGAACCTTAGTGAGGATGTAAAGATTTATGTTTTTTATTTCAACGAGGCTATTAAGGTAACTATTATTAATATTGACTTATGAAGTTAGTTTTAAGATAACCTGAATCTACGTGTTTGTTAATTTGCTTAATACAATTTGATGATTTAAAGTATGGATGGATAGGTTAAGACTAATAAAGGATGGATGTGTGTAAAGTTGATAATTTAGACTATGATTTGCTTAAGGACAAGTAAAAGCTTAAGTGTGGAGATATTTGATAGATGCTCATTTGACTATAATTATATACCTATATTTGATATATTTTGCTTGATATTTCATAATTTTGTTGTATCTTTGATACTTAGTTCTTTCCAAGTGCATTTATAGGTGATAACTGCCTTCATCGATAAAAGGAGACAAACTTCGATCAAATTATGTCATAAATGAAGATTTGAAGTAATTTAGAGATACAAGACTGTGTAAGTCTTTGTGAATGTGTAAAGCCACAATTTTACGGATTTTTGGAGCTACATGGTCACCTATATGGTCATTTAAGTGACCGTTTATGTCTTAGTAACCCTAGTTTTCGCTTATAAAAGACGTGAGCAGAGGAAAAATAGGGAGAGTCAAATTTTGCAGCAATTTTGGGACATACAACACCTACAGAGGCAACAATTTTAATCAAGGAATGAGGAAAACACGAAGAATATATCAAGTCCATATATAACAACATCAAATCCAAACTTGCAAGAAGATCCAATAGAAAAAAAAGAGAGATTTAGAATTATGATGTCTTTGTCTTTTGTTAGTTTTTTCTGCATATTTATTTTTTGTTTTGTTTCTTATAATCAGTAACTAAATGTGATTAGTGCCTAGATGTGATGAACCCTAAGTTGGTATAACAATATGATTCAGTTTTTTATTTAATGTAATTATATTGATTGATTTGTTGTACTTCAATTATGTGTTTTATTCTTGTGTTAATATATCTAGAATATTAATGCATGATTTCATTTCATATGATTGAGATTACGAAATCTTCTTGTATAAATATACCTACCATAATTGAAAGAAGTTACATACAAACCTAAAGATAGACTGAAATAAATCCTCTAGATTATGGTCATACTTTATAACAAAATTTATAAATCGATAATGCAATCCTATAAAAGCAGGAAGTATATAGGAATGACATATTAACGAAAATAAATGGCTTTTGAAACTTGTTTTGCACGTAAAACTCGTCTTCAAGTGTTGGTCCCCGTTTTTAGAGCCTAACATCCAGAGTCGTAAAATGTGAGTGTATTACCTTGAAGGGATATTTCAGTGACATGTGCCCGACGTCCTAAGTGACAACCAAACGTGCATCTCACAAAGGTGGCGTGCCCACACCAGTCAGCCATCATAATCAAACTCATTTCTCCTATTTTAGAACAGATTCTGGGAACCCTCAAACCGGAATTACAACTTGACTTCTTCGGAACATTTGTTTCCCATGTTCTTAAATTTCTTATGACACCAAAATCATTCAATTTGGTTCAGAAATCTGAAAGTTATACCCTAAACATTTTCAAAATGTTATTATACTAAAACAGTACACTATACTTAACTTCCATCCATAAATTAAAGGTCTTAGAGACTAAATTAAAATTTGATTCCTTAAGATAATTTGCATCGCTATATCTCTAGTTTATTTAGAAATAAGAATCATTTCATTTGGAGCTCTAAAGATCAAGATATCCTAAAAATATCGAAGTATATTCAGTAAAATATCCAATTCATACTCTTCCAACCAATACTCTTACTTTGATTCAATCAATCCTTTTCAAATCAATACCAAAAGTTACCAATTTTTATGGAGAGATAGAGGAATGTGTTAGGAAACTATTTCTTTAAAAATCAATTCATTTTAAGGTTGGATGACAAAGTTATGGCCAAAAGAGTCAGAGTTGTTCAGGTTTGGGAAGACTTACGGGTCTATCACAATCGAGCGATGTCGCGATCACTTCGTTGTTTTTCTTCCTTAGACCTATTCTAGTAAAAAGGGCATAACTTTCACTAGGGATATTGGAGTAATGTCATTCAAAGATGGTTTCAAAGAAGACTTCTAGGCCTACAACTTCAATGATGACTCCAAAGAAAGTTTTTGCCTCTAAAAGGGTAAAAATATCAATTTAATGTAGTTGTTCTGTATGTACATCTCATGTAGCATTACTAACTTATAATGATCATATCTCTCAATTCCAAAATCCAAAAATTTCATAATTTAAATTATTGGAAAGCTAGAAAGATAATCTACAACTTCCAAGAAGACAACTTTGTCTAATTCAGCCTAAATTAGTATAGTTTTTTTTCCCCTAAAGTCAATATTTTACCCCCATGAAAGACTTGAAAAAATGCATTGTACACTTGAAAGGTCATAAGCAAAAGCAATCATATTTCATTAATGAATCTAAAGAGAGCTTGAGTCTAGCTTTAATTACATATCAACATACACATTAATATAAATACAAATGAATGTTGAATGTTTGATATGCTTATAAAGTTATCCAAAAGTGATTGAACTAACTTAGTACAATAGTCTCTAACTATCTTGGAGTTTTCGAATGCCTTACAAGGATCAACGATCATCTTGTTCTGCACCTTAGGAGGGAAAAATGACGGATTAAGCTACACGGCTCAGTGGCTAATATATTTATAGCCATCAGCAATGAGCCACACAATCAAACATATATATATTTATACATATGCCTAAACCTATACATCCATATCTCATTTACATCTAGCAATCTAATCATTCACAATTCTAGTTCAAAACTCAAAGTCAAGCATATTATCATATAAACATTTCATACTTCAACCATCCATACAAAACACTCAATTATTCATCATGTTCAACAAATCAAATGCAATGCTCAAACAAATTGGCCCAAGGGCTCCATGGAACAAAATGGCAAAACCGAAGTTTACACCATGAACAAAATGAGTCCTTTTTCTTTAGATCTCATATGCCACAAGTGGACAGTTAAGAGAAGGCTCTTGTTAACATGCACATAACTAACAAAATTATTCCTCTCTTGCCCATACAAAAGCACATATTCATGCTCAATTCATTTCATCAAATGCGCATACTTTCATGTTTTTTCCTCTTTTCATTTTATTCAAAATGTCATAACCATTTTCAAGGTATAACATAGTCATAAATCATCATGCATTTCCAAGCACTCACAACAATTTAATTTCAAGCAAATCATATTCGAGCAATTAAACATACACATACATAGGCAAGAATTTGCCCAATTACACAGTAACTATAAATACATTACCCACCTAATTAGCTTGCAAAATCCAAGTCAAGTTTGCCTTTTTCCTTGCTCTTGGATAAGATTCTCTTGGTTTCCTAAAGCAACCAAGGTTCCATTCAAAACAACATTATAATAAAATTCATAAACTTCAATAATCACAAAAGATGCAATAAACACAAATTAAGCTCAAACTTAACCTACCCATAGTCCATCTAGGTTAGAAAAGCCAAAACCTAGTTTAGAAACCCTAAAATCAAATGAGTTCTCTTAAATCATCTTCCAACACAAACTCTTCATTCTATACACAAAACCCCTTTCTCTCTCTAACTCCTTCATTCTCAATACAACTCATTTCTCTAATAAAACAAGAAGAAAAGATGATTAACTTACCTTAACAAGCTTGATTCCTCTTCTTCCCACGTTTTCTTCTTCTTCTCTAGCTTCTCTCACGACCTTCTTCTTTCCTTCTTGTTCTCTCAAGTTTTTTTTTCTCTCTTTTCTCTTTTCTTCTACGACTCTCTCTTCTCTTCTTCTAAATTTTAAGGCAACTTTTATCCTTGGTCTTCCAATTATGCCCTCATCATTTAATACAATGTCCATTTTCCCCTTCTTTTGTCTTTATGTACTAACTCCTCAAGCTAACTTAATTATAACATTCCCATATTAATTCTACTTAATTCTAATCTTTCTATCTAATTTCTAATTTCTACTCATGCCCACTAAATTAACAAACTCAATTATAAGAAAATATAATAACATAAATAAATAATAAATAAATAATATAGAAAATTTTCGGGGTCCATCATCAAGAACAAAACACATCCACGTTTTGGACGCAGCATGGATTGTTACTTGTTTATGATGAAGATGAAAATAATGATGTGAACTTCGAAGATTGAGTGTTTTTCTTTGCCTAATAAAATTTGTTTTACAAGTTTATATACACAAATCTTGTTAATTTACAGAAGCTGGTTCTTATGACAATGGTTCTAAAAGTTTAACTCTTAAGTCTAAGCTAACTACAAGATAATATAAACAAATTGCATGATTTTCTCTAAATAAATCATATCTTGTATAAGGGGAATTTTGCAGCAACCGGTAAGGTTATTCCTTTATAACTAAAAAGTTACAAGTTTGAGTAATAGAAATAGACTTTTTGTAAAATACAAAAAGAAAGTTGCATATAAGTGATATCCTTCTTTCAACTCTCGTAAAGCGAAGAGAATTGTACATTGGGTTCGAGAAATTTTGGACGAAATAATTTTTTCTTTGGCAGGAATGTTTGTCCATATATATTGTGTAGGCTTGAATTATGAACCCTGCTGGTTTAGTCATATTCTGGACATGAAATTTGTAGATTAACGCTCTTTTATAGAGTGTGGAATATTCCGGTGCAATTGCACAATTAACTATTTTTTTAGGGATAGGTGTATATGCATTCTTAATTTAACTTAATGTTTAATTTTAAATTCTATATTTAAGGATTTAATTTTCAGGTCATTACTTATTTAGTTTCATAAATAAATAATTATTTATGTAAATTATTTATTTATATATGTAAATTAAGTATTTATAAATAAATACTTATTAATTATATAATTATAGTATTTCTTGGAGTCAACAGCTAGCACACATGCTACTTAATATGATTATAGTAATTTATTAATATCAAGCCGGTTAAATTGTAAACTGTGTATTGACTTTGAAATTAACATAGTACAAAGAATAGTTCAGATTTAATGTTTCTTAAAATTGAAAGATGATGCATTGAAAAAAAGGTAACTCATGAAAAACATTATAAAAGCAATTTTTACTCATAAAAGAGCTCAATATTTAAATGATAATTTGATTTAAATTAAATTTATTACTTTCTTTTCAAATTTAGAAATATTTATCATTCACATAATATCCAGTGTGAAAACTTAATTTTTAAAAAATTATTACTAAATGTATAAAAAAATTAGGATTCATAATTTTATTATTTTATTAATTAATTAACTAATAATCAGAGCACTTTAGGATAAAAGTAAAATTTATCAAAAACTATTTAATGAATTATTAAATCATAAAATTAGGAAAATGCCAAAACTGAAAACGTAACATTACTTTCTTGCTAAAGTTAAAAAAGAAAATAGAAAAGTTAAAGATAAAAGATTAACTAAACATATCAGTCAGAACAATTTTAGCAATTACAACTATTATTTCTTTGAATCAAGATACATAATTACCACTGTGCATTTTTAAACATCAATGCAACGGGTTGATGGAATCATAGATTCTATCTTTATGTATGGCTTATTGCAAACTCAAAACAACAAAAGCAAAGAGAAAGAGAAAGGCAAAAACAACTACCACCATGAAAGACACGTAATCTTCATCGTCTGAGTTGAAATGAATCAAATTGCCTTCGCACAGGATTTTGTAATCTTACTCAAGTTCCGCCGCGGCATCTTTCGTCTTTCTCACAACCCCTAGTATATTTGTTGGCTGGTGTCATTTTCTCGCAGTCTTCGTAAGGATGATTGCTGCAGGGAATTCCGTCACCTACTGCAATGACTCTATAGTCTATTAAACGGGTTGCTTCTGTTCCTCTAGCCGAAACCATGAAAACCAAGATCAGCCCAATAACAAAAGTGATCAACTTTTTGGACACAGTAAGATTAGCCATTTTTGTGTGTTCAGGATGATGGTGTTGATTACAGGTGATTTGAAATTTCTTTACATTGGAATTTATACATAAGATAGCTGTCTATACTTAGGAAATTGCCCTGGCATTTTTCTGTGGTTAGAATGTACCTACCTATATATGTAAGGCGTCAAATTTGGAATGGGGTTATCTGGTGCTGCATGTAGACCTGGTCTTTCAAAGGATATGTTTAACCTTGGTTCTTACTTTGTAGGGATTGGAATGCGAATATTTTGATAGACCAAGCTATTTGCCCTTTCTTCTCGTTGGCTGGTCTAAGTAAAAATAGAATATTAGATAACTATTTTCTTCAATTGATTTAGAGATACAATAAATTTATACATGATATTTGAAGCTATACATGACATATATAACAATCCCTTATCATGACTATCTGGTATGATAAGTCGATGAGACAAGAATAAGATGGATAGCATCTTGAGTAACATGATAGCATACAAAATGACAACTAATTCTATTATGTTTGTGTACACTCAAAGAAAATGTCACTGTGAAAAATTTGTATAGTACTTTCTATTATCACAATGAAGCATACTAGTAAGTAAAAATAGTTTGCTTTTTGCAATGTCAAGGGATAAGATGATTGATAAGATATGATTTGGTTATGTTAATTAGACTTATCCTTTTTTTGTTTTGGATTGATTTTGGTGCTTAATTAGTGAAATTAATATTCGTCTTGTTTTAAGAGATGACAAGCGGAGATTGCATCAAATTAGAGCATCATTTGGCAAAACAATGAATTTTGAAAAAAAGTTGATAGATTGTTGTAATGAATAAGGGGAGATCACGTCTAATGCCAAATTCAGCCGTAGAGTTTTAAATCAATTGGGAGACTTATTCTTATCCTTATTATATAGGGATTTAAATTTGTTTATAGGGGAACCTCTATAAGATAGAAAGAACTTAGTTTTTAACTAGGAAATAGGGAGAAAAAACGACAAACACTTCTCCATTTAACGCTTTGCATTTTTCTTGGTGTTTTCTGGTTGTAACCTTGTGAGGTTTTGTTCTAAACCTAGAATTTTATTTTAATTCAAATATTTCTTTTGGTTTTGTGTGCTTTTATTTCATGAGTCATTAATATTAATTAATTTGATGTTAATTATTCTATAGTTATTTATGAATTCAGTGACTTGTAATTGTCATGAATAATGGGTATAAGTAACTTATTTTAGTTCTTTTGAAAATTGACCTAGTTCCTCAACTACTATAAGAATTTAGTGAATCGAAATTAATTTTGAAGGCTTCGATAACCTGATAAAAAATTTAGTATAATTGTCGGAAAAATATGTTAGTTTATTATGTTTTTGCATTATTTTATAGTTTATTGCTAATCTCTTGTCTTGTATGGCTTACTCTTTTTATATAGGTGAAATAAAATATAATCTAGAAATTGAGAAGACTAAGCAAGGAAAAGGTCATTCACCTCCAGAAGTGGAAGTGGAGATAGACTTAAAAATTTGTGACGATTATAATTTCCAAGAAGATGAAGAAAAGATGACAAATCCTAACAGTAGAATATTAAGGGAGTTAGCAGCACCAAATTTGAATCAACAACCCTTATGCCTAAGATTTTCAGATGTTGAGGTAGACATTGAATTGAAATCTGGTTTGATTCACTTACTCCCTATCTTTAGTGTTTTTGCAAGTGAAGATCCATATAACATTTGAAAGAATTTCATATTGACTACTCTGGAATGAAGACACAAAGAAAGAGGGATAGAAGAACAAATTAATCCCATAGCCTTTCCATTCTTATTGAAAGATAAGGCAAAAGACTGACTATTGGCTCAATAACAACATGGAATGAAATGAAAAGGTTGTTCCTCGAGAAGTTCTTTCCTACATCATGAGTAGCCAATATCAAAAATAAGGTATGTGGGATAAGATAATTCACTAGAGAAATGTTGTCTTAACATTATAAGAGGTTTAAGGAGTTATGTGCTAGCTGCCCATACCATTAGATTCCTGACCAAATTTTGATTAATTACTTTTGTGAAGGCTATTTCCAATTGACAGAAGCATGGTAGATGTAGCTAGTGGAGGAGCTTTAGTAAATAAAACCCCTAAAGTGGCTAGACAACTAATTTCAAACATGATTGAAAATTCTCAACAATTCAAAACAATGAGTTGTTAAGTGTGTGAATAAGGTAAGTAATACTAACTTTGAGGATAAAATTTTGGATTTAACCAACTTAGTTTATCAAATGTCTATAGGTCAATTGCAATCGATATGAGTGTGCATAATATACTCATGCCCTAAGCATCCTATAGATATATGCTCTATATTGCATCAAGACTCCTTTCGAGAAGCTAAGACAATAGGTGAATTTCTTGGTCAACTTTAATGGATCCTTATTATTATATTCTAAGGCGGAGAGATCACTCGAACTTTAGCTATAGAAACCAAGGAGCGTAATAAAGATACCAACCTTATAATTTCAATAGAGAACCTTAAGCACCTACATATGCTCAATCTTAGTCTTCTAATTCAGGTATGTCTTTAAATGAAATTGTTAAGACACTTACTACTACTATTGAACAATTTCAATAAGAAATAAGAGCAAGCCTTCAAAACTTAAGAAATCAGATAACTCAATTGGCCATCTCTCTTAGTCAATTGGAAGCGTAAGCAAAAAGAAAATTACCTTTACAAATAATGGTGAATCCTAAGGATAATATGAGTGGATTGACATTGAGAAGAGGGAAGGAAATTCAATTCGGATCTTCCTTACCAATTGAGGAAGAAAAATACGAAGAAGTAGAGAAGAAAGATAAGTTCCATCTCAAGATGCAACTAAGGTAAAATATAATTTTCCTTTACCAATATCAACTAATGCATGTGTACCCCTTTTACTTTGACGATTTGCTAATCAGAAGAAGAGGAATATGAAAGTGAGATCTTAAAGACATGCAGAAAGGTAGAAATTAATATATCGCTTCTATAAGCCATCAAGCAAAATTCCAAAATATGCAAAGTCCTTGAAAGCATTATGCACAAATAAAAGGAAGATGAGGGACAAATAGATAATAATTTTGGGTAAAAATGTATCAACTATGATAAATAGAAAATTATTAGAAAAATGCAAAGATCCAAGTATGTTTACACTTCCTTATGTCATTGGAGATTAAAAAAAATTAAACATTCCATGATAAACTTAGGTACATCTATCAATGTCATTCCATACTCAATTTATCAAGCTTTAAATTTGAATTCTTTGCAAGAAACTAATGTGATTATTTATTTAGTTAATTATTCTTATATGCATCCTGTTAGTGTTATAGAGAATTTGTTAGTCCTGGTTAATGGTTGGTTGTTTAGATTGGACTCTTATATCTTAAAAATTGATGGAGATAGTATATAACATCAAGCTTTAATTTTGTTAGGAAGGTCATTTATGAATACAACTATCTCCATTGAGTTTGATGGATAAATAGTCAAGTTTAAATTTTTTTAGGAAATTAAGTGCCTTAATGATTTTCACTTCATTTTTTCACATATATATTATGGATTCAATTATGTAAGATATTCTTAAAGAAGAAAGTTGATGATGAGTTGGAATTTAATGCTAAAATAGAATTTATTGAGCAAGTTGATGTAACTTGTGAAGTTGTAGAATCATTATCAACAATACTACACATTTGAAAATTTTAAATGCTGAAATAACTATAACTCACAAGAAAATATTGCCTTCTATTTTGCAGGCTCCGAATATAAAATTGAAACCCTACTTAATCACCTAAAGCATGTCTATTTAGGTGAAGGAGGGTCACTATATGCGATCATCTTAAAAAGGTTGACTAAAGGACTAAAGGAGTATAAAATTGCAATCAATTGGACTTTAACTAATATAGAAGGTATAAATCCAACAATTTGAGTACTTAAGATTCTTTTGGAAGAAAATGCTAAACTAATAAGGGAACCACAAAAAAGACTCAATCTAACAATGAAAAATGTGGTAAAGAAAAAAAATGTGGTAACGAAATTTTTTTTTGGATGCAAGTATAATCTATTTAATCTCGGATAGTGAGTGGGTAAACCTAATTCATATTTTGGAATGTATGTCTTTAGGCAAATGCCCTTTAATCTTTGTAATACTCTAGGTAAAGATGTATGATAAGTATATTTTCTGAGTATACTAATAATTACATTGAAGTATTTGTAGATGATTTCACTATTTATGGAGATTCATTTGGTGATTGCTTGAATCATTTGTCTAAGGTTCTCAAAAGAAGAATTGAAATGAATTTGGTGTTGAATTATGAAAAATGTCATTTATGGTTGATGAATGCATAGTTTTGGGATATATGATTTCATCTAAGGCTATAGAAGTTGATGAGGCAAAGATGGATTCAATTGTAAACTTACCTTAACTTACCCTACAAATGTTAGGGAAGTTTAATCTTTGTTTAGAAATGTATGATTTTATTGCAGGTTTATTAAAGATTTTTCCAAGAATGTGATACCACTGTCAAAGCATTATTAACAAATGCGCTTATTATTCAACTATCGAATTGGGATCTACCATTCAAGATCAAGTGTGATCCTAACATCTATGTATTGGAAGTTATTTTAGGCAAAAGGATTAGGAAACAAAGTCATGTTATCTATTGTGCCTCAAGAACATTAGATGCTAAATAATGCAATTATTTTAAAATTGAGAAGGAGCTTTTAGCAATTGCTTTTGCTTTAGATAAATTTAGATCTTATTTGCTTGGATCTAAATTTATTGTATATTTTGATCAATTGAAGTACCTTTTGACAAAGACAGAGTCTAAACTATGGTTGATTCGATGGATTTTGCTATTGCAAGAATTTGATTTGGCAATAAGGGATTGGTAAGAAGTAGAAAAATTAGTAACAAACCATTTGAATATGTTGGTAAGGAATGACATTATTTTACCTTTTTAAAACTTTTCCTATTGAGCAATTATTCCAAATAAAAGGTATAGTTTTATGGTATGTAGACCTTGTTGATTATTTAGTTACTGGAACTTTACCTAATTACATTAGTAAGTCTAGGAAGGAAAAGATAAGGAATAAGGTAAAATATTATGTTTGGGATGAACCATAGTGGAAGTTCTGCTCCGATCAAATTATTAGACATTATATGCGAGAAGATGAACATTGTTCTATCTTATCTTTTTGTCATAATTATGCATATAATGGTCATTTGGGTCATAAACGATCTACTATAAAAGTTTTGAATAGTGGTTTGTATTGGGAAACTTTGTTTAGAGATGTTTATGTATTTCATAAAAGTTGTGATAGATACCAAAGACAAGAACATTATCTCATAGAAATGAAATGCCTTAAAACTCTAATTCTTACAATGAGATATTTGATGTATATGACATTGATTTTATGGACATTTTTCTTCATCTCATGGTTTTTTTTAATATACTTTCAGCAGTTGAATATGTTTCAAACATTAATACGTATATATGCTGGATACCTAAATTTTTTTAAATTTGAATAATCAATAGGTTTGTCAAACCATACCTCTTTTAGAGTCTTACAGTCAATGGTTGTCGATGGAGAGCAAATTATCAAGTAACATGTTGTTGATGCTGCTTCAGCCTAGAAATCTTTTGACAGGCTAAAGTTAGACAATATACAACGAACTTTCTCCAACATTGTTTTGTTCATTCTTTCTGCCACATCGTTTTGTTGCAGCGTACCTCTGGCTGTCAAATGGCGGACTATTCCTTCATTCTTACAAAAACCATTAAATTCACTGTCACAGAACTCTAAGTCATTATATGTCTTGAGCCGCTTTATTTTTCTACCTGTTTGTTTTTCAACTAGCTCCTTCCATTGTTTGAAAATGATAAACACGTCACTCTTGTGTTTCAAAAAATATGCGCATACCTTTTTGGAGTAATCATCAATGAAGGTAAGCATGTACCAAGCATAACCTTTTGAAGAGACACGTGCAAGGCCCCGAAGATCAGAGTGAATGTAATCTAAAGTGCCATTTGTCTTATGAACCATAGTAAAAAAACTGACTCTTTTCTGCTTGTCAAGTACATGATGTTCATAAAAATTTACTTTTGACACTTTTTGATTATAGAGAAGACCTCTTTTTCTTAGTAGTGTTAGACCTCTTTCACTCATATATCCTATTAAACTATTTAATTAGATTTGCATTTGTAATCATTTTAAATTGGATTATACGTAATATTACTTCATAAGGTTTTATAAAAAAAAAGTAGCTTATTTTTTATATTGAAAAGACTCTTTATGTTGAGGGAGGTAGGAATTTAGTCCTCTAATTATGAATTAAACTATTATATTCCAATAAAAAGTAACTTACTTAAAAATGAAAAAGTTCAGTATTTAAAACTAATTTTGAAAAATTACAAAAAACAATTAGATTAGTTGCCATCTAAACAAATGCTTCCGAAATGTTCAATTCGAAAAAAATTGTATTCAGCATGTTTTAAATTAATTATGTAACAATTAAATTAGTTTATGATAAAATAAAATTTATTTAAAACTAATTTTGAAAAATTATAAAATTAGGAAAGTTGCCATCTAAAC
>JANVCL010000009.1:1959135-1980611 GCA_026546855.1 Erythroxylum incrassatum
TCCATGGGTTTGTCATAATCATATGTACATAAAACATGTATGGATATATTATGTTATTGAGAACGATGTTGGTTGATATTGATGATAAGTAGATGTTGTATGTGAGAATAGTAGATTTAGATCCTTACTTCTTACAACCTATTAAGCAGGTATAAGGTTTAATTAGACATGAATGAGTCATGCCGGATTTTTAGTAAAACATAGAAAAGTTGGGCTTACTACGGGTTTTGGTGGCATTAAGCCTACCCATTCCCTAGTGCCAACACGGCCCGAAAGGCGGGTCGTGTCACCTTTGTAGGTTTTTGGGTTTTATAAATTACAGTTGTTATGCTGCCAAATTTTTGTTAAATAATGATTGAAGAAAAAATAAGAATAAGAATACGATTTATTAAAGATGATATTGAGATATTGCATGTTTAAGATGAATTATATAAATTGAGTGTTGTTTGAGGATGAATTTTCTAGTGGGGAAATTATATTGTTTAATTTGTATCAAATTGAATAAAGAGAAAACGAATGAATAATATAAAAAAATAAGAAAAAAATTTATACTGGATTTCAGATTGGCTTCGTCTAAAGTTTCCAACGCTAATTTTGGCTTTACTAAGATTTTGCGATTCTAGGATGTCAGAAATTTGTTTCGGTTCGATTAAATCGTTTGTTTGCTTCGTTTTCGATTTGCTTCCAATTCGTTTCGCTTCGAAATCCATTCCTTCGATTTATGCTTTCGATTTGTATTTCGCTTTTGTTTCCATTTTCCTTTCGTTTTATAAATCCGATTCTTCGATTTCGCTTCTAATTTTGCTTCCACTTTATGATTTCCAATCCGTTCGTTTGTTTCGCCATTTACTTTTCTTTTTTGTTGTTTTGATTGGGGTCCAGTTCCGAGATCGGGTCCCAACATCCATGGTAGATTTTAGACCTATTTCTTATTGCAATACAATTTACAAGGTTATTGCTAAACTATTAGCTAAGAGATTGAAAAAAACTTTAGTTGATTTTATCAACCCTGCTTAAGGAGCCTTTATTTCTAGGAGATCAATAAGTGATAATACCCATCTCATCCAAGAATTAATAAAGGATTATAATTTTGGGAAGAACATCAAAAGTTGTATATTCAAAATAGATTTCTTTAAAGCTTTTAATTACTATCAAGTGCAGTTTTATTTAAGCCTATCTAAATGTTCTTGATTTTCCTACTCAGTTTGTGAATTGTATAATGGATTGAATTACTTCCTCCTTTTTTAGCATCCTAGTTAATGGTATTCACATAACATCATTTTGAAATACTAAAGGAATAAGGCAATGGGATCTTCTTTCCCTTTTCCTGTTTACTCTAGTAACGGAAGGTCCTCTAAGATGATAAGCACGTTTATTAAGTGTAATGGCAGATTCTTATTCCACCACAAATGTAAGGGAGTCATGATCACTCATCTATTGTTTGCTACTGATCTTATGCTGATGTGTGGGCCTAATATTCATTATACTTAAATACTATTGAATATTCTCAATCTATTTAGTGAATGGCTTGGTTTGAAATTGAATGCAAGAAAGAGCAATATTTATGTCCCTTTTGATGTTCCATTACTCCTTCCAAGCCTATATTTTGAGATTGTATACCTATCATTGAAGCTTACCATTCTAGTATTCAAGTTTGACAGATCAAGTTCTTATCCTTTATAGCAAGGAAAGTTCTATTTAATTCAATACTTACTAGCCTACATGTTCACTGGACTACTCACTTTCTATTACCTAAGAGGGTATCAAGGAGATATATAGAATTATCAATGCATTCCTCTATTTAGGTAAAGCTGAAAATGCCAAAGGGGCTAAAGTGAATTGGGATGAAATTGCTATCCCCAAGGAATAAGGTGGATTAAGGGAGTATTGCCATAATTATGAGTGAAGTGGGGTGTTGAATTGGATATTAGCTAAACCCAAGCTACTGGAGCAAAATGTAAAGATTTTAAACACAACTTTTACCACCACCATTTATACTATTTGGAACACTTCAACAAAGTCTAGATTTTGCGACTCTTTACAATATCGTCACTAAATGCAAGCCTTGGGTGACACTTTATAGGAATTGTCGTACAAGGCTCATCCTTTGTGATGTTTTATTATTTTGTCACCAAAGTGTGAGCCTTTGGTGGCAACATTAGATATCGTTTTAAAATTTTGGACTTTTAGTGGCAATTTTTTTGAGTCAATGTCAAAAGCTTAAATAACAAAATTACTCTCTTATTTATAATTATGAATTGACTAACTTTGACTTGATCATTTTGTGACTGAACATCATATTGATAAAAATAAAATTAATATTATTAATAATGATTCTAAGTGAAAAATAAATTAGCTAACAAAAATATCAAATCATTTCAATAACTATAAAACTGTAAACTCAAAATTAATTAATATTGCATAGATTTAAATTTTCTATTTTACTCTTTCAAATTATATGATTTGACAATTTTATATGGTGTCAAAAAAATTTCAAATAGTTTTAACATGAAGTTTTAAATATAATGATATATGATTCCTACAAAAAAAACAATAAATATTGAGACATGGTGAGTAATATAATATAATATAATGATATATGGTAAGTAACACAAGCTTTTAATTAGAAGTTGAACAATTCTTATAGACAAAACAATAAATAAAGTTTCACGCCTATTCCTTTGAAAAAAAGAAATATTTTTTTTGGATTATAGGTGAGATGAGACTCAATAGATAAGGTAAAAGAGTTCCTTATGTCTATATTCCTAAGAAAGCTCCTTGCACGTTTGAAGGTATCAATTGAAACAGTTAAAGATCTTCCCTCAGGAGTTGGTTTACTAACACCCTCTTCCAATAACTTCTTGACTTTAACTAACCTATCAGAAGATACAGTGAATGATTTTTTAGATGCAGTATGAATCACTGAATTAGATGAACTGCATGTATCATGTGTTTTACCTAAAGGACAAACAGTATAGAACAATCAAAGCTAAATCAAATGGTATAAAGAACCCAAATTCAAACACATGCATACTCGATCGAATGACTCCATCATTGTCATAATGAACAAAAATAGTTTTTTTTTGCAATAGATCATTGTTCCAAAACAACCGATTTCCCTAATTCTGGACGGAACATTGGGACATCACCAATGCCTCCATTTTCATCTATGTTCTCTTAAAGATTTAAGGAAGCTTTACATAACATATAGTATATATAATCAGGCGTTCATCTAATAGCTCCCTAATGGAAAATGAGATACAAATAATAAAGAAAGAGAGCTAATTTGGATGATACTAAAAACCTTAAAGAAGAAGATCAACCAATAAAGGAAAAGGGTGATTAGACTTTGACGAGGAGATTTGTTGTGCATCTATTTATTCTTCATCAAGGAGAATTTTGTCACATTCCTTCCATCCAAGCTCATTTTCACCATCAAAAACTAATCATCGTGTCAAAATTCTGCAATGAATTTATGTTAATAGTTTTATTATGAAAAGTCAATAAAAAGAAAAACAAGTCATAATGATAATCCATATAGAATCAGAGTGTACAATTTAATAAGGAAATGAAAAATATATGAAGTTACATACAATTAACAAAATATTCACAGAAGTAGAAAAATCATTATAATTTAATTTTTTAACCATCCAAAAATCCCTTGCATAAGCACATTCTATGTTTTTCAGTCACCTTTGAAGATAAATAAAACCCAGAGTAGATGGCATGGGTTTATAACTGATCTGACATCTTTAAGAATAGAGGACTTCTTATTTGAATGTTCTAAAATCCTAGAAATTTTAATTTTGTGATTTATTGAGACTACTTCAAATGATAAGGTTAAGAATGTTAACTGTATAAGTACTATGTTCAGGGGATGCATAATTAAGTGTGCTTTCCTCTAAAGTCATTATTCTGATAAAAATAATTGGTCCCTTTAGCCCCTCCTAAAAAGAATCAAGTAATTTCATACCTTAAGGTTAGTTTTCACCTAGTATAGGAGTGATCTATGGCTCCTCCAAAAGAAAGCTAATGACTACTTATTGTAGAATAATGACCAAAGGTGAAAGGAAGAAGAAAAGGTGAGAAGCAAGACAAAGGAACCCATACTTGGCAACTTGACTAGTTCGGAGAAGAAGATCACGTTCGATGATTCAACCCTAATTAGGAAGGATGTAAAGACTTTTCTTCTAGGAAGGATTTATTTACCTTATTTATAAAATGTCATCGTAGATAGATTACCTTATCTACTGGTTATAGCAAGGTTTCATTTTTTCTTTGTTAGTAGTTATGGGTTATGATGTCGTTTTGACCATGCTTGTTGTAAGAGAGGTAGAAATGGTTTCATTTGATTGTGTTTATTATAGGATAGGTGTTTTCTCTTTAAAGGTTATTATATACATACATAAATCATTATATTAATTACAATATAATTAAAAATAATAGTAATATAGTAAAAGTGGAAATCAATAATAAAAATTAATATCATGTTCTTAAAATCAAATTAAATATTATTGACAATGATTTTAAGTGTAAATATAAATTTAGCTAACAATAATCTCATTTAAAAAAATTAAAACTTTAAACACAAAATTAATTAATATTGCATAGATTTATACTTTTTATTTTTCTCTTTTAACATATATGATTTGATAATTTAATGTGGTGTCACAAAACACTATTTACTATGTATAATATCTATACTATTTTATTAAATTTCTATATTGCATAGAATATGTTAATTAATATTTGGTGACGATTAATAAAAATTGTCACCAAATGTAGGCCAATTTGGCTAAAAAATGTCGCCAATGGTTGTTGGCCTACATTTGGTGACGGTTTTGTGAATCGTCACCAAATGGTATATTTCTTCTCAATTAATTTAAACAAACGACATTGTTTTAGAATAATTATTAACACCTAAATGAAGTTCACTTTGTTTCAGTGTTAGTCGTCATATTTCTCTTGGTTCACTATCGAAGAAGTGTCATCTACTATGTTGGCGTCATCTCTAGTCATCCGTCTGTCTAGGTAAGTCGTCCACTAGGTATTGTTTTTCTGTTCTGTTTTCAAGAAATCTCCTTTTTGTGTTCTATTTTTCTGCTATGTTATCATTATGTGGGTTTTGAGTTTTGCTTATGGTGTATAAGATTTTTTTAATGTTTGGAAGATGGTGAATTTGTGTTTTTATTTTGGTGGTGTATGGTTTGACATTTTTTACTACCTTGCATGCTTGTTTGATTAAAGCCTGCCCACTGTTCAATGAAAGGTCTGTTAGAGTATTTAACTTAAGACCATGTTCGTCAATACTTTTAAGGCATAGTAGAGCATTTAAGACCATGTTCTTCAACTTTCTATTTTGATTTACAATTTGATCAACTTGATTTTCACATTAACAAATACATTAGTTTAAACATTTTATTATCATTAAAATATAAATTAAAATAATTTTAATATAACAAACAAGTAATGAAACACCTTTAGTTTTAAGCTTCATTATCATCCCATTACTAATTCAAATGATTAATTTTTCAAAAAGTATTGCTTAGAGATTAAATGATTAACCTAATATTTATTCCTCCTTAATATCAAAATATTTTATATGTAAGATATATTTTGAGTAGGATTATAAAAATTTATAATTAATTATAATTAATTTATATTTTAATTGAGTATAGATAAAAGCAATTTACTTTAAATAAGAATATTTTAATGACTAAAAAGATATACTTTATAGTTGAAAAAGAAACTATAATCCAACTTATGTACATGTTATACCCCTACAATATATGAATATGAAGGGAGTTCAATTTATTAAGATTAGTCCACGTTAATAAGTCAAGTCTAATAATCTCAAGCTCATTTTGCATACTTAGCATCATTTATTCCTTTTTACTTAAGTGTCAAAGTGTCTTGATTGGGTTCAACTCTAGATTATAAGTGTTAATTTACACATACCTACAACCCCAAAGGAGTTCAACAAACTTAAGCTAGTTTTAGTCCACATCAATTGGGCATATGTGAGAAATTGATATTTACCTTTTATTCTCACTTGAATCATTTATATGATTGTGATAGATAATGAACTGCTCATTTTCATTACTTTGGACATAAAACTTAAGAAATTTTCCTATAATTATGGATGATCAGTTTTATAAACCACTTGGATGGCATATAGGCTAAAAACTCATGATGTAGGCTTATTGGTGAAATAGTCCATAAGCCTAAGAGTCATAGCAAGAAGAGTCTTTCTCGTTTCATGTGGTCTAATAATGCCACGATCCTTGGTGATGCTATAGTTACAGATTGAAAACTATAATTCATGATCCAATAGCTCTAATGTAAAGTTGTTCACCCAATATACCTTTTTATCTATTATCTCAATATTAAAAGCCTTTAAAAGTGCAACCTTAAGCCCAATAATATTCCATGTAGAGCAATCATTACTATTATTAAAAGGTATGTTTAAAACTCACTACATGTATATGATGACTTTTATGTTGGCATGCTTATTATTCTTAGAAGGCTCAATTTCATTGTTTGTTTGAATTGAAACTTAATATGTCAACTTATATTGATTTATAATTGTATTATTTAGAAATTAAATTGCAATTAGTAATTTACTTTTAATTATATAGCTAGATGGACAAAAGTTGGATGTCTCATTGAAAATGGTCTACTAAATACTTAGAAGGAGTTAAGATTTCATACAATTCGTAAAAGGTCAAATACGTGTAGAATGTTGTATTCATTGTCCATATATAGATTGCTTAAATGTGAACACTCAAAGTCAAGATGTGGTATAAAATCACTTGCTAATAAGAGGCATAGATAAATTCTATACTTCACATATTTATCATAATGAACACTCAGAAGCAAGTTATAGTAGAAGTATTGATACAAGTGTTGATGGTAGTAACAATAATGATGTAGAAGATTACGATATTGATGACGATGCTGATGATAGGATTGGTGAGATGTTAGAGGATTATAGGAATTATATGGAGACTATAAATTGAACTAGTTTGACTAACATAATTAGTAGTATTATAAAAGATAATTTTAAGAAGTTGTTAAAATTTTCTCAAGAAAAATTATATCTAAGGTGCTCAATTCTCACAGCTATCTTTTGTTGTGAAGTTTTTTCATTTGAAGTTTTATAATAAATGGAGTAACAAATTTATTGACATATTAATTGACTTGCTCAATGATACATTACTTGTTGGACACAAATTGTCCAATTCTTACTATGAAGCAAAGAAATTGTTAAAGGACCTTGGATTAGGATATATATCAATACATGCTTGTAAGTATGATTCTGCTATAATTTTGAAAGGATAGTAATGATCTTGAAGAATGTACCATTTGTGGTACATCAGTGGCAAGTGGATGATAGGAAAGGGAAAAAGATACCATATAAAATCTTGAGATACTTCTCTATCAAACCACAACTACAAAGGCTTTTTCTGTCAACAAATAGCCAAAGATATGAGGTGGCATAAAGAGAAACACATTAATGATAACATTATATGTCATTTAGCAAAATCAATGGCATAGAGAGACTTTGATGGAAAGATTCCATGGTTTACAGAGGATTATTGTAATGTTTGACTTGTTTTAGCCTTAGATGGATTTAATCCATTCGATAATATGAGTATTTCTTACAATATGTGGTTGGCAATTCTAGTGCCATACAATTTTCCTCTATGGAAGTGTATAAAGGAACCTTTTATGTTATTATCTTTACTTATTCCAGGACCTACTACTCCTGGTAAAGATATCGCTATATACATGTAACCACTGATTAATGAATTAAATCATCTATGAGAGGTTGAATTAGAAAATTTTGTTATTGTTGAAGGTGAAAATATTATACTGCATATAGTTGTTTTGTGGACAATAAATGATATTACATTTTATAAGAATTTGTTTGGATGGAACACTAAAGGATATATGGCTTATCTTGTGTGTAAGCATCAAACTCATTCAATAGGGCTACAAAGTAAAATATGTTATACGAGACATCATCGTTACTTGGAGCTTGGCTATAGATAGCAAAAAAGAAATTTGTTTAATAGCAAAGTAGAATTGGGTGAAGCTCCTTTGCACTTGTCTGGTGATGATTTGGTTTACTAACAATCACATACATTACACTAACAAATACCTAAGTAATAGAAAGCCAAAGTGAAGTGTTGTTAAGCTTAGTTGGAATAAAACAAGCATAATATTCAATTTGTCATATTGGAAGGAATTGCTATTGAGTCTTTCAATAATCTTAATGTGATTGTTAATGAAAAAATTTTGCAAGAATATTTTACGTGCTTTGATGGGAATTGATAGAAAATTGAAAGACACAATTAAGGTTATATTACACTTGGAAGACATGAATATAGGAAAATATTTGCATTTGAAAAGAAAAGATGATGGGTCATACATCATTCCACCTGCTTGTTACAACATGTCGAAAAAGGAGAAGCAAATTTTTGACAAATTTCTTAAATCAGTCAAGTTCCTTGATGAGTATGCATCTAACATAGTGTTGTGCCTAAAATAAGTTGTAAAAAAATACTTAGGCTATCCTACTCGCAAGTATATGAGGTAGTTGTAGTTAATTACCCAAAGTCATCTCCCACAGAGGTAAAATTGGTCCACTCAAATTAACCTTGAACAAAAATAAAAACAAATGCAATCTTAAACATTCTATCTTGATTTGTTGAGTGAAGGTCTTAAAGAAAACTACAAAATTAAAATGAGAAGTAAACGAACTTAACTGGGAGCAAAAACGAATAACTAAAGAGAAATGATTGGGTAGTCGTCTCATTAAAATTAATAGTTGGGCTCTAAGATCAACTCGAATAATAAACTAAGTCTAACTTTCCTATTTGACAGGTTATCGTCCGAAATAATTATGGAAACTCGACTACTAATTACTACTTAAATTAATATATTTCTAATTCTTAACCTAAGCATCTATAATTTCTCGTTCCATATTAAAATTCTTCTCTTGATCCTTCGTTTAATACCAAAATGATGCAAAGTTTGATCATGCTATTAGATCCATTCAGTTTAGAAACTATAGCATATATAAGATAAAAATATAGTCCCTCAATCATGCATATTTAACTAAAATAACTACATTAATCTTTAAGAAAAAGGGATCATCCCATCACGGAAATAAAAAGATTCATCATATTCAAATACTTCAATCCCATCTTTATCAGTATAAGAGAAGTGTTAAAGTAATAAACCAAGTCAATAACCGAAATGAACTATCAAAAGCTAATAGAGTATGAGTCTATAAATTAACAAACAGAGGAGTAAGTTCAGTAAAACACAAAGAAATAATAAACAAAATTAGCAAACAAGTGTTCGGAAGAAGGAATTGCGGTGATCTCCTACCCCTCTCAAGGTTCCTGCATTGGCTTTCGCCTTTTACTTCTACTTGGTTCTCACTTAGATGCTCGACTTCTTACATTGCTTCCACCTCTCTGCTATTCTTCTTCTTCACCTCACCCGACTGGTCTCTACTTTCTCTCCTCCCTTCTCTTCCTTCTTTCTTTCTCTCTGTTTCTGCCCATGAATGAGTCTGTGGTGTGTAGAATGATGGAATGTGGAATATGGAATATGGAATGTGGAATCTAGGAATGTATCACCACCCCTCAGTTCCCTTTCTATTTGTAGTATGACTCCAGGTTTAGGATTTTGATCTGTAATCCTTGCAACTACCACGTATCAGAATTAAAGTGAGTGAAAAGGAGTATTCACAGGGTGACTATGTTTGTCACCTCCGTAAGCGTTGGTGATGTAATCACCATCGTGACTTAACTTGTCACGGTGATAAGAGAGAATGAATAAAAGAAACTTTTTAGGAAGACTCTTTCTATGAATGTCTATGAATGGTAGATATGGGGGGGGGGGGGGGAGATTGTCTTACTATCATGTTATAGGAAGAGAGTCCCCAATTCAAACTCGGATCAGTTGGCAAGTAGATTCTGTGCCCGGGTATGAAACTAGTTGCTAAGGACTGACTCATTGACGATACATACTTAGCCCCCAATAGCTACCTCCTTGAGAGCCAATTCCAGTTCCCTATTAACCAGTTCCTTGCCGGTGTCAGTTTATAGCTCCGCCCCCGAAGTGGAGTTCCTAAGTTCGGATCGATCTATAGTGAGATTCCCAATTCCAAGCCATATAATGGCAATGCTAGGATAAGCTCTTGATCTAGTTTCAGTACTTTTTCCTGACCCTCCTAGAATAAGGTCTTTTCTTTCCACCTGTGAATGTGAAAGTTCCCTTTGCTACGGTTGAGTGTTCAGTTCTACGCGTTTCGATAGCGTGCCAGGCAAGCTTACTAACTCGGGTGACAAGTTAAGTCACCACCACCTTTCTTTATTTTTTTCTTTTCATGCAAAATTTAAGTGAATTTTCATTTTTCATGCAAAATTCACAAAAATAATCCAATAAACATGCATGCAATATTCACACCATTTTCACTCAATTCAACTCTCATTTGGATCAAAACACAAGAATTTGTAACCAAAATCAAGATATGAAAGCAAGCAAGTCAATAGAAATTAGACACAACAATTCCCCCATACTTAAACTATGCTTGTCCTCAAGCAAAATAAAGAACACTAGACTATACAAGAACAAACAATGGAAACAACAATTTTCCCAAATAATAGTCAAAGATATCAACGATCATTTCAATAAACACAACCTAAGAACTTGAAATTTATAGTACTCCATGAACAACCTATTCTTCTTATATTTAGCCAAAATCAACAAGTAATTCAATTCAAAGAACCATCAACAAGTGTGATAGACACTCACTCCACTCTCCATCCTCTCAAGCATTCAAATGTAGGATATATTCACTTATAATTTATTTCATGTAAGGCATCTACTATAGGCTTGCTTACTAATCTAATCTCCACCACTCATATCAATCCAAAGGTCTTTATTTTTGTTGTAATAGGGTTGGGTTAAGGGTAGGAAAAAGGAAAATCACAGTTTTAAACCACCAAACAAATTGAGCATTTAAAGTAATACAAACAATGAAGCATAAAAGACTCATTTCTTTCCTTTCATGTTAACAAGATTAACACTCCCCTTTTTAGAACAAGATAAAGTTTAGAAGAGAAAAACTAAAGGAGAGATACAAATTATTACGACCCTACCCATTCCTAACTTAAAAGCCAACTATATGCTATGATTCCCCCACACTTGTTCAAACAATTATTCCCTAAACCCAATTATACCCATTCGAATGCTCAACTTGCCTTATGGTAGGTACATTGAAAAGGATAAATAATTAAGGTCAAGGCTCATATTTTGGGTTTAAAGAAAAAAAATGTTTCATGTTAAGCTCAAAAGGGGTTCACTAAGGGTAAAATTATGGTGGCTTTTTAAGCAAAAGGGGTGAATCCTAATTGACTTCGTCATTTCAACATTTGCATAAGATTATATGGTCTCAAATAGTATTTGCAAGCAAGTTTTAGAGTTCCATAATCATGAAAGAACACTCTCAACAAAGAATACTTGAATTTGGTGTTTAATGGTTAAAAAAGGCTCAAATTTTTACCAAATGAAAAACGTCATTCATCTATCACAACAAGCTAATGTCCTTTTAATCGAAGTCCAAGTTAATTAGTCTAAGCATGCAACTATACTTATTCACTTATATTATATATTTATAATCCTGATTAAGTTTATGTCAAGACTATACATCTCTCACTATTAAATGGGAAAACCAGCACACAACACATAACACACAACTCCCCCATACTTAAATATCACATTATTCCTAATTTGATACAAAAAAGTAAAAGAGCAATCTAAGAAACAAAATAAAACGAACAAGCATAAGCATTAAAAGTAAAAGACATTAAACTGATGATCAGTAAAAATAATAAAAGGAATAAAGCTAGAAATACGATACAAAAGTGTAAGTGGTGGCTGCGTCAATAGGGTTTGAAGCATGGCACACTATATTGAGGAGTGGGGAACAAATACGAGGAAGACAAATAGAAGAGATTGAAAAGTAGGCCTATGCATATAAAGTAAACAGATTAAGTCGAGTTTTACTAAAATGAAATAACAAACAACTAATTGAAAAACAAAAAAAAATTGTATGGGTTGCCTCTCATTTAGCACTTCTTTAATGTCTTTTAGCTAGACATCTCAATCGTTATGCTCAAGGTTCACTCAACATGATTGATTCCACTATTTTCTTCTCTTCATTGGGATTTTCTCCAAGAATTTGCCAACCCCTCCCTTTATCTAAGTCAAGCTCATCACTCTCTTTAACTAAGTCAAGCTCCTTTTCTTCTTCTTTCTATAAAGCAATATCACAATATGCAACATTAATTTGATCAAAAAAAGAATAGTCAGAAACAGTAGTAGCAAAAATAGGTACAACATTAAAGATTGAAAATTTTAATGTTTCTCCCAAAACAGCCATGCTCAGTTTCCCTTTCTTCACATCAATCAAGGTATTGGTAATGGCCATAAAAGGCCTCCCTAAGAGTATAGTGTGGTCTTTCTCTTGCTCTTTAACCTCCCTCATGTCTAGGACAACAAAGTCTACGGGAATAATCAACCCTCCAACATTCACTAACACATCCTCCATTATTTCTTCCGAATAATGGATTGACCTATCAACTAATTGCAAACACATGCTTGTAGGTCTTAAATGTCCTATATCCAATCTCATAAATAGAATGAAGCATAAGGTTTATACTCGCTCCATGGTCAAGTATACCCTTAACCTCATCGCCATTACCCATTGAAACTTAGATAAGAAAACTCCCCGGGTCTTTCAATTTAGGAGGTAATTGCTGCTGAAGCACTGCACTTGCAACTTCTTAAACTATCACCTTCTTGTTTGGCTCAAACTTTCATTTTTTAGGTGCTTAGTTCCTTGAATAAGTTCACATAAGATGGAATGTATTGATCACACCTAATAAATACAAATTAATATTAACTTTGGAAAACATGTTGTAGATTAGAAAATTGCTAATCTTGTTTCAAAACCTTAAGACAACTCGGATATGTGATTAGTGGTCTATAAGGATTAATTGCCTTATGTAGTCTTGTCCCTTCATTGTAGTCAGTTGCATGCCCCAGTTTTCACCTTTTTGAATATGACTTGAAAAGTTTTCATGCCTATTGCTTTCTTAATTCTGCTCACCCGTTTCATTGGTGAGGCTCTCCGCCTCTTGATTGCCTACACCAGACAAGTTAGTAGGTATCTCAACGTTATTATCAATCACTTTACGACTTCTCAGAATAGTGACAGTTTGGGCTTGCTCGGGTTGACTAGGTAACTTCCATTTTTTATTATTATGCATTTGAGCAGTGATTTGCCCTACTTGGATCTCCATCCTCTTCAAAGACGCCTATAAAGAATTGAATCTTTCATTGTTCGTTTCTTGATTTTGAATCGTGACTTGAATAAACGCATTCAAGCTTCCCTATAAAAAAAGGCTTGCTTGGTGCATTTTGAAGTGAAGATTGCCCTTAGTAGTAATTTGGCCTCTGAAAATTTTGGTATTGTTGTTGGGGCTGTACTGGTGGATTGTTGGTCTTTCATAAAAAATTGGGGTGGTTTCTCTAACTAGGGATGTAAGTGTTTGAGTACGGATCATTTTGCTCCCTTGGTTGAAAACCGTTGAGTGAGTTCACTTTTTCTTCCCCATCTACAAAAGGCTCACAAGAATATGAATAAACATTAGCTACATTACCACAAGTTCCACATATACCACATACCTCTTGATTTGGAACATTTAGGGGTAGTCTTGTAGTTTGTTGGACCTCGTTTTTGGAGCCCAACAATTCGGAGTCATAAAACCTAGACGTATTTCCCTGTAGGGTTATCTCAACGAACCCTCATTAGCCATTCCCAAAAGGGTGGCATGCCAACACCAGCGAGTCATCAAAATCACAAATTGATTACTTCAAAAAAATTGTAGCTCTATGTCTCTAGTTTATTTTGAAACAAGATCCATCTCATTTGGAGCTCTATAGCTCAAGATATGCTTAAAAATCCAAGGTATATTCATAGCCCAGCCATGCTCTCCCAACTGACCCCTCGCTTCCTTTCCATCAATCTTTCTAAAATCAATACCAAGGACTACCAATATTTTTTTAAGGATACAAAAATTTCTTAGGAATCTATTGCTTCAAGAATCACTTCATTTAGATGTCGGATGATGAAGTTATGGCCAAAGGAATCATGCATGTTTATATCCTCAATCATATTGTACTTGTCTTAGGACAATTGCCATACCTTTCTCTAGAAATGTCTGATTGACGTTATTCTTGGACGATTTGAAATAGAACTTCTAGATCTACAACTTTTATGAAGACCTCAAAGTGAGATTTTGTCATTTAGAGGGTCAAATATGCAAATTTCCAAAAGTGAATAGTATATGTCCGTGTATTTCCGAAATACATGTCCGCCTAACGGACATACACGGGGTTGGGGGCCATTCTAGAGTTGCGAAGGTCTGTTTAATGAACTTAATGTCCTTTAAATAGACATGGACGAGGCTAGGTCCTCACAGACCCAAGAAGGTCCATTTAACGGACCTAAAGTCTGTTTAATGGACATAAGTGATGTAAAACACCCTCCCAACCCTCTCCAATGGTTCCTACATCCATTCTAACACCATGTTCACTCATAATCTTCTCAAATTCATTCTAGTGCAATATCACTTCTTAACAATTCAATTATCAAATTGATCTCATAAAACTCTCAATTCTCAACTTATTATATTCATCACATTCAACTACATCTTGTCATTCATTATAGCTATTCTGATATATATCCTATTTAACATCACCAACTTGTAATGATCATATCTTTCAACTCCAATTTCCAAAAATTCCATACTTTACATCGTTGGAAAGCTAGAAAGATCATCCACAACTTCCAAGAAGACAATTTTGACTAGTTCTACCTAGATTATTCCAAAATTTCCCCTGAATTTAGTACACAATTCCTACCCTTATGAAAAATTGAATTTTGCAATGTAAAGACTTGAAAAGTCATAAGCAAACATATTGTACATATATATTTCATTAACATCAAAAGATACAAGTTTATAATGCTTTAGTGGGCATTTCAATCCACCTTACATCATAATCCAAAAATACAAACTTTACAAGAACAATAATTGCTCAAATTGCGACTAAAGCCTTGTTTTACATAATCTAGCTTTAAAAACAAAAATATGAAAATTGGAGTGATGCCTTGACTCTTGACTCGATCACTTGATATCTTGCTCCTCGCCTATAGATGGGAAGGAACCGGGGGGTGAGCTTAAAGCTCGTGGGTAACAATTTTATAATCGGTAATAAGCAAAAACAATTGAAAACCTTCATGATTATAGCAAATTCTCATGAAAATCTATAAAACATATATTTCTCAAATTCTCAACTTATCAAACCAATTCACAACTCACATAAGTCATGCATTCATCAAACTTGTAAACACATAAGCACATCATAATAGTTTGGGTCCATAAACATGACGAACTACACAATTCCACATAATGGTATTGTGTAGCTGTAAACTTGAGGGAGTCTATGAAGGAGCTCTGTGCGACTTGCGGGCGGGCAGGAGAAGCCTTTAACTTGGTCAACGTGCACGTGACATTCTTGAATGGACTACACCAAACCCACACAACATGTAATTCATTAACTGAAAACAATTTGCCCATATGGCACATTTTTGGAAGCTTGATTTCATAAACTTGCTATTCTTTCAACAATCATTTCCATCATTCAACTCATCAACAAATAACACAATTCATATACAAACATGTAGCACATTCTTATAGCATTTAAAAAGCAATAGATGCACATGAATAAAGTAGTTGAAAATCATTTATTTTCTTTTCTTGAAAGAAATATTAATGGCTTATTACTTAATTATAAAAGTGGAACCCACCTTGAATCTCCTTGCTTATAACTTGCTCAAATGTGTCTCTCCTCTTGCTCCTTTTGCCTCTCTTGATTTTCTTCAACATTGAAAAAAAAAATCCCAAATCAATAGGCATTCCAATTGAGAAACCCACAAAGTACATTCACTAAAATTGATCCTAGGATATCTAAACCCATGCATTTCCTAAGCTCTTTGAACTAAAAGCCTTCCAAAAATCCAAAGATTAAAACATACACTTACCTTGAATCTTCACTAAACACTTTGTTTCTTAGCTTTAATGGAAGCTTTAATCTTCCTCTTTCTTTTTCCCTTCTTGAACTCCTTCAAAATCACTCTTTAGAACAAAGAAAAATTGAAATCGAGTTGATCTCCCTTCTTTTCTCTTCTTTCTCTCTTTTTCGTGCTTCTCTCTTCTCTCTTTTCTCATTCACGTTTTTGGCTTCTTCCAAATGCAAGACAATAATTTTTCTCCCCTTTTATACCCTTAGTGATTGCACAATGTCTATTTTACCCCTCCTTTAATGCTTTATGGTTTTTAAGATTAAGTGATCTTCCCAAAATACCCCTTATGTAATCTTACCACCTTAACACTTTAATTCAATTTACCTATATCACATAATCTTCACACATTAACATAATAATTAATCACAAAAATTAACCCATCAAAACCTCAAAATTAATTTAAATCATGCTTATTTATTAAGAAAAATTTGGGGCCAACATAGTTAGCATCTTTACATGCCTTGTTAACTTAGCTAACTACATAGACAACTCTTGATTTGAGCTCACTTCATGAACTCCAGCTCTTCTTCCCCTCACGCTCTTTTCTTGAGAATTGGCCCCCAACATTTCGAAGATTTCATACATTCCTTCAGTTGTCTTCTCTCATACATCTCCTCTTACTGCATTATCCACTGTGTACTAACACTATTGCATCAATCCATCATAAAAGAACAGGTTCTTCATGCAGAGTGGAAAGTGATGGTGTGGACACTAAATTAGTAGAAGTTTGAAGTGTTCCCACGCCTCATGGAATGGCTCTCCCTCCATCTGAGTGAAGGTAGCTATATTTGTCTGCAACTCATAAGTCTTTTGGTGCGAATAGAACTTTCCCATGAATTTTTTGTACACCTCCTCCCATGTAGTCAATGAACCGTATGGAAGAGTCATCAACCATGCATTGGCCTGATCCTTCAATGTGTATGGGAATCACCTCATTCTGAGTTGACCATCCAACAGGAATGTATAGAGAGTGGTATAGAATTCCCGAATGAATTTTAAAGGGTCTTCATTAGGAACCCTATAGAAAGATGGTAGCATGCTATAGTGGATGCTCTTTAATTCATGTTTCTGGCTGCCTCTCCCAAACAAATGAACGAAGTGATAGTATAGGTTACTGGTCTGGCATACTCCTCCATTACTGGCTGCCTTTCACCCATCTCTTGATCTTCTGGTTTGGGTCCCTCGAGATTGTCTTCCAAGTCCCTTGGAGGTCCTCTTATTTGATGTACATTGTCAATAAAGGGAGCAAGTTCACCTTTTTGAGACCTCCTTCCTTGCATTAAAAAAATAAAGACAACATTGAATTAGTAATGAAAATTGATAAAAACAACTCAATGAAATAACAAAACAAAAATGTATGCATAAACAGACAAAATAATTGACAGAACAATAAAAATTAAATTAAGTGCAAACACTAGACATCTCCCCAGCAACAACGCCAAAAACTTGTTATACCTTAAATAAGTTCTAAAAATACCTAGTCTATCCTACTCATAAGTATACGAGGTAATTGTAGTTGATTGCCTAGGGTCGTTTCCCACAAAGGTGAAATTGATCCACTCAAATTAACCTTGAAAAAAAATAAAAATAGATGTAATCATAAACATTATATCTCGATTTGTTGAGTGAAGGCTTTAAAGAAAATTACAAAATTAAACTGAGAAGTAAACGAAATTAATTGGGAGTAAAAACGAATAGATTAATCAAAGTGAGAAACTCTTTAAAATTAATTTCACTAATTTAATATCCTATGTATGACTAAGGGAAAATGATTGGGTAGTCGCCTCACTAAAATTAACATTTGGACTTTAAGATCAACTCAAATAATAAACTAAGTCTAACTTTCCTATTCGACAAATTATCATCCGAATTAATTATGGAAACCTATATACTAATTACCACTTAAGTTAATATGTATCTAATTCTTAACCTAAGCGTCTATAGTTTCTTGTTCCATATTAAACTTCTTCTTTCTATCCTTCGTTTAATACCAAAATGATGCAAAGTTTGATCATGCTATTACATCTATTTAGTTTAGAAACTATAGCAGACAACAACGTAGTCCCTCAATCATGCATATTTGAGTAAAATAACTACATTAATCCTCAAGAAAAAGAGATAAGCCTATCACAGAAATAACAAGATTCATCATAGTAAATACTCCAATCCCATTTTTATCAGTATAAGAGAAGTATTAAAACAATAAACCAAGTCAATAACTGACATGAACTATCAAAGTTAATAGAGCACGACTCTACCAACTAACAAATAGAGGAGTAAGTTCAGTAAAACAACAAAGAAATAATAAACATAATTAGCAAACAAGTGTTCAAATGAAGGAGTTAGGGTGATCTCCTGTCCCTCTCAAGCTTCTTGTATTGTCTTGGTTCTCACCCAGATGCTTGACTGCTCATGCTGCTTCCAGCTTCCACCTTTCTACTACTATTATTCTTCACCTCACCTGACTAGTCTCTGCTTTCTCTCCTCCCTTCTTTGCCTACTTTCTTTCTCTCTATTTTTGTCCCCAAATGAGTATATGACGTGTACAATGATGGAATGTGGAATCTGGGAATGTGCCACCACCTCTCGATCCCCTTTCTATTTGTAGTATGACTCTAGGTTTAGGGTTTTGAGCCGTCACCCTTGCAGCTGCCTCGTATAAAATTAAAGTGAGTGAAAATGAGTAATCACAGGGGTGACTATATTTGTCACCTCCGTAAGGGCTGGTGGTGTAGCCACCATTGTGACTTAACTTGTCATGATTGTGACAAGTGTAGTCACCATCGTGACAGAGCTTGTCATAATGGTGACAAGCTTAGTCACCATTGTGACTAACTTGTCACAGTGGTGACAAGTTCACTTGCCACCTCTCTTTATATTTTTTCTTTTCATGAAATTTTTTTGTGAACTTTCATTTTTCATGCAAAATTCACAAAATAATCCAATTAACATGCATGCAATATTGACACCATTTTCACTCAATTTAGATCTCATTTGGATCAAAACATAAGAACTTTTAACCAAAATCAAGATATGAAAGCAAGCCAATAGAAATTAGACACAACACATAGCTGGTTGTGTCAATGCCAAAGAGGGAAAAGTTTTGAGGTTGAAAAGTAATGATTATTATGTACCTCTATAACGATTACTTCCTATTGGAATACATGGGTGCTTGCCAAAGGATGTGTCTGTAACATTGAGATAATTAGGTGAGTTTTTTAAGCAATTATGTTGCAAGATACTAAAAGTAGAAGAGCTTCAAAAAATGAACAAAAAGGACATAGCTTTGATTCTA
Organism: Erythroxylum incrassatum; assembly: GCA_026546855.1. NCBI lineage: Eukaryota > Viridiplantae > Streptophyta > Magnoliopsida > Malpighiales > Erythroxylaceae > Erythroxylum > Erythroxylum incrassatum. The sequence continues at coordinate 1,978,662 of JANVCL010000009.1, forward strand.
TGTAAGCTTGAACTAGTATTCCACCCTTCTTTTTTTGATGTTATGGTGCATTTGACAATTCACTTACCATACGAGGAAAAACTTTATGGACCGATTCAATTTCGATGCAACATCATAACTTGTAACCATCATATCTCTTCATTCCAATGTCCAAAAATTACAAACTTTATGGCGTCGGAAAGCTAAAAATACGACCTACATCTTTCATGAAGGAAACTTTGGCTAATTCTATCTCAATTATTCTAGATTTTCTATGGAAGTCAAACATAAATCTTGTCCTTGTTAAAACTTGCAAATTCTTCCTAAATTTTCTTCCTCAATTACAGCATCATTCTTATCCATTGAAATACCAATTGGCGTTCATCAATTCATCAACTTCAATTTATTCAAAAACATATCATGATTATCATCATAACATTCCTAACTTTCTTGTCCATATTGGCTCACTTATATATATATCGATTTATATGCAAATTTCAACTGAACATCATCATAACCAATTCATATTTCAAATCCATATACATATCCATATTTCATTAACATCATAAATAAGAGTTTTCCAACCTCAATGTGCATTCTGCACCAAAATACAATATTCTACAATAATACAAATTACACTAGTAACTTGAATGATAATTGCTCAAAATGCAATTACAGCTTTGTTTTACATAATCTAACTTCAAATACAAAATATGCATAATTTGAAAGGATGCCTTGACTTCTTTTTCACTTTGTCTCTTGCTCAACACCTGAGGATGAGAAGGTGAGGGGGGTGAGCTTAACGCTCGTGGGTAATAGCTTATAATGGAAAAATAAGCAAAACCATTCAAAAATTCATTGTTATAAAAAATTCTTGTTGAAATCCACAAAACGCTTGTTTCTCAAATTCTCATCATGTATTCAAATTCATAAATCACAAAACATGAATGCATCAACTTGTGCACAAATCATAAACACATAAACACATCAGAAATGGTTTAGGTAGATCCATATTCATGATGCACTACACATTCCCATATAATGGTCCTGTGTAGTCGTAAACTTGAGGAGTCCTTGAAGGAACTCCATGCCACTAGCGGGCAGGCGAGAGAAGCCTATTCTTGGGTCAACGTGCACGTGACAGTTCTTGGATGGACTACTAAAACCCACAAAACATGTAATCATGACTTGCAAAATGATTGCTCAAATGGAAAAATTTTGGAATCTTGTTTTTCATGAACATGCAATTTTTCAAAAATCTTTTCATGTAGCAACTCATAATTCATTAACCAAATTCACATAGAAATTTCTCAAATCATTCCAAAGCAATGAATGCAACAATTGTAGCAATTTCTCACATCAATCACTGTAACATCCCGTTCCCATGGGAAGGGTTGGAATCCGAAAATGTGGTATGAGTGAGCTCAAAGAGCATAGTATGTTGGTAGAATGGATGTGAAACTTTGGAAGAGGCTTTGGAGGAGGGTTTGTGTGAGTCATGTCCGTTTAACGGATGTGCAAGTCCGTTTAACAGACCTTCTCGGGAGAATTGGGACACCTTGGTTATTTCATATCCATTTAACGGACATGCAGGTCCATTTAACGGACCTTCTCAGACGGATTTGGATTGTTTGACTAGTCTATGTCCGTTTAACGGACATCCTCGGGTCAACTTTAGTAAATCGCAATTTTGACCAATTTGGTACATGGGAGCTTAAGCGAGATTAAGGAAATTGCATTTCATGCTCATATATATTGTGTCGGCATACTCATAGGTGAATTGGCTTATTGCACACTTTAAAATCATTGATCATTCACTCAATTGACATTTTTCGGGTATAAATGATTTTTTTAATATGGATGTTATGCAAATTATGGTTTTGTGCCTTAAAATTTGAGTGGGAATAGTTAAGAAGTGAATTAGAATTTTTGGAGAAAATTTGGGAATTTTCTGAAATTTAGGGTATTTTG
>JANVCL010000009.1:1991288-2005451 GCA_026546855.1 Erythroxylum incrassatum
TAATTTTTTATTGTTATTGTTATTATTATTATTTGTTAACTTTTTTATTAATACAAATCATTAGTTTTAAAATAGTCAATAAATTACATATTTCCAATCATATTATACTACGGGGATATTTTACTCATTGACACTATTTTTATGTTAAGTCCATTGCCACCAAACACATTTCTGTCTTTGACGGAGACAGTTTTATTTGTTTTGTTCATCACAACTAAACATCTTACTATTTTTAATTTTTATTTTATTTTATCTTTAAATTCTTGTTTCGTTATATCTACGTACTAAAAACAGTAATCAATAGCAGCGTAATAATGAGTCCAGATCTTCTGTCTAATATTATGGTGTCTTATTATGTCCAATAAATCTCAGCTATTTATTTATGTGGGTCTCACATAAATCTTGCGTGGATCTCACAAAATAAATGGTTAAAATTCTACGAGACAAAATAAGACAGAACATTATTAAACAGAGGATCTTATTTCCGTAATTATATATGAACGTGCAGCTATCGCGACACCTTTGATTTCGACAGTTAAGCAATTCTTGACCTGAATTCAACTGTATGGTCAGAATGGTTTTTAATTTAAAAAAAATATGTACGACATCAACCAAATTTCTGTCAGGAGTAGGTGGGTTTCTGTCTCTCTCTAAGTATATATGAAGGTGCAGCTTTCACGACACCATTGATTTCGACAATTAAGGCAATGCTTGACCTGAATTCAACTGTATGGTCAGAATGGTTTTAATTAAAAAGAAATCTGTACGACATCAACGAAATTTCTGTCAGTAGTGGGGGGGTTTCTGTCTCTCCCTCGCTGTATATATATGTACGTGCCATACGTGTCTTAGCGTTGTAGACGTTAAAAGAAGTTGTAATCGACATTTTATTAGTTGGACTTTGAAGCAGCACTTTACATTTTAGCATATGGCAAGTGATCTCTTTTGGTTGCAACGTCCTTTGGCCTTGACACCTAAACCCCATAGACAAGCTTTGTTTATCAGAAGAGGCCTTCATCGTGGATCAACCATAACTTGGAAGGTTCGGTGCTCCGTGACCACAGAGAACTCCAGTTTAAGAACAGAGGGCAGACGGTCGGCAAATTATCAACCCAGCAGCTGGAATTACGATCTCTTGCAGAGCCTGGAGAATGATGTTGCGGTATTCTTGCCTTGGTTTAATTTAACTACTTTAATTTCCTGCATGCAGAAACTTTATATATGTATGCCAAAGTTGAACTCTTTACTCTTTACTTTTTAGGGGTATGGAAAGTCTTAAGATTTATATTACCTCCTGGAATAATTCAACCTCCATTCATGTTTCTTTCTCTTTTTTTAGCTCGGATGTGCATCAGACCTAACTTTGGCAATTCTCATATAGAAGACAAGTTAAAGATACGGGGTGATAGAAATTAATTAAGTTACCATGGGTAAAAAGAATCTGTAATTACCTTGCAAATGATGGTTTTGGATCTATGGAGAAGCAGGCTTGTTGATAATGTTAGCAGAAGAAGAATATCGCTTTCTGAATTGTACAACTTGAGACAGAGTTTAAGACGTTAATAGGTCATCAGGTGAAATTTCTTTTAAGAAAACAAGGTTAAGTAAAAGCTGTAATAAGTCTTAGTGTATGATTGGATGAGCTTTAAGCAGGTCAATAAGTATTTTGTTTTCACCACAAAAGCTTTGTTAAAAAAAATGAGTGTTTAACTTTAAAATAAAAAATTACTTCTTTAATAGATATAGCTTTTTTGGCAGCTAAAATACAGGTTTTTAAGAAGTTCAAATTTAGAGCTTCTAAAAAAACGCTTTGTTAGTTAGATTTTTTAGATCAATAAATAAGACTATTTTTATTCCCTTATGCACTTATGTTTTATACATAATTCCTACAATATCTGCAAACTCATCTTCATGTTTATTATAATAAAATGCATAATTTATTATGTATTAACTATTTACTCAACTTGAATATTTATTTTATGATTTATATAATATTATTTAGCTTTTTTATATATTAATATTTATTTTTGATATTAGTTTTACTTATATTATAATCCATATAAAAAATTTAATTAGATATATTTTTATTTATTTATTATATGGTTTAAAATTATATAATAATTAATATATTATGCGTCGCATATTGTTTAATATACGTTAAATAATTTTTATATACATAGATAATTTTTATTACAAAATAAAATATAGTTAAAATTAAAAGTACTTTTTATTTTTATGTTGTCAAACAGCTACTGTATGAAGCTCTTTTAAAAATGTTCTTTTTAAAATGACAGTCAAATAGTACTTTTAAATTTTAATGCGAAACACTAATTTTTCTTAAAAATAACTTTTGCGGTAGAATAAAGTGCTTATACACCTTTCAAAAGCTCTTCCAAATAGGCACTTTTTTTCACGCAAGTCTGGTCTTAACTAATATTAATTTCAAGGATGATAATCGGGATTATAAACTTAATTAATTATATTTATAGCTAGAGTTTATACTTCCAAATTTACGAAAACGTCATTCTTACAAGCTATATATAGTTTTCAGAATCCGTGAAAGGGCAATTTTGAATGGCAAATTGACCTTTTTTGTTTTAAGTTATTAAAATAATATTTTGATTATTTATAATAATAATAATAATAGTCATTAATGATCACTCAACAATGACTGCTCAACAATGACTGCTAAATTAAGAAGTAAAATATACATAATTTAAACCTAGGTGTTGTGACTCAATTGGTTGCGCAGGTTAAGCTTGTGGGAAGAGCTCTCGGGTTCGATCCCCACTAAACACACACGCAGGGAGGGACAAGGAGCCTTAACTGTGACTACGCCTCGAACCGGATTAATTGGCCCAGTGAGTTCGGATACCGGTGGTTTACCAAAAAAAATACATAATTTAAAAAGAAAAAAGTTATTAATTACTAATATTTTATTTGTGTTGATATATTTCAATTTTCGTCAACACTTTCATATATAAATTTGTTATTTTATTAAAATTTGATGACTTTTCTTTTTTATTTTAATTTGATTTCTTAGATCGAGAAATTATGCACTTAAAACAAGAACTTAACTACATGATTACTCCTTAATTAGTAGCACTAGAGCTAAACTAGAAGAAGTCTTTACCATGCAGATTGAAGCATACAGGGACAGGGCAAAAGTGATGGAGGAAGAGGTAAGAAGAATGCTGAAGCATGAAAGGGTAGAGCCATTGGACCTACTTGAACTTATTGAGAACATTCAACGGTTAGGATTGGGGTATCGCTTTCGTGACGAGATAAGGGCAGCCCTTGATAGATATGTTTCTTGTGAAGGTCTGAATGCCAACAGAAACGACAGCCTACGTGCCACTGCTCTTTCCTTCAAGCTTCTTCGACAACACGGTTATGAGGTCTCTCAAGGTATTAAAATAATAATAAAAGTCCTCAGGCTTCTAATTTTTCGTAATTAAGTCCTTCAGGTGTAATTTCTATTTTAAGACATCCGATTAATTTCTGAGCAATCACAGATGTGTTCAACAATTTCAAGGACGAAAAAGGTAATTTCATGGAGTCCCTAGGGAAGGACATCAAGGGAATGCTAAGTTTGTACGAAGCTTCACATTTTGCTTTTGAAGGAGAAATTATCATGGACGAGGCCAAGGCATTCGCTAAGTTACATCTTATAGATCACATAAAAAACATAAGGGAGTGCCAGGCAGAACAAGTGAAGCACGCATTGGAACTCCCGTCCATTCGTAGAGCACAAAGACTGGAAGCTCGGTGGAGTATTGAGGCATCCAGTAGAAGTGAAAATGCTAATCAAGTTCTGCTTGAATTTGCTGCAATTGATTTCAACATGGTACAGTCTGTACTTCAGAGAGACATTCGAGACGTGTCAAGGTAAGACAGACCGAGAACAAACATTCAAAATGTTAATAATATGATATGAGGTGATTTGATTTAACTGATTCTTTTCTTTTATATTATTCTTCATAAAGGTGGTGGAGAGGTATGAATCTGACGAGCAAACTAAGTTTTGCCAGAGACAGATTGATGGAGTCTTTCTTTTGGACAGTTGGAATGATATTCGAACCTCAGTACAGTTACGCTCGCAAAGAACTAACCAAAGTAGTAACATTAATAACAACTATTGACGATGTATATGATGTTTATGGTACTGTTGATGAATTGGAGTTGTTTACTGATGCTGTCCAGAGGTAATCCATCTAAAAGACATTCTTATTCTTTACCTTGTTCAGTTGGTAAATAAAATAATTTATGCTATCTAATTTTCCTGCAGATGGGACGTAAATGCAATTACTACTCTCCCAGATTATATGAAGTTGTGTTTCTTGGCTCTATATAACACTGTCAACGAAATGGCTTACCATGTGCTAAGCGAGAAAGGAGAGAACATTCTTCCCTACCTAACAAAAGTGGTAAATTAAGCTGTACTTTACCTTCTTCTTTTTTTCGATGGTCAGTAGTTCAAGTAAGGTTCTTTGTTAAGGTATATAAGGTGCCATTTGTTTTTCGTTTCAGTGGGCTGATTTATGCAAATCATTCCTCCAAGAAGCAAAGTGGTTATACAACAAATACACCCCAACGTTTGAGGAATATATGGAAAATGCATGGATGTCTTCATCAGGGCCTGTTCTATTAGTTTATGCAAATTGCTTACTAAGTGAAAATATCACAAAGAAGCAGCTTGAAGGTTTAGAAAAGTACCATGATCTCTTGCGTTGGCCTTCCACCATCTTTCGGCTTTGCAATGACTTGGTTTCATTATCGGTAATGTTCTTTTACATTTGTTAATGCTGTCTACCCCTTTACTTATATATCTCAAGTAGGTGATTGACATGTTTACCTGCGTGGTAATACAGGCCGAAATTGAAAGAGGAGAAATTGCAAATGCTATTTCCTGCTACATGAATGACAATGGTGTCACTGAGGAACTCGCTCGAGAACATCTAAGAAATTTCGTCAATGAATTGTGGAAGAAGATGAACAAGGAGAGACTTGATGAGACTTTGTTCCAAAGACCTTTTATTGAAACAGCTATTAACCTTGCTAGAATCGCACATTGCGTCTATCAGTACGGAGATGGGCATAGCAGTCCAGATAACCAATCAAGGAAACGAGTCCTATCTGTGATTCTTGAGCCTGTTTCATGTGGAAATATATAAGTTATCTCTCTTTTACTTTTAAATTTCATCTTGTATGAAAGATGAAAGAAAAGAGGAATAGGATGAGAGAATTTATAAATTTGTATTGTATATTGCACACAACTGGTTGTATAGTGCTTATCAATTTATAGGTACAAAATTAGGGTACTATTAAGGTTATAATATGTACATTAGCATTCCCCCTCAAACTTAAGTTGGTAGAGATTTTATAAATTGGAGTATGGAAACTAGGTTGTAAAAACGTTGAGGTATATGAGCTTTGGTGACTATATCAACAACTTGATCATAGGAAGTGATGGAAATTAGACTAATTGTGCCTTAACAACATGATGATGCACAAAGTGATAGTCATTCTCAATACGTTTGGTGCACTCAGTATTGACTATTTGGATAATACTGTGATTATCACAATGGAGCATATTAGCTGAGGAAAAAGAGAAACCCATATCTTGGAGAAGCAAATTTAGCCAGAAGAGTTTAGAAGTATTATCTGTGACAACTCAATATTCTACTTTGGTGCTTAATTGAGAAATTATAGTTTGCTTTTTCCTATGCTAGAAAATTAAGGAGGTTTTAAGGAAGAAGCAGTAACATGTGATGAAGCATATGTTTGTGGGATCTCTAACCCACTTATCGTTAGAATAAGCTTTTAATTCAATAGTATAATCATTTGAGAAATGGAGACCGTGTAACAAGGTACCCTTGATATAACAAAGAATGCGAAGGACAACTGCAAAAAGTTAGTTGTCCGAGAAGTAGACATAAATTGATTGACAATATGAAATGAATATGTTATATTAGGACAAGTGATGGTAAGGTAGACATGACTTCTTACTAGTTGATGATAGAGAATAGCATTAGCTAGAGGAGTACCATCAATAGTTCTGAATTGAGCATTTGTTTTAATTATAGTGCTACAAGCTTTTTCTTTAATGTGTTGTGCACAAGAGATAAGTTCAGTAGTACACTTGATTTGAGATAAATAATACCTAAAGGAGTTATAAGTGACTTCGAGCCCTAGGAAGTAACTTAAAAACCATATCTTTCATCTTAAATTGATGCTTAAGAAAGGTTTTAAGATCTTGAATGCCTTGTAAATCATCTCTGAAAATGATCATATCATTCACATAGAGAATGCATCTTATGGTAGTCTTACCAATGAATAAGTTATGATCATAAAAGCTAGATTGAAAGCTAAACTGAGATATTGTAGAGCTAAACTTGGCAAACTAAACCTTAGGAGCCTACTTTAAAGAACATAAGAACTTGTGAAGACAAATACTTTACGTAGTTGATAGTCATTACCAGGTGGAGATTGGATAGATACCTCTTTAAAGAGTTCTCCATTTTAAAAGCCATGTTGAAATCCATCTAGAATAATTATGATGACAAACCTGATTTGGTTGATGAAGAGGTAATGGTTAAAGTGTTACGAGTAGACAAGAGGAATTATTAGTTTCCATAGTTAGAGCATATTTAAGGACTGAGGCTTAACCCTCTCATGGCAAGCATAGATAAACTGTTCACCTGTAACTGAGTTGATGTTATTCGGCACATTTATAGGGAGAGTAATCAGTGTGCGAATTGGCTTGCAAATTTTGCAGCACAGTCCGATATAAGGCTCACTATTTTTGATCTCCCTCCTAGGGGTTGCCTACCTATCCTCTTACAGGATGCTTCGGAGGTTTGTCACCCTCGTGTGTAACGTTTTTCTTCCTTATAAAAAAAAGTTAGAGACTTCCTTTAGAAGATGGAAGACCCACAATAGAATCATCTAGAAACAAATTGATGAAAGGGTCTATAAAAAAGTAATATGAATAGTGGATTTGAAATTTGGATATCAATACAACAAATACATACAATTCGCGACATTTTATTGAAAAAACGTTACGAATTATGAAAACTTTTTGTGTCGTTTTTTAAACATCACAAAAAATTTAAATTTTTTGTAACGTTTTATAAAAACGTCGCAAATTTATAACATTTCTTGCAACGTTTTATCAATTAAATGTCGCGGAATAGAAACTGCGACGTTTTGTTGGAGAGAAGTTTTGTTTAATTAACACGCGTTCATTTCCTTCTCTCTGCCTTCTTCCCACCCAAATGTGAAGCCCAAGCGTTTCGAGACTAAGAAGTGGAGCTTGCTCTCTGAGCATGGGATAACCTCTCCTCCTTATCCCCAACCCTAACCTTAACCCTAATTTTATTACTTTCTTGATCTTCTTTCTTTTACGCTCATCGCCGATGGTTGATTCATGGTGTCTTCTATTCACTTTACACAGATGCGTCTTGTTCTTCATCTCTTTATTTCTGTTGCCTCTCTTTGTTAGTGTGTGTCTTTATCTCTATATTTTCTAGCTTGTTTAAGGAATAGATTTACTTGCGTTGTTGGAAGTTTGAAACTTTACCTTTAGTAATATGTCTATTTCTGGGTTCTGATTTCCAGAGCTGCAATAAGCCACTTCCGAGAATCCAACTTATAGTATACTTTTTGTATGACCTTAAAGATTCAGCACCATGTCTCAGAGCAACTAGGAAGCTGATAAAATGTAAGCCCTACTGAATTTTTCTTTGAGATTTTTCAATGGTTTCCTTCTTCTGTTTCCTCTTCTTGATTTGAATTCTGGGCCCACAACTATTTTTCTGGGTTTTACCTTTTTCTTGTTTTCAGTCTCAAGTTAGCGTCTTAGCGACTGTAATCTGATGCGCTCATCTACATTGTTCTTGTGGATTAATAGCTACCATTTCTATTTGCTTTAAAGTGATTTTCTCTTAGGTTTGGATGTTGCTTGTTAAATTCCTTGTAATCTTCTTTAGCTTGTGCTTTAGATTTTCTTCTTTGCTTTGTTACATACTTGAGATGTTCTCATTATCTTGTGCTTAAGTTTTAAATCTTCTTAGGTAACACCAAAAATTTCTGGTCTGAATATGATACAATTTGATTTCGATATGTTTTTCAGAGTAAAGACTAGTTTTGAATGTTTTTCTTAAATTTTTATTACGCGCTAGTGCTCTAGGAAAAGTTTTTCTTTTTTCTTTTTGTCGTTGTTCTTCTGTTTTCTATTTTCTTCTTTAGCTATGTACAATTGGTTTTGGTTTTGGTAGAGAACACCTTTTCTAGTCCTGATGGTAATAACTTCTATATATTTGGAGGATGGTATTTTAAGCCTTGTCTAGCTCTCACCACCAAAGTTGATGGTCCTAATAGCCTTTGTATGACATATACTACCTCTTTTTATGTCTTAGGTGTTCTAATTGCGAGTACTTTTGTGATTACTAGCAGCAAGAACCCAGTGTGGATGCAACACTTCAATGTTCCCGTCGCATATTCTGTTTTGGGAGTTCGCTTTGTTTACATTATTGGCTAGTCGGTTGTCCACAATGTTAATATGGTATGGTTTGGTAATGATCAGAAGGACTACACAATAGAAGAGCTTTTGAAAATTAAGTCTCAAGAAGTGTAAGAGTTCTTCTCCTTGTATGGGATGATCCTACTTCTTGGAGTATTTTGGGATACAAAACGGTAAGAAACTCTTCTTATTCATTGAAAATGTTCCTTCATGTCTAGTGTGATTTTTGGGACTTGATTTCCATGTCGACTTCTTTTCAGATATCTAGATTGTCTGAACATGTGCTAATTCTATTGGGGTGAATACTTCCATCTTCAACTTGCATGTCATTTGTGTTGGGATTAAGAACTTTCCATGATGAGCAGTCTCTCTCCCTCTCTTATGCAAATTTTTTCTTTTCTTTTTGGTGCTTCCATGAAGACTTTTGTTGTTCTTTTCACTTCTTTTTATTGTTGCACAAATTTAAACACAACAATTTATGATTTATTTTATATGATTGCTTTACTATTTCTGTATGTTATGTGCCTTATAATTGTAGTTGCCAAGTGAAGCTGTGGTTAGTCATGTACTTGAAGCTCCACAACGTTGGTTAGTCATGTACTTGAAGCTCCACATTTGCTATTGTGAAGACATAGTGTCAGCTTGTAGTAATATAAAGAAGCACAAGAAAATTCGGAAGTCTAATTCGTTTAAGGAAGAAGTTTCAAACAATATCCAGTGTATTATGACATGTTTGCGAATTGCAATTAGTGTATTTTGATATTAATTAGTATATTATGATATGTTTGCGAATTGCAATTAAATAATACATTGCCTATATGTATGAAATTCTTGTGATATATGAATAATTATTAAAATTAATGATATATTAAAAAATTGAAGTCTTATTAAATAAATAAAATCCATAAATAATATTGAATAGTTATTAAACAAATAAGATTTAAAAAATTGTATCTTAAAAAATAATTATTAAAATTAAAAAAGTATTAAATTAATATGATTTTTGAAAAATAGAAAATAATAATAATAATAACGTCGCAAAAGATATTCTGCGACTTTCTAGAAAAACGCCGCGAATTCCTTCGCATTATGCGGCGTTTTAAAAATGTCGCGGAATGTTAAACAATCTGCAAAATTTTTAAAAAATGTTACGAATTGTTTAAACTTTGAGTAACGTTTTTATAAACGTCGCAGAATGTTAGTGTTTTTCTTTAAATTTTACATAAAACGTCGCTGAAGCCTTTTGCCTACACCATATTTTGCGACGATTTTTATGACATTTTTGGACATTCTGTGACGTTTTAAAAACGTTGCAAAATGCGTTGTTTTCTTGTAGTGTATGGAAGAGAACATTTAATGTTCTTAGAAAGCAACATGACAAAATACTTAAAGCTATTTGGATATAGGATCCTAACAACGATATCCTTTGTATTTAATTTCATACCTTAAGAAACAACATAATCGAGCTCTTGGTTCTAATTTGGCATGTTTATGGGGTTGAAGAAGAACAAAGCGGGCACAACCAAAGATCCTAAAATTATGATAGTTTATGATTTAATGATAAAGATGTTTATAAGGAGAAAGATTTCTTATGACAGGAGAAAGGATTCTGTTTAAAGTGTACACAACTATGATGGCAACTTCTCCTTAAAAGGTTTCAGGATAAGAGGATGAAATAAGGAGAGCTTAAATAATGTCTAAGATATATCTATATTTATGTGGCCATTTTGTTTTGAGATACCTGGATAAGATTGTTGAACAAAAGTTCCATGTTAAAATAACTTAAATAAACATTGATCTTTATATTCCGTAGCATTGTCAATATGAAGAAAAAATGGACAAGAATAGTTCTATCTCCCTCCTTAAGCCATTTGAACTTTTAGTTTTTGTTGTTCTTAATTGATCTCTGCTAAAATGTTTGTTTCTTGAGTTAGCTAAAGATCCAATTATATTTACGTTCTTTATCATCAGAAAGGCATTGTAAAAGAATTTAGTGTTTCTGTTTAAGTTCTTTATCATCATATTTATGTTCTGTAACTTTTCTACTTGGCAATAAATATTCATCCTAATAAGTATGTCAAGACCAGGAAGATTGAAGAGTGGTTCGGCCAGATTTTGCTGAGGTTGAATGTCATTGCTTGGATCCATAATTCTGTGTGTCTCCGATCAAAGAACACCTGCAAAACAAATAAAGGCGCGCCGGGGGTTGGTTCCCGGAAGGCCACTCCGACGCTCAAGTTAGTATTTCGAGAGAGTTTCGGTCACTGAGAATAGAAAAGAGGCTAGGGTTGTGATCCCGTACCTGTATCATGGTAGAATAGTACCTTATATATGTCGTGGGTGCTAGGTTTAGGTTTTTACGTAGATCATTGTGTTTACATGGGAGACTAATTTCTGATGGGCTACTGACATGTACGATTGGACCTGAGCCTAGCACAACCGACCCGACCAAAGAGGAAGATGACGACCCTATCTACATGATGCAACAATCTTGTTTCATTCTAAAAACCATAGATCACGTTTTTACATTTTGCTCCTCGTTTCTATTTTTGCGTTTTACGTTCTTAATATCGTCGTTTCATTGGTCTATTTCTTCTCAACTGTCCTTCTTTCTCTTTTATCGCAATTTTTTCATCCACTCTCCTGCGTTTTGGGTTTGTTATTTCTTGATAATTGTCGTTTTGCTTATTCACCGCGTTTCATGTTCTCGACCTAGCATTTTGAGTTTTCTTGCTTTCGCCACTTCCCATTTGTTTCGTGCAACCTAGGCTATGCCGCACTGTCGGTCTATGCTCATTCCCTTTCATCGTCGTTTCTCGTATAATTTCTTGCGTTTTGGTTAGATAATAGTTCTTTTGGAAGAACGCCTCCTTCCTTTCTCATCTTAAAATTTGTCTCTTCCATTGAGTGATCTCTCCTTTTCCATCTCGAGTCTTTTGACCCACGCCGTTTTGCCCTCTCTCTTTCATGGACCGCCTTGTCGTTTAGTACTCATTGTTTTATTTACTCAACATTCACTATTAAGCAGCCCCCTTATTTTCTTTATTCACAAATCAGTCCTACTCTACTTTGCGCCGAGTCCCAACAACAGGTCCATTGATATTAAAGAAAGCAGACGTGACCAGTCCAAAACAACAAATGCCGCACATGTAAAACGTCAATAAGAAGGGTCAAATTCACAATTATGTATAGTATAATGTGGTTGATTGAGAGAGAGAGAGAGAGAGAATCTGCATAATAAAGCGACAAAGATGTGAGAATCTGCATAAACTTGTAATAGGTCACGTGTATTGTATACAAAATGTTTTCATTGAAAAAGGGCATTTTGCCGTCATTTATACCTTAAAGTTCACCATATTCTAAACAAAACACAGGTTACGTCCCACTATCCATCCAAATGCATGAACAAGAAAGTAACCCAAGTTGCTTGCGTGTTTGAGATGGGGAGGGAGACATTGCAATGCAGTTGCAGTAACATTATTGTTTGGCAAGCGAGAAAGTCGCAGACGTAAGTGTTGGACTGGAAGCGTCATGATCGATGAGGCATGTTAACGTCAAACGCAACAAGCGTGCTTTTACTGTTCTGTTACCCTTTATTGTAATAAAATCTGACGACTGACGATTGATTGCGATCCAACTTCTTGGGATTTGGATTTGGCGTAAGCAACTACACTGAGGGAATTATTTCAAATGTCTTGAGTCAGCATTGCATATAGTTCTCTTCCCAACCTAGCCTTGAGGGCCAAGTTATACGATCTGTCATTGCATTATTAATATATGAAGTCCAGATTAATACGATCTGTCAGTAGCCTTTTATGCCTCTGCAGACCAAGCAAGGATGAGCATGAACACATACATACAAAGTGAATCAATACGCCACAGCAATCATTCCAACTCCACATCCACACACCTCCAAGCACTCTTATTCCACACGCCTCTTGCAAGTTGCATTGGAAGGAGTTTCATGCACCTGCAAAAGTTTGATGGATAATGTCTGATCGACCAGGAAAAAGGAAAGACTATTTCAATCGCATGTATTTGAGAATAAGGCTCATGCTCAGCCATTCCCAACGTGGCATTTGGATGTACGAGGACTGAGATGAGAAGCCAATGGCTTCACAAAATATCTTCACCCACGTGGATATGTGTAACTGGATTGTAAGTTGTAACGTAGAGGCCTGTTTACTTTATGGGTACGTATGACCCTTTCCTCACCTGTTGGATAAAAGCAACGCACCTTTACCATTATTGGTAATCGATCCAAACCACGCTTTATTTAGTGCAAGTGCTTGTTATCATCTAGAATACGAATAAATATATTTCTCACTTGATGATTTTTGCTGTATTCTACGACATTGATGATATTAATTACCTAACAATATATATATTTCAAGATTATTGATTCTAACTTTTATTTATTGTAATTTATAATTTTCTTTTATTGATTTTAGTTTTTATTTAAAAAAAATAAAATTTAAATTATTAATATCAATATTATTACATTTTAAAATAAAAATTATAAATTAATTAAGTAAATAAATTTATTTTAATCTATTATACAATATCTGTTAGAAAATATATTAATTAAATAATTATTTTATTTGAAGATATTTATATCAATTTTTCAATAATTCAAGTAAATTATAAAATTAATCATAATTATCATTAGTAATTAATATTAAATTATTACATAGTATATATTTAGTTTATGGTAACAGATATAATGATAAAAAGAAAATTAAAAAAAACTTAACTTTTATTATTTTTATAAGTTATAAAAATGGGAAGAAATTAAAACCAATAACAGAATTCAAAACATATTTTTGAATTTTGTTTAATCCTAATTCATAAGATTTATGTCAACCTATCTCTAAATTTGCAATCAACTCCTTTCAATTATGATAAATCTATTTTCTTAATATCAAATATACAAAATCAAATCATGCACTAATATTTCAAATATATTATAATAAAAATAAAATACATAATTGAATCACATTAAATCAATCAAAATAATTACATCGAATAAAAGATTAAGACATAGTGTATTATAAACTAAGGTTCATCACAGCTAGACATTAAAAATGTTTAGTTACTCGTGATGGAAAACAAAATCAAATATAAACATGCAGAAAAATTAATAAAAAATAAAAAGTTTATAATATTAAATCTCCTTTTTTATTATATTGAATCTTCGTCCAAGTTTGGATTTGATGTAACCTTCTATCGGATTTCTTTCGACGTTAACTTCGTGTTTTTATCAGTGTTTTGAAAATCGGACCGAACCGATCGGTCGGATCGAAGAACCGGTGAACCGAAACATGAAACGGTCCGATTTAACCCGTATTTTTTGTGAGTGATTGACTCGTTCATTTTGCGGTCGGACCGATAAAAACTGTTGAATCGGTGAAAGAAAGAACCGACCGATCTATTTAAAATGCTTTGATTTTGATGATTTCAACTTGAATGAATATTATGATTAGTGATCTTTTTTAATCTTTTTGATGAAATACGACTAGTGAGTTTGTTATCTTATTTTGTGTTGTGTTTGGCAAATTTTAAAAAAAAAATTGTATATTTTGAAGTTTAAAGGTTTAAGTTTACATTAGATAAATAAATAATTAAATAATATGTTTAAA
>JANVCL010000009.1:2057400-2072832 GCA_026546855.1 Erythroxylum incrassatum
TTATAAGATAAAAGGCGAATATTATGATGGAACATGTTTTGTGCCAGTAAATATATTGATAGATACAGGAGCTAATGAAAATTATATTAGTTATACACTTTGCAAAACTTTACAAAAATATCAATTAGATAAACCTCACCAATATCAATTACAGAAATATCAATTATATTAGTTATTTCACTATCCATCTGTCGAATTTCTTCCAGTATCTTGCATTGATGGTCTTCCATCTCGTGTCAGAAAATCTACTATATATATATATATATAATATACATGAGCTGTACTAGGATGGAATGGCCAGCATTCAAGTTTCGGCTCAAGATCTACAAGTTAAATTCTACCTAACGTGATCATTGTTAAGAATAACAAAGTTTAAAATATATATATAATGGAGTTTTATTATTATTTTATATTTTATCTCTCAGTGTTTTACGTCATTGATAAGACAAGTTAAAATTTTAACTTGTCGACCTATGTTAAAATTTTGAACCTTAAGTTTTAATCAAAATATAAGTTTTAGTTGATCTAACATATATTTGACATTTGAAATATGTCTTGCTCGAGCATCAATTGATTCATATGAGATAAAGATCAACCAAACTCTTTCATAAGAAAATTGGTTTTTCAACTTAATAGCTTTGTATCATATTAGATATTATGGGTTTCGTATCGTACCTGCTGGTATCGACTAGAACGTACCGTATCGACCAAAAGTTGGTACGAAACCTTGTTTAAGAGTATTGGTCAGTACTAGTGATTTCGTATGTTATTAGTCGGTATCATAAATTTTGAAAAGCAGGGGGACCATTTTGCAAAAAAGAAAATATTAACCTCCATGGCCCCAACTGTCTACTTCTGTTAGTCTTTCATCTCCCTCTCACGTGTCTCTCTCGTAGTTTCACTTTCTCCCTTGATTCTCCTCTCTGACGGCGACTCTCTTTTCCCTCTCCAGTAACTATCCTCTCCGGTGTCTCTCATATTTCCTTTCTTCCACACTATCATGGACTTTTGTCTCCATTTTCTTTAGCGGACCATGCTACCACCAGCCACCATTGCTCTTTGGTCACTGCGTCCAGCCATCCATTATCGTGCCCAGTGCGTGTAGGATCTAAAGTGCAACAAAATCTACAGATCTGGAATTTCAATTTTTCAAATCCAGATTCAAACCTGATCCGACCCAACCAAAACTGAATCGAGCTGATCCAAATTTTAATTTCATTTTTAAATTTTGGGTGTGCGTTTGGCTCTAAATAGCAATTACATTATATTTGGTTGTGTATGTATGTTTTGTGATGATTGGAATCGTTGAAGATCTTGGAATTGTTTGTGTGAGTTTGGGAAATTAGAGTTTGAAAGTTGGAATTGTTTGTGTGAGTTGGTTCAATTTCAATATAAATTAGGTATTGTCAATTTATGAAAAAATTAATGGATTTGAAAATTTGAATTTGAAATTTGGAATTGTTTCTATGAGTTGGTTCAATTTCAATATAATTTAGATATTATCAATTTATGAAGAAAATTAATGCATTTGAAAATTGAAACTAAGAATAATGACTTAAATTGTTGAATGAAAGATACTTAAATCAAAGTTGCGAATTAGGATTTGAGTAATAATATTGATTAAAACTGGTTAAGAAAACAAACTAATTATAAGCATAATAAATTGAATTATGTAAGTAAACAAAATATATTAGTTTATAGTTGAATTATGAGATTATATAAAGTAAATTATAAACTTATAGTTGTGAGTTGTTATTAAAGTTGCATATGTTATAGTTGTAAAAGTATGTCTTTAGATTATGGTTGAATGATGTAATCATATAAAAAAAGTAATATATATAATTTGTATACATGTATTGTGTAATTATGTATGTTGATTACTTGCATTGTTGGTTTTTAACTTATGATTGAATTGTGTTGGATGAAATTGAATTGTGTATGATGTAATCACACAAAATGAGTTATATTATATGAGATATATATGTGTATTATGTAATTGTGTTAGTTTGGACTTTTGAGTTACACAATATATATCTTACGATAATAGTTGATAATGAAATTATGTGTTCTTTATTTTGATATATTTGTTCATTTATTTTTATAGATAAATGGATGGAAGTTCAAGTACTCTTGATAATTTAACCGTTTCAGGGAGATACAATGATCCAACTTGGGCTCATGCTGCATTGGTTCTCATGATGAAGAACCATACTATTTGCTTGTTTTGTAACAAGCATTTAAAAAGTGAAAAAATCACCAGATTAAAGAAGTATTTAGCTAAGGTTAAAGAAGATGTAGAACCTTGTAAAAAATGTTAGTCATGATGTGAAATGATAAATGAAGACTTTGATTAAAGTATCAACATAAGAAAGGTGGAAGGGAGAGATTAAATTATGAAATTGGTAGTGGAATTTCATTTGTTGGTGTTCAAGATAATAGTGGAAATGTTGCAGATGATAGTGTTCCTACCCAGCAAGAAGTGAATGTTGCATCTGGACTTGATGCTAGGAAAAGAAGAAGGCACCACAACTCCTGAAGCTTAGCCTTCAATTCATAGTGTCTTGCAATCAAGAGAAGCGGCTCACAATATAGATATGACAATAGCTAGATGGTGATATGATTCAAGTATAGCATTCAATATTTCCCAATCTTATTATTATCAGGCTATGGTGGATGTTATAGCCTCTTACAGTCCATAATACAAAGCTCCTTTTATTGATGACTACAAAGGTAAACTTTTTAGTAGCTCTATTTATGAAATTAAAAGTTATTTGGAAGAAAGAAGAATGACTTCAAGTTACTTATGAGTGTTCAATTATGTGTGATGAAATTGGAGGTTGTGAAAGGAATTGAAACATATTTTAATTTATTCATTCCAAGAAAACGAATAGATTGGAGCACAAAAGATTGAATGACTTAGTTTTTGTTTGATACAATTTAGAGCTTCGGGAATGGTATGTATTATTAGGTACAATGTACTTTCTTATATTTTTTTAATAATTAATTTTATTGTTTACTAAAACTCCTAATAGGACAAGTAGTTTAATAGATCCAATTTACATTGATAATATCGATCTTGTAGAGGATTACGTTTTTTAAGATCGAGTTTGATAGATGAGAGTGACTTGGAAGATAATCTTATACGTGAAAGCATTGACATGTCATTTAGTGCAATAAATTTGAATGATAGGGATGATGAGGCTCTTCTCAATGATGAGAATTTTGTACCAAATGAGAATTGAGGTCAATGCAATTATAACGAGTATCCTGTATCCGATTGATTGAAGTTCCAGATTTATATTTCTTCTCTTCTTTTAATTTTACTTATATTTGATGTATATGTTAACTTCTATATATGCAATGTAATTGTAAGTGTTTTTGTTTTAAGTTTCACTTCTAGTTGATTGTTTCTTCATCACAAACTTTTGTTGTAAATTGTAATAGTTAAAGATTAAATGATATTTATTGTTCTTTTTATTTGGTTTTTTGATATAATTATTATTTATTATATGATGAAATTGTAATATTTTAAATACTTTGTTTTATTCTTAATTTTATATTTGTATGATAATTATATTTTTTCATATTAATTGTAGTTATTATTTATATATAAAATATGTGAAATTTAATGTTAATAAAAATAAATAAATTGTTGTTATTTTAAAATTTTATTATTATGATTTTTAGAGACATGATTGATATAAAATTATCAAGTATAAAGTACAATATACTAATGGACTATTTTGTAATTTTAAAAAATTTCAAGACTATTTTATAAAATTTAAAATTTATTCAAAACGGTACCTGGTATTGATCAATACTGGTACAGTACTGTATTAGAACTAAATCCAATACTAGTACTGATATTTGAAATATGTTTTGTTCAAGCACCCATTGATTCATGTGAGATAAAGATTAACAAAGCTTTGGTAAGAAAATTGGTTTTCAACTTAGACTATGTTTAGTTAAGGGTTTATTAATGGAATGAAATAGAATATAATATTATTCCATTTATAATAAAATGGAATGAAAGATGAGAGTTTCATATTACATTTCATTCCATCCTAAACAGTAAAAATGATAAACTTCCAATTTGGGAGGTTTAGGATGAAATCTAACATGGTGGACAACTTTTCACTATATTACATTATAAACCCTCTTTCAAACAACATTTCATTATATTACATTATGAACCATTCCATTCTTCCCACATAACAATTTTATATTATTATATCCATTTATTTTCATTTTATTTCATTAAAAACCTTACGTCCAATCGAACATAGCCTTAATAACGTCAAATCATAAAAATGGTGAGTTAACTGATTGGGTCATAGGTTAACCAATTTATTTGTTTGGCCGACTGATTGTCCGAAACTAAACATTAGAACAATTAGTTTTTGTTTATAAATATCAATATAAATATTCTTTTATTTAGTTGTTAGACATCTTTATAATATTTTAATGAGTCCTTAACTAATTTTAAGAGAGTTTTACAAGCATTTTTGCATTTTTATTAAGCTATTGAAATGAATTAAATTCTAGTGCATTAAAGTAAGCAAGAAAACAAAATTCTTAAATTATACGTCATTGGAGTTGTTTGTGCAAATTATAAGGTTCTTTTTTTTTTGTTAAACCATGAGGTGTCTTGGATGGGCTTGAACTATCGGTGACACCTTTAGGTCATTACCACGCTCAGGCTATTCTTTGCTCATACCGTGTAGGACCCTGAGGAGCGGCTAAGCACTACTACCAAATATTTAACACTACTGCATATACAAGTGGAGGTCAAACTCCTAACTTTGCCTAAATGAAGACCAACCCCTTATCGCTGGACTTCGTGTTAGGTGGTAAATTATAAGATTCTTAGTGTTATGGATCTTTTTTATTATTTAGAAAGACTGTACATTCTTTTATTTAAAGGAAAAGAAAATGTACAAAAGTCTTTTTGGTCTTATTGTTAAAAAAAGATAATAAAAACTTCAAATAAAGATTGAGAATATAGTTAGACTAAAATTGTTAAGTTAACCAATATCAAAATCTTACATATATTATGGTTGACTTGGCCTTTGGATACTGTAACTTTACATGTACTATGGTTGAAATGAAACTTGCGGACTGGTTGGTTTTGTGCTCAAACCAGAACTTGCCATAGAACAATAAAATCTTGATAGCACATTTCATGCAAGATTATTATTCTCCTCCCCTTCAAGAAAACACTCCACCGGTATGGCTTCAACCTCTTCCCATTGTTGGCAAGGACCAGTCTTCTTCACCATCTCTGTGGTCCTTGCATTTCTTGCTATCAACACCGCATTGCATTCTCCTTCCAATTCCGACTACGCTGCGGTAACTCCTACAACAACACCTATTAGCCTCCAACACTCGCTCCATGCCTCAGCAGCCCTAAGGAAATATGGGTTCAATTTCATGGCCAACTTTCTCATGATTTCTCCCGAAATCTTCTTCGCTTCTCCAAATTCCACCATCTTTGCCATTAAAGATTCAGCTTTCACCAACACTTCTCTCCCTCTCCACCTCTTTAAGCGTTTGTTACAGCACCATGTCTCTCCTTTGAGACTTTCCATGGATGATCTTTTAAAGAATCCTCAAGGTTGCTACTTCCCTACTCTTGTTCCCGGAAAGAATGTTGCTTTAACCAATGTTGTTAATAGTGAGAGACGGGTAGAGATCAATCATGTACTTTTGTCCAACCCCGATATATTTCTTGAAGAGCATATCGCAGTTCATGGTGTTCTTCGACCATTTTCTACTTTGGATACTCAAGATTCCTACAAGGGTTTAGACCCCATTGAAGCTTCAATATGTGATGCCAATTCTACTCCTGTTTTGGACGCTAATGACCCTAAGAACATGGTTGATTGGACCAGGATCGTCCGTGTGCTGAGCTCTAATGGATTCGTGTCATTTGCAATAGGATTGAATTCTGTTCTTGAAGAGATTCTCGAACATCATAGAAACTTAACTTCTCTAACCATTTTCACACCCAGAGAATTTACCTTTATGGTTGCCTCTTCGCCAATCTTGGAGAGGATCCTGAGGTTTCATATACTGCCTCAAAGACTGACGTACCTGGAACTCGTCTCATTGCCAGATAAAGCTTCGTTAAGGACACTGCTTCCTGAGCGTGACCTTCATGTTACTGAAAATGCTAACGAAACAGGACGGTTGGCTATTAACAGAGTGGAGATTGTGGCACCTGAGATCTTGAAATCCAAGAAGTTCATAGTTCATGGGATTTCTCAAGCCTTTATGCTGGATGAGTTCAATAATGCATTGAGGTAGTGGTTTCTCACAAATGGTTGGCAGCATATTTGTATAGCTTCCTGCCACCTGCAATTGTACACTATTCATATGGCCCAGTCACCTAGAAGCTGGAACACTTGATTGCTCTTTCGGTTGATTTTTTTTTTTTGGCTTGCGGCATCACCTTTATCTTGCTTTCTGTTTCAAGTTCGTGCTTTAATTCCTATTTCCATCTCTTCAGTTTCTTACAAAAGCTAATAGGCAGGGTACTTGATTCAGGCTGCGCATCAACTATAACACCCACTTTCTTCTTTTTGTTTCAAGCTGTTCTTTCCAGCTCCTCTGCTTCTCAGTAAAACTAATACTTGAACTACATGATTTTGAGGCTTCCCGCATCATCTCTAGTTCTTGCTCCATCTCCTCTGTTTCTCAGAAAAACCAACACTAGTACTCGAGCTACTCCATTCAGAGTCCTCCCGCATCGTTTCTCAGGTCTTGTTCCATCTCTTTTTCCAATCTCCTCTGTTCCTCAGAAAGCTAACACTTGACCAAGGATGATCATCAACCAGAAGATTGGCTTACCACAACATCAACCAGTAGGGATCCTTAAGTAATTATTGGGTACAGGATAATTCCAACAAAAATAGTTATTAATTATTTGAAATCTTAATCATCAGTATCAAATATGATTGCTTGAAAAGAAAAACAAGTATTTTGAATACCAAAATCAGTGTTTTAAAACCTGGACTGGCCATCAAACCGGAGATCTTACTGGTTTGAACCGATCGAACCGGTGTGACGACATAATTATGCAATAATTATATATAATATTAAAAATATTAAAAAAATAAAAAATAAAAATATTAAATATTAAATCAATGGTCGGACCAGTCAATTGACCGGTTCTTACTGGTTCAATTAAGAACCAGCTTTTAAGAGTGAACCGGACCGGATAGCCGACCGGTCACTGGTTGAACCGGTCGAACCGGCCGGTCCGATTTTCAAAACCATGACCAAAACCAAGCAATAATTAAGAAGAAAGCATTCTATCAATAAATTATATTTAAATTAGATATCTCTTAGGACTTCACTATATTTCAACTTTATTTTAATTTAATGAATAATTCTAATTTT
The DNA here is from genome assembly GCA_026546855.1 of Erythroxylum incrassatum. Classification (NCBI taxonomy): domain Eukaryota; kingdom Viridiplantae; phylum Streptophyta; class Magnoliopsida; order Malpighiales; family Erythroxylaceae; genus Erythroxylum; species Erythroxylum incrassatum. The sequence continues at coordinate 2,064,802 of JANVCL010000009.1, forward strand.
TTTAAACTATAAGATTTCCTAAGTTACAATTATGCTCTCTCTTGACTAACATGACTATTATCCTTGGATCAAATCAATTGAAATTTCTTTCTAATAAAGAGAACTTAAGAAATCATTACTTCATTTGTGAAGTCTCGTGATAAGTTTTACCTTAAATTAGAAAGACTACACAGTTTTCTCTCGATTAACTCATATAGTTCTCAGTATCCATGTTGTCATCTAATTATACGTATCACCTCTCAATCTTAATGTATGAAACAAAAAATTGAACCTTCAACTTTCGTTCATTCAATTCATTCAATTATAAGAACATGGATAATTCTTAAGAAACTAAGTACTTTATTATATCAATATATCGATTCAAAATGATACATCCTAGGGTTTATCCCACCTAAATCTATATCTAATTATTTTATGAAAAAAAATAAATAACAATAATAAAGTAAGAAAAGAACCAAAGATAAAGAAGTCATCATCTTGAGTCTTAAATCTTAATTTCTATAGGAATCTTATCAAATCCTTGTTTTTCTTTGAAGATTGACTTTTATCATGATCTTTCACTTCTTCTTCCAAGATTGACTTTTCTCTTGATCTTTCACTCTTGTATTTGGCTCCTAAAGCATCTGTTCTACTTTCAAACTCCCCTATGGCCAAAAACTCAATTCTTTCTTGCTGCCTCTTCTTTTAATAATTCAAACCCTAAATTAGTACCATCAATATAGGATAAACATGAGAATGTCTATACACCATGTTGTTCAACATAACTTGAACATGAGGGTGTGTTGAGGGAGTAAGAAGAAACATAATTACCTCTATTGAAACATAGCCCAAATATAGTAGAATATAGGTGTCGTGTTCCTTGGATGGTGGGTTTCCAGGAGAAATATAGACGAGCATAGGACTTATTTTTGCCTATATAAGAAAAAGGAGCAAAATTAGAGAATAACTATACTAAAATGGAGCAATTTTGAAAGATCTGGATATGGACCTATAAGCATGTCATTTATATGCTACCATGTTAAGGGTCGTGTTCAAAAGTGATAGCTTCTATTTCTGCTTTGTAGCTTTATACTCCTTTGTGTTACCCCTAGATCAAAAATATGATATCTTACATGGACCTATATAGGCCCCACGCTGGTGTTGTAGATTTTTGGATAATTTTGAATGAAATACAACCTCTTAGATGACCTTAACATTAAATTTAAAAAACTAGGCTTTTAAGATTTACAAAAAATAAAGGCAGAATGAAGAAAATGTTTTGGCTAAAAAATATGAAGAAGTCCTTTTTGAACTTGTTGTACATCAATTTTAATCAAAATTTAGTCATTCTTTAAAAATAGAAAAAGATTTCAACAAGAATTCTATAAAAATTCAAGATTTAAGAACAACGAATTTTATCTTGTTTTCTTTACTGTTTATGTATTAATATTCTATGTTTGGTTAAAAAAACTGAACTGAGAAATAAATTTAGGAAGGATAAGCCTAGGATATAATACATTTTAATTTATTTTTATTTAATGAAGTTATAATTTTCTTGAGATTTATCCATATTTTTATAATTAATTGAATTGAAGGAGAGAAAGTGGAAGATTCAATATTTGATTCATAGATGTATGTTTATATCTTCCTAGGTTAGAGTAAAATCTATTAAGAGAGTTCATAGAGCAAGTTAAAACATTTTTAGGTTATCTTGATTAAAAAAAAGGTTGATTAACCTATAATTAGGATTGTATGTCCTAAGAAAGAATATGATTAAACTTTGGAACTCTTATTAGTCCAAGAAACTAGAGATTTCCATTAAATCAAGGGAAAGTTGAATATAGTAATGTCCTAGAGAATTTCTCATTTAGTCTAGCTCGTTTATAGATTGATTTATTCTTGATCACATTCTTGATTTATTAATTAGATTTATTATTTATTTATTTTTATTTAATCATCCATAATTGTTGGCCTACCTTGTTAAGTTTGTGAATAATGGATAGTTAACCAATAGTCTTTAGTGGGATTGATGTGTACTCGCTCGTGCTAACTACAGTTATGTTATGCACTTACGGAAACTGAGAATCATGCAATAAAGGATCATTAATTGGAACAATAAGAACCTCTATTATATAAAGGGACAACTAATTATTTCAGTTTTGAAAAGCCTTTGTATATATTAATACACCCAGCTCTTCCTCTTAACAAATATTATTAAATCAATTAAAAGAGCTCCAAAATTGTTTCTATGGTCTACTAAAAAAAGGATTCTACTAAGACTAAAGTTAAATAGGCAAGTCTATGCTTGCTAAAATCCAAAGCAAGACTAGGGTTCACATCCATTTAGTTAACAAATAACTTACTCTTCACAAAGAGAATATGAAAGCTTTTCACACATTAAAAAATTAGTATGAGTGAGATGGATTCGCTTTTATTTCTTAGAAAAAGGAAGCCTTTATATAGTCAAGAACAAAGGTAATGCTTCTTGGAGTATGAAATCAAATTTTAAGTTATAGGCAAAGGTTAGGGGTGTTATCATTAGGAATAGGAGAGAGACTTAGTTCTGATATGATAATTTATATCTATTAGGTCTCCTCCAAAGTTTCTTAAGTATCCAATCTATCACTAAAAGATTACCATTTTTCACAAAAGTTTAGACCAACATTTACAATAACTCCTTGAATTGACCACTTCATTAGTTGAGCTCTATCCCAAATAAGGCTAAACCTTTATTTATTTTCCCCTACCAACCCTATAGAAGATGTAGATATTTAGTTGTGTCATAATTCTCTTAAATTTACCAATCGTTTACATTTTCAACTTCTTAATACTTGGCTCCCTCCTTCTACCTTATGGTATAACTTGGTTTGATTCTCTAATAAGCTTCCTAAAGTAAGTATTCTTTTGTGATTGATTATTAAATAAAAGGTCTAGATTGATCACATTCTTTTTGTTCCCCTTCTTAACAATCTTGATACTCTCTGAGAAGTGGAAGTTGAATCAAATGATCACTTATTCTTCAAACGCTCTTACTATTTGATGATTTGGAATTCTACTCTTCAACGATGCAATTTGTAGTATAATGCTTATTTTTAGCAAAACCTTATGTTATAGACCTCTAAGATCATCTATAATTATAAACAAAATACTGTTTAATTTAAATTTACTTTCAACTGTATGGTTTATTCCTTATAAAAAGAAAGAAATAGTAAAAATTTCAAGAATTTATGCAAACTTATACTAATTATACTCCCAACTCCATCAGTGGATTAAGGAAAGTTACAATGGTCAAACATACATTATACTCATTGGGGTATTTGATTCTTCTTTAATTTTTTAACTTGATGCTTTTCTTTCTGTTGGTTAAACTTTGCTTTGATTGTTTTCTAAGAATTTATAGTGTTTTAGGATCTCTTGTAGCTTTCCCACTTGGATTCCCTTTTACATTAACCTTTAGATATTTTTTTCTTTCAGTTAATTCATTCATTATGAAAAAGGAAAAAAGGTTTGGGTCTTTTGAAGTGTTAAAGAAGAGAAATTAGGCTTGACAAAACTTGACTAGTCTGACATGTCTTGAAGTTAATGAGTCTAGCATGAGTTGATTGGAATTTAAGCTGGGCTTGGGTTTTTTTCTTTCAAAATTTTAGATTTTGGATCGAACGTAGACTCAACTAAATTAAAAATATTTAATCGAGTTTAATCGGGCTTTGGGCCTCCCAAGTCTGACCAAGATCAAGTTTAAGCCTAAAATCTTAAGTCGATTGGGTTATGGGCCATGCTCAAGCCTAAATCCATAGACTTGAGCCTGACTTAAACCATCACTAAGACAAAAAAGAATCAGGATTCAGAGTAATTGACATCATTTAAGACCCCCATTATAAAGACGAGGTTTCTCTTACTAAAGACAATCGCATGGCACTTGCGTTGTCATCTCTCTTATCTTCCACTTCTTCTAGCTTCCTCTTTGATTTCCTTATATATTTTGTTTACTTTTAGAAAAATCTTTTTTTCAATTAAATGCAATCATTACAAAAAATAAAAACAGTTTGGGTAATGTTATAAATACCATATCGATATCGATACTGAATCTAGTTCTAGTATAGTACTATATTGGTATCGATCAATACTAAAATAATAAAATAGTCCCTGAAATTTTTTTAAATTCCAAAATATTCCTTTAATATATTGTGCTATATAACTTTTAATTTTACATAAATCTTGTATCCAAAAATCATAGTAATAGAAAATTGAAATAAAAACAATCTATTTATTTATATTAATATTACTTTTCACATATTTCACATATAAACAACAACCATTATTAATATAAAAAAGATTATTTAATTATCATACACATAAAAAAACTAAGGATAAAAATGTTACAATTTTATCAAATAATAAAGAATAATTACATCAAAACATTAAATAGAAAGAATAATAAAGTTTCATGATCCTATAACTATTACAACAAGAGTTCGTGTCAATGAACGCATCTAACCAGAAGTGAAACATGAAGCAAAAATGTTGATAGTTAAAATTTTATATTTATATTGCATATCTAGAATATAACATATGCATCAAATATGAGTGAAATTGAAAGAAAGAAGAAATGAAAACTTAGAACTTCATTCAATTGAATATCCACTGAACTTGCATTGATTTCAATTCTCATTTAATATAAAATCTACATCGTTAAGAGAAGCCTTATCATCATTTAAATTCATTGCACCAAATGTCATGTTAATACTTTTTTGTCCAAGATTATCTTCCAAGTTATTCTTATGTATCAACCTTAGTTCCTCAGAAACCCAATCCGCTAAAAGACCGATATAGTCAAGGTAAATTAGATCTATAAAACTACTTGTTATATTAAAAGTCCTAGTAAATAAATAAAATTAAATTATTAGAAATTTAAAAAATCATATTCAAATTAATAATGATAAATAATAATAACATACCTTTCTCAAAGCTTTAAATTGTATCAAACAAAGACCAAGTTATTCAATCTTTTGCATTATAATCTATTCCTTTTTTCTAGAATGGATGAATTCAATTGCGCTCCAATTCCTTTCATACCTTATTACACTCACACACTGGCACATAATTTAAATTGCAAATATTTGCAATTCTGGACCATCACTTTTGAATTAGTCCCACCATGTAATTGTAAGACAACAAAAGTAACATTATAAATACAATAAAGTGATGATTAATTTCCAACAAGTAATAAAAGTAAAAAAAAAATATACCTAAGTTAAGTTTGTCTCTTTGATGAGTAGTAACGACATCTCAAAATCATTAAGAGCATCTTTATAAACCTCCATTTGTAGGCTTATGAGATGTTGCATCATCTCATTGATAATAATTATTGTAATAGTTAATACCATTCTCCTATTAACTTCAGTTTTCTTTGTAAAACTTAGTTTAAAATAGGCACTAGGATTAAAAAATACCCTAGCATACAAACAACAGAAAGTAAAATTACATATCCCATCTCTCATTAATGATTGTAAGATAAGGTGTGTACAAAGAAGCTTATTTTTCATTTTGGCCTTGGTTGCTTCCTTTACGCTCTCTATAGAATCATAATAATAACCCATTATTACCTCTCATCACTATCATCTAGACAAAGTACTCTCAATAAAGGCTTGCAAACTCAGATGAAAAATTAACATTATAATTAAAATTCATGATCTTCAATTATAATTCTAGAATCTTCCAATCTAGCATGTTGAGATGCAATATATTTATCACTTGCAATCATTTATCTCAGCTCCTTCTTCATAAAAAAACTAAACTGATAAGAAATTAGTCACAAATCTTGAAATATTAGGATGACACTAATTTTTATCATTGGTGAAATTATTTCTTATTAAATTTAGGACACATGCACGATTATAAATGAACTTGGTCATGTTTTTTCTTTTTTGACTTTTTGCATAGTTATTCATTGACAAGAAAGTATCTAGCATCTCTTATATTTTCTAACATTAGGTCAATATAATGTACAACACAAAGGGTCAAATAAAAAGAATTATACTTACTTTGCAATCTTCTTCCAATTTCTTTGTAAGCATAATTATTGTCAGTAATGAACTAAACAATATTTTCTAGTAATGAACTAAACAATATTTTATAGTCTAACTTCATTTACAACTTTATCAAATATCTAAAATAGAGTATCATCATATCTAACAATGCTAGATGTATCAATATACGTTGAAAATATTCTCCCATTTGTAGAATAAACCAAAAAATTGATAATAAGCTCATATCTTCTATTTGTCCAATCATCATACATGATCGAATACCCATAAGTAACCCAAGTCATTCCTCTTTCATCTAAATAACTATTTATTTTATAAACAAAACTGCTCATAAGTTTACTTTTGTAGTCATCAATTGAAGGAGCTTTATATCTTAGACTATAAGAGACATAACATCCCCTATAGGCTAGTAATAATAAGACTGGGCTGTACTACTCTAAATGCAATCACCTTTAGCACTTTTGTATAAGCTTTATTTTGATTAATAAAGTGAAAGCAATTTTTTTATTAATTTGATGTTTGTTTATTTATGAATTGATGTCGATCTTAAATTGAATTAATGAAGTCCATAATACAAAACATAGCATGAAGGAAATCATGATGAGATAATGATAATGAGATTCTTATCATGTGCAATTATGTTAATATCTAAATAATCCTTAGTTATAGGATTAATAAGACATGACATTATTAATCCAAATAGACTAGCATATGTTATACTCCTTGATTTGATCAAGCAGTAGATCTCACAAACTGTAAGCATTAGATGTTTAGAGTTAACATGCGGATACTTACTAAGAGTAGTAAGTACATCAGATGACCCGTTATGAGATTATCATATGGATGATCTATCAAATGTTAATGATTAATCTCATCATAGCAATGGTACAAATATCCTTAGACTTGAGGTACTCAAGGATATCTTGGATACTGATCCTATACTTTAACAGCATTCCTTGTTGCCTCAAGACGAGGTCGCTTATAGGTTGGTGACTGGGTACAACTATTAGTATTCGAAGGTAATTGGGTAGCCAATAAAGAATTCACCACTCCTGATAGAAGGAGATAATACCCATGACCTCTTGTCGGGATCATTATTCAAGAGTCTCTGGCTAGAGCTGTTATGTGTCATGAAGAGAGTCTTCAATGACACATAGAATAATGAGATTCCCAGGATAAGAACTAACATCACTTGGGTTAAATGTGATATAGTCAGTTTAGTTGGAGTTGACACATAGTCCATACTCTGAACCAAGTGGGGTATAGTATGGTGAAAGGACGAATTGCACAGTAATTATCTATGGAAAGGTTCGTAAGTCAGATAATTAACTATCGAAGAGTTCGTGTGTTAAGCCACTTATATTTATGTAAATTGGCATAATGAAACCCTTCACAATTTGCTTTAGTTAAGAGTTAATTCAAGTGCCCAAAATAATCGGAAACCTAGGGGTCACGTGCATAAAAGATCGGATGAAAAACAAAGTGTATATGATTGTTTTTAAGTAGGCCATGATCGTGTCTCATAGGCCATGATCAAGACCGAAGGCAAGGCTGCCAATTAAGTAGGCCACGATCGTGACCGAAGGAACAACATTTGATCTATAAGTGAGTTCTTCACTTATTTATATGAGCTTTTTAGTTAAAAAAACATTCAATTGAGAGGATAGAGGGTGCAGAAGAGTTCTGGGGTTAGAGAGAAGTGATATTGAGGTTTGTTCATGAAATTTATGCAATTGTTGTATGAATTTAATTACATGCAACCCATTCTTTATCTAACTCTCCATTAGAGCATCTACTTGAACTCTAGTTTGGTGCTCTAACCACCTTTACATATTGTTTCTTCTTCATCTTTACGTGTTCTTGAGTGATCAAAGAAGGGTTTTGTAACACCCCACTCCCGAGTGACCCGAACCCGATATCGTTGGTGCTATCTGAGTCCGTGCCCCACGAGGGTGGCGTACTACATCAGTCGGTCGGTAAAACTCGGTATACTTTTTTTTAAACC
>JANVCL010000009.1:2077964-2088467 GCA_026546855.1 Erythroxylum incrassatum
ACAAACCTCACCTCATTTTCATTCCTATACAATTAGTTATGCTAACAACAGTACAATCGGTTAAAACCCCTAATTTCCAGATTTGGTCCAACCTTAGTTTCTATCATTTCCAATGCCATTAACACCTCATTAAACATCCAAATGAACACAAAATTAGGTCTTACCACATTCATACATGTACTAGAGCTAATACTTAAAAATTTGCAGCACTCAATTCTTCATTTCTAATTACCATCAATCATCAAGATTCAATCACAAATCAAGTTAAAACCATTTATTCCTACTACTTTATCAATTCTTATATCAACCTAACCTTATACCCATCATTTCAAACAATAATACACATCAATTTAATGCATCCATAAGCATAATAAATGCACCAAACCTCCCATTCAATGTTTCTACCTACCATGTTTCATAAATTCATACTTAAAACATCATTTAAAACTTAATGAAAGAACTTACCTAATTAGCTTCCAACCTTGAACTCTTTTCAATTCTTTCCTAACAATTGCTAACCCCTTCTTCTAACCTCATGCAAGAGAGTGGTCTTCATGGTAGGCAAGCAAGTAAGTTAAGTGTATGAAAAAATTTAAGGAAGGTTTGATAAGAGAAGAGAGAAGAAGAAAATCGATGAAGGAGGAGAATGACTTGAAGCTAGTTTCGGATGAATGCATAACCCTCTCCACTTTTGCTCTTTTTATTCAATTTTCAATGCAAAACCGATAGGAACAACTTGGAGCATTAAATGATGGCATTTGGTGGCAAAATGTGATTTGTTCAAAAGTTTAAAGAAAAGTCAAAGTATTAATTCTTTAATCCAGATCAAAAACTAACCCAATCAACTCAATTGACCCCAATTTCAATCCCAAAATAATATACCCAATAAGACAGTGCCATTGGGTAGCAATTTTTGCTACCGAAAATCGACCGGTTCACCAATTGGCGATTTTTTTCCGGTCCGGGAATTTTCTCCGGAAAAATCCAGAAAAATTCCTAAAAATCCCTTAAAAAAGAAAACAATTTATGGCGCACTCAGAAAAATTTTTCAAACCCAATAACTACGTTAATCCCAATAAAATTGACTTAGGCACGCAAACCGGGAATATCATGTATGCATGTACAGTAATTTCATGTGCACAATTGTGACTGTGTACCAATCCTATTATGCATGAACAGTCCTATGCACTCCAAATATATCTCATCCTATGTCAAATTTACTATTTTACCCTTCCAGTAAGGGGTGTGATGTTACAGATTTGGTGTTTGCAACAACTCAAACAAGGAGAAGAATCAAGAAAGGAGGAGTATAAAAAAGGTACATGTACTGTTATATCATGTTCATATAATTTGTTTATGCATACATTTGAGATTTTGGCCTTTTGGGATGTCATAAGGGTCGGAATTTAGATTCCGACACTTCCGCTACTTAGTCATGCATATGATGTATGAATCCATATCTCCCCCAATATGGGCAACATTAAATGCCATATATTAATTATACCACTATATAGCCGTTGTCATATCCACATTATGAGCAACTTTTTTAAATTGTAAGGTACTGCAGATTGAAGGCTAAGTTCTAGGGGTTGCTCATGATGTAAAAAAGTTAGATGTTTGTCTTCTTTTTTTCCTCGTATCAGGTGCAATATTCTCTTCATTTTGGGTATAAATACCACCTTCAATATCCCTAGTGTCATCCTGACCATCACAAAATGAACTTTCACTACTAATTTCGTAGCTCAGTTTTTACCTTCTATCTTTTTCATGCTTATACTCTTTAAACAAACTCTTCATTTTCTATTTCACTTCATGACTCACTTTCTTATAAGGCTTTACATGACCTTTGATCCTAGCTAAATATTTCTTTAATATGGCAACTCCCCTACCTTTCAATTGCTTGTTACGATGCAAACAAATGATATAGTTTTTTTTTCCAAGAACCAATTTAGGATAAGGCCAAGCTGGATCATCAAATCTCTCTGAAGTGAATGAATTATCATGAGTTCTTAAACTTCCCTTCAAATGAAGACATATGTCAAAATTAAATTAATAACTTTATATCAAAATAAAGTTATCGAATACTATCACAAAAGGTGTATTGTTCAACTCAAAACAAACATAGAAGCACATATTAAATTCTAAAAACATACACACTACTTAGAACCCTAACGATATATATACATCTTATATTCAAAGTCAACAATTGAAGAATACTTACTACCAACTATTAGTTACATAAAAAATTCATAATGAGTTATGTAAAATAACAAGCAGAAATAAAACACCAATAACTTCTCGACAATCACATGATATTGACATACAAGTAAATTTTATGAACTTATATAAATGAATCCTTAAAAATATTTGAGAAGTAAGCACATTTTATCCCAAAAATTCAAAAATTGTTAGTATAAGTACCATACATATCATGAAAATTTTATCTTAAGTATATTAAGAATAATATTAAGAACATACAATATTTCTTTAATCGTACTTTTTTTTGGCAATCAACAATTGCTAATAACAAAAATGACTTTGTTGTAAAAATTAAAAACATCATTATACTCTCATAATTACAATCTATATCAATTATGGAAGCCAATTATATATTATAATTTATTCCATAATGTTCTCAAATAATCAAATCTCAACTTTTATGAATTATAGAATGATAAAATTATCTCAAAATTTCCATTAATAATTTATTTTAGAATGATATTTTTATCTCAAAATTTCAACTAATATTCCATAATCATAAAATCATTACAAATCCAATCTATAATTTAAAGCCTATTTTTGTTGCTCATAATCATAAATTCATTCCAAATCGAAATCTAAACAATAATTTAAATCTTATTTTTGTTGCTTGAAATAAAATTAAGACACTATTAATTAGTAATTATTAAACACAACACAATTTATAAATTAAAGAAAATTTAACCCAATTATGAATCAAGCTAAATCCTCAATTGCCACGGTACAATTTACAATTTGATTACCAAAAGCCAAAATTGTCACCACACAATCCACAATTTGATTTCTGTCGGTATGAACTGGTACGGTACAAGACCAAAAGTACTGGTTTGGGTCTTTTGAAGTGCTGAAGAAGAGGAATGGTGGTTCTGAAGAATCGACGTCGTTTAAGCCCCCTATTATAAGGAGGAGGTTTTTCCTAGACAGCCACTGCCACATGGCACTCGCCTTGTCTTCTCTCTTCTCTTCCACCTTTCCCTTTTCCCCCACCAAAATTCGACAACTAGTTTTAGTTTTAGTGTCGTCGAGATTGGTTCAGGACTACTATCGTTACTCTACTTTTGCTTTCCAGTTTAACACCTTCTCCGAGAGTGAAGAACTGTTTGGCAACATCAGTCGTGAGTCGTCGTACGCGTCTCTTATTGATCATTCGACGCGTGAAACTCAGTTGAATCAAATTTACGCGCGTTTGTTAGTGATTGGATTGCAGTTTAGTGGTTTTTTAATTGGAAAAATTATCAATAGAGTTACGGATCTCGGAGAAATAAGATATGCGCGCACAGTGTTTGACGAGTTTCCTCAGCCAAATGTGTTCCTGTGGAATGCGATAATTAGGTGCTACTCAAGGCATGGTTTGTATACGGCCGCTCTTCAATTGTATGCGAGAATGCAGGGACTGAGGGTGAATTCTGATGCCTTTACTTTCCCTCTTGTCCTCAAGGCTTGCAGTGCATTGCAGGCATTTGAAGTGGGTCGGCGAGTACATGGGCAGGTATTTAGGCTTGGGTTTGGATCAGACGTTGTTGTGCAAAATAGTCTAGTTGCATTTTATTCTAAATGTGGTCGTCTCCTGAAAGCTAATCTTGTTTTTGATAGGTTATACAACAGGACGATTGTTTCTTGGACTTCGATTATTTCTGGGTATGCACAAAACGGGAAACCTCTTGAAGCATTGAGAATTTTTTGTCAGATGAGAAAAATGAGTATGAAGCCTGATTGGATAGCACTAGTGAGTGTTCTCAGAGCATATACCGATATAGAGGACTTGAAACATGGGAAATCTGTTCATGGTTGTGTGATTAAAATGGGTCTTGAACGTGAACCCGATTTGCTTGTTTCACTGACAGCCATGTATGCAAAATGCGGGCAAGTCATGATTGCTAAGTGGTTTTTCAATCAGACGGAAGTTCCGGATTTGATTTTGTGGAATACAATGATCTCCGGTTATTCGAAAAATGGGTATGCTGAAGAAGCTATCGAGTTATTCCGTCAAATGATAAGTAGGAAGATAAGGCCAGACACTATTACTCTGACATCTAGTATTTCAGCCTGTGGGCAGGTGGGTTCTGTTGAACTTGCACGATGGATGGATGATTACGTCAACAATGGTGAGTTGCGGAATGAAGTTCACGTTAACACTGCGCTCATTGATATGTATGCAAAATGCGGACGGGTAGATTTGGCCCGCCTTGTCTTTGAAAGAACACTGGACAAAGATGTTGTCCTGTGGACTGCAATGATTGTAGGGTATGGATTGCATGGCCAAGGACAGGAATCCATTAAACTTTTCCACGCAATGAGACAAGCTGGAGTATGTGCCAATGATGTCACCTTCATTGGCTTGCTAACAGCTTGCAACCATTCAGGACTTGTAGAAGAAGGATGGGATCTTTTCAACTGCATGAGAGACTTTGGGATTGAACCACAACAACAACATTACGCCAGTGTGGTTGATCTTCTTGGGCGTGCAGGCCAGTTAGATCGAGCTTATAACTTTATCCGGGAAATGCCAATCGAACCAGGTGTAAGTGTGTGGGGAGCTCTTCTGAGTGCTTGCAAAATTCATCGCCGTGTGTCCCTGGGAGAGTACAGTGCTGAAAAGCTTTTCTCGTTGGATCCCTATAACATAGGCCACTATGTTCAGTTATCCAATCTCTATGCCTCAGCTCGCATGTGGGATCATGTTGCCAACCTGCGAGAGTTGATGAAGGAGAAAGGTCTGAGTAAGGACCTCAGTTATAGTTCGATTGAGATTGATGGAAAGCTTCAAGCATTTCGAGTTGGGGACAAGTCCCATCCAAGATACAAAGAAATATTTGAGGAGGTTGAGAATTTAGAAAGAAGGTTGAAGGAAGCTGGATTCATTCCAGACAAAGATTCTATTTTGCATGATCTGATCGATGAAGAAACAGAGGAGATGCTTTGCAATCATAGTGAGAGGCTAGCAATTGCCTACGGGATTATAAATACTCCCCCTGGAACTACTCTTAGGATAGCAAAAAATCTTCGTGCATGCATCAATTGTCATGAAGCCACCAAGTTTATCTCAAAGCTTGTGAATAGGGAAATAGTTGTGAGAGATAAAAATCGGTTTCATCATTTTAAGGATGGAGTTTGTTCTTGTGGGGATTTTTGGTGATTCGGGTCTAGTTCCGCTGCAAACTTCTTCCAGTACGATAAATTTTAGTCGAAAGGGACATGAACACGCTTACTCAAAAGGTGGCTTTGGCTTGAAAATTTGTACGTAGTTTACGCTGATGCATCATACATGTAACTTAAAATACTATCGACTTGACAAGTTCTAACTATAACTTGTAACAGAATCTTAAGCAGAAGTTATCAGTTGATTTTGCTCCAGTTCAGTCGTATCACATGCAGGAAACTTGAAACGCTTTGAAGGACTTAGTCCAAGTGAAATGAGGAATAAATCTATAAATGGAGAGCTATGAAAAACAATTTCCAGACATGATAGACATATCAGCAAAAAATGCTATAAGGCTTCCGCAACGGCACATAATATGCACTGCCGAACAAGACACCCCTCGTTCTAAATCGCAGCCTAAAAGCCTCCATCAAGCTAGAAAAAATTTAAATTAAGAGTTAAGAGTTAATTATTAAAAAATCTTAACTTAGTAGAATTAATCGTTTACATAAGAAATTAATTTAATTAATATGAAACAATAAATTTAAAAGATAAAACCTAATCTTCCTTTTCTCTTTTCTTTTTCCCCATCCTTTTTTTTAATTGTGCACACTTCTTGTTTCCTCTTTGTACCTTCCTTTGTTTTTTTTCAACCTCCATTTTATTCATGTTGGGAAATTAGGACGGACATGATCCTGACCGCAATAGAATAATTATGAATTTTTTTAATAATTTGATTTCCTGCAAACCAAGATCACTTTAATTCTATAAAATGATTAACACATAAATCATAATAAAGCATGAATAATAATTTGTACCTTATTCCAAAACTTGATTCTTTTCTTGTCGTATCCTTCGAATTATTTCCGAAATTGGTTTATCTCAACCATCGTAGTTGCACAAGTGTCTGACCTTTAATGGTATCCACAGAACAAGTTGAGAGAACTTCGTAACTCTTACAGAGAATATTAAGTAAGAAGTGCTAGCTCCATTAGAGCTTAATCCTATTTATAATAAGTTTATGACGCTTTAGTAATTTAATTGAAATTAAATTATAATCTCAAATAAACTTTAATTAGAATTACAAATAATTCTAATTAAATACCAATTATGCCCAAATAAGATCCAATATCTCATGTTGATCCTTATTTATTAAATATATCATATTTAAATATAAAGTTTCTTAAACTTTACAATCAGGTTCAACTTGATTACAAAATATCTTTGCTCTCTTTAACCCATTCTATATGTGGGACCCATTAGGTTTGCAAATATGTTGACAATGATTATAAATTATAATTATAATTCTAATTCATAAGAATTAGATAAATTAAAACTCCTTTTAATTTATCTTAATTTCACAATTAAATAATTTATAATTATAAATTAAGATTGGTGTCTAGCAACGGATCATAAACACTTAAATACCTAGAAGTGTCAAAGTAGTTTTGAGTAACCTTTCCATGCACGATTTTTTTCATATAATTCAATCCTTTTATTATACAAAGTTCCGATTAGACAAAGCATGTAATTCATGTCTACTATTTTTTAGTCCAATCATGTTAGTTCTCTACCATTAGTTGTTAATTTAATTAATGACATTTGTAAACTATTTATAAAGCGTCATTTTACCTTGGCCAAGGATTTTACGAATCAATAGTAAAACATTCTCCCTAATTATTTTAGGATGATGTATCATATATTGATCAATCAACTTCCTTCCTCTATATAATTCATTTCATATCCAATAATTATCAATTGAGGTACCTTTAATTGGTATATTTCATAATTAGTATTAAAATATAATAATTCTTATATGACATACTTTAAAGATCAAAAGTCAACCTTTATACAATTATCACAATAAACATTTCCATATACATGAAAGTAATGTTCTATATAGAATTCTCATGTTGAATTACCTAAATGGACTTACACTCTAATAAACGCTCACATATACGTTTAAAAATCTCTGTACTTTAGTTTATGAGATCAACTTCTTTTATAAGGAAGAAATACAATATATGTTAGTCTTTTTATTTTATTAATATCTAGTCTTAATAAACTACTGACTTGGAAGAATTTATGAATCATACATAAATATAATATAAATATCATAAGAATAATCTCATAGTAATTATAAAATTTAAAAATATTTTTTCTTTCATTTTAATATCACCTTCCTTCCCTAAATGATCTTTTGTCATTGAATTGTTTGAAATTCAATACTTACCTTGGAGTTTATTTGTATATAGCCTTTGGTCCCATCTTTCCTCTAACATGAAATCGTTATGAAACATACCTTAGCAATTTGCATAAATTTTTTTAATGTTTTATAACTCAAAAAACTTAATTTACCACCTTTTTAAGTATTTTTCACAATTATCATAATGATAAATAAGAATTAAAAGAGGTGAATTCATTTGATAATGCCAAAGAAACCATTACTTATGCTCATTTTATTATCATTTAGATTGTGAAAACTAATTATATTACATCTTTTACGTATTAATTAGATTTGGAACTTTGGTTTGGGCCAAACTTGAAATTGATAAATAAACTTTGAGTTGATTAGAATTTGAGTTAGACTCAGCACCCCAAAATACTCAACTTAGTTTGGCTTGAACTTGATCTGAACTCGTCTAAAAAAATGTAAGAAAAATATGAAAAAAGCTTGAAAAGCCTTGTTGAAATCCATTTTTTTAATTCCTCTAGACAGTCCAAACACAATGGGTTTTTAAGTCAAATTTAGTTCTTTTAAGAAAATTTAGTCCATTCCAATTCATTACCATGTATAATAATCACATAAAATTTAATATTGTTAAATAATCTTTCTATCATTCTCGCGAGTAAAGATAACATTAAAAAAATAAAATTTTGTGCAAGTAAGGCCAAGTAGTCAAGTTTCTAGGGAACAAGAATAATTAGAGTGAAGATCTACAACCATAGTTTTGAATATCGATCGATATCGGCCGGTACGTACCGTATCGGACTAAAACTGGTACAGTATAATGAGTTTTAGTATCGGGTTTAAATACCTGTCGATACCGGGTCATTTCGACTGTATCAGTTGGTACTGGCCATTATTAAGGCTAATGGTAATCCACCATTAACTATTTATTTAGTAACACTTCATTTATGAATTATGAATTTCATAATAATAGAAATAAAGTACACGTCTATCCTACCGAGACAGAATTTATAACTTCTTATCCTCTTATCTAGCAGGCAAAGATTGACCTCCATGGAAAGGATGATTCATTCGGATCGATATGAGAGTCCAACTGCATTGCATTGTCAGAATCCATGTTGTATATTTGAAAGAGGTTGACCTCCTTGCTTCTCTCATGGTACAATCCTCTTCTCACGGAGTCCCTTTCTCCTCGGTCCACAAAAGCAAAATGTAAGACTGGTGCCAACAGTTCATCACGGAAGAAAGGACTCACTAAGCCAGGATCCATTTGTTCTTTTTTCTCTGATAGATGGTCAGAAGTTCATCTGGGTTCGAATCCCACTGAGAGGTCCACTAGAGATTAGAAATTGTTGAAGAAAGAACTGTTAGAATATATTTTATGGGCTACAATCAATTGTAATTTTGTTTTATTAAAAACAAGCTAATGATATGATCCTTATTGAGATGCCTATGGTCCATTATTATTGTGATCCCTATTGGACTTAAGCCCTTTATATAGTTAGTGTGATTAATGGTGTAGGTCTAACCTTAAGGCCCACGATGGGTAAGTCTTGGGTTAATAACAACGGTTAAGTCCCCACAGCACTCCCTATATATACATACATATAGTCTCTTTATGGTTTATCCCATTGATAGCTATAATTAAAAAAGAGAGTGGGTTTGTTGTGGAAGCCTTAGCCATCACCGAATGTTCAACACTTGAGCAGTGTCATCATAATTTATTGATCATGTCTTCAACAAGTAAGTATTGGTATTCCTTATCATGTATTGTTATTCTTGATTGTGGTTTTCTTACATGTGTTATCAAAGCATCAGGACGTATGTGATAAGGAATCTGATTATTATTGTCGAGGATTGAGGATAATCCTAACATAACATACAACACTATGACTCCCCTGTTTTTTAACATTTGGCTTTTGATTGTGATTTAACAATTGTTCGTGAATCTTTAAGAATGTGTCGGTTACCCACAACGTCGACGATTCTTCAACAACCGATTTTAAAATTTTTTACTGACCGTCAACAGTTCAAACAATGTTTGCGGCAACCTATTCTATGAAAATCGTTTTGCATGAGAAATAATTTTTGTCAAACCTCAAGCAGTTGTGTGGAAATTGTTTGCAAAGAATGGGTGATGATGATTTCTTTCTTCTGTTGATTTCTTGGCAACGTGGGTCCTGTTGATTTCTTCTCTTGATTTATTTCTCGTGTTGATTTCTTCTGTTGATTTCTCTGCAACGTGGGTCCTATTGATTTCTTTCTTCTGTTGATTTCTCTGATTTCTTCTTCAACAATTGCGTGGAACAATCTTAACAATTTATATAAAACAATTGCGTGGAAATTGTCTTCAACAATGGGTTCTATTTCTCTCTGCAACGTTCCTGTCTCAATCACTCACTCTCTTCAACAACAAGAAGAAGGCCACATTCTGCATACGCCCACTCTCACTTGTGGCTGTGCAAGAGAGTGTGGAGCCCACAAAACTTGTTTTTGTGCTCCGTTTTTCTGTTCTTCTTCAATTTTTAAGTCTGATTTTTCTATGTATATTTCATAAATTTTCCGCTGCATTTAATGTTTTTTATAACATAAATATTACATTGTATAGTATATTTTATTCATTTTCCAGTTTTTTATTTCACAGGATACACTGGAAATTATTATTACCTAATTTTGGATATGTTTACAGTAGTCACTCTCTCTTAATCATATCTTTTACATTTTTATTAAATTGCATGAGATATTTGCTTGTTTATTCAACTGTATAAGTACAAAACCTATTTTAGAATACAATTTACTTTGGGCAATATCTTTTGATTCCTGATTGAAAGTTTCACGGATTATTATGGGTGATTACCACCAAAGTGGGATCAATCATAGTGGTTTGTGATAATTTTTATATTTTTCCAGGAAT
>JANVCL010000009.1:2139592-2155586 GCA_026546855.1 Erythroxylum incrassatum
AATAGGCA
Organism: Erythroxylum incrassatum; assembly: GCA_026546855.1. Classification (NCBI taxonomy): domain Eukaryota; kingdom Viridiplantae; phylum Streptophyta; class Magnoliopsida; order Malpighiales; family Erythroxylaceae; genus Erythroxylum; species Erythroxylum incrassatum. Next base: position 2,139,601 of record JANVCL010000009.1, read on the forward strand.
CTACAATATTCCAGATCAATCATCACAATTCATCAATTTCATCTAATACATTCTAATTTTCAAGAAAAAAGTTCGGGGTCCAACACTATGTGACAAAAGTACAAAACAGAGACTAACCTCGTGCGGTAATGCCCCAAAAATGTCAAAAGACCGCACAATCCACACAAAACTTCAAGCTCACTAAATTAACCTGCATGGTTGGAAAGCAGAAGGGGGTGAGTATACTATGCACTCAGTGAGTAGGGAAAAACATATATCACAAATAAATCTCGATACACACCAAGATAGTATAGATAACTTATGAAGTGAACATATATCATATAGAAATACATAGACCTAGCCTATAACTCAACGTATACTGGTTAGAAACCATATAGGCCTAGCCTATTAATCACTCGTCCGGTGAACATAGGTTCCAGTTCCAGAACATAAAAGCAGAAAAATATCACATGTATAAATCAAATCTCGTCAGAAAACAAATCTCAGAATAAACCAAAACAATTATGTATGTCACCACTAGTCGGCCAAACTAATGTGCACACCTACCGATTCCCGATGTTGGCTCGACTTTCATCCATGGTGAGTCCGGACTACTGTCGACAAGAGCGTTATGACCCTAGGTGATGACCTCGTCGTTATCCAAACCCTAGGTGTGGAATCACCCGCAAGTCCTATAAAAAGGTGTCGATCGGGAACTCGACTTTTATGTACCAGTGTCAAGGGTACAGGGGTACTTAATCTGTTGTGTCTAGCACACAATTGGCTAATCATTACCTCATCAATCACAAAAATCATATACAAATATTAAGTACTAAAATCAAGTAAGGCACCTATGCTTTTATTTATCGGTCCAACTGATAAAATGGAACCTTATCATGGCTCTAAGCCAAAAGGGAATACATAAACACAACATACATGATTCGATTATGCATATGTAAGTTCCAAAACATTATTTCATGCAATAAAAGCCATCTTTTGCACTCCAAGTGCAAAGTTGTTCAAAAATGTAATTTCAGAAAACAAAACATTATCCTTTGCACTTAAAGTGCAGGTTTGTTGAAAGCAGTATCATTTCTCAAAATATGTAATAAAAACATTAGTTGCACTCCAAATGCAAATAGTTATTCAAAATAATGTTATTTATTAAATGCACAAATATACTAGCATCTATTTTGGATTCAATTCCATTATGCATTACTTAGGTTCAAAATTCACATACAAGTCATCATGCATGTCTTAGGATGTTCTAATCCCCTTTAAGAGATATGGTTTCCCAACTCACCTCAAAAGAAAGTGTACACTCCCTTAACTTCAACAATCCTCGATACGAGCTCCTTGATTCACAACTCCCGAGCCTTTGTACATAAAAATATACAATGTATTTACCACTCAAACGTATATCTCAAATTTCACGTCATCACGTAAGTGTATAAAACACAATATCACTATCGTTAAGCTATAAGATTTGGCCATTACTCATCAATTTGATCAAAATTCAAGTTTACTCTAAGTAAATATGAAAGTCGCTTTCCAATCTATATTATTACAATTCCTTAAATCCTAAGCCAAGTTCACTTAGAAATTTTATCAAACACCTAATGTGAATGACTTTCAAGTCATATTTTCAAGACTTTATCATAGTAATTCATGCTCCTATCTTATTATATAACAAACACTTCCAAAAAACAACACATTTCACCACTCCATTCAATCCAATTCCCTTCATTTAAGCCATATCATCATAATTATGCAACTCATTACATTAATCAATTCCTTCTCCCATCATTTCGACCAAGCCTCATCCAATATATATCTTCTTCATTTTTCAACATCAATTCCATTATACATGTACAATTAACACCATATAATTAATTTAAATCATCAATTTCAAAAGTTATTCAAAAAGTCACAAAATTTCAACAAAGAGAGGGTATTTCGGTTTTGACTTAAGGGGGCTTCTCCATGACTCATTTCATTCATCTAAACCATGTTTCATGTATATTCAAGCATGGAGAACAACATATCTTAACACCAGACTCAAAATCATAATGTACATCAACTTTTCCTAAATTTGCAATTAAGCCCAAAATTTGGGAATCTCCAAAACTTTTATTTTTATTTTGGTCCCTGGACTTTTGAAAATAATAATGAAGCCCCTTATAAAATTACATATCGATCCTTCAAGAATTGAAAATTTATATTTAAGTCCTTTGACTTTTGATAATTGGCAAATAAGCCCTTATGTACATCAACTTTTCCAATTAAACTTTCTAAGTGTCCAATAAATCTATAAATCATGTCTAATCACCTCTAAGGCATTAGAACACATTAACTCAACCACCATGGTCTTATCCATCCAATGGACTCGGTTTTACACACTTAGAAGCTAATATGTCAGAAATCTCTAAGATTTCACATACCGATGAACTCTAAGTTCATGTAAGGGCATTTAACATTATAAATCATTTACATATATACCTAAAAGGATTTAAATACATCTTTGAACTCATATACAACTATGTATATATCAATATACAATAGCATTGCCAATTACAGAACAATACAAAAGGGCTCAGAGAGTCCAGCATTATACCAGATTACTAAATTTCGTAAAGCGTGATCGTGTCTTATGTTATTTAGTTGTTTAAAGTGAAGACCTTAAAATTATAGAATACTAAATTCATAAGGCTAGATCACACCTTATGTAATTTAGTGATCTGGAATAGATTTTCTTTTCTATTAAGGGTGTTCCTTTTTACTCAACTAATCCTTATTTAGTTAATCACATAACATAAAAAGGGTATTCCTTAAGGAATTCACCAATAGATCCTGTAAAGACATATTTAGGATTTGTGCTCTTAAAGTTAATTGGTATAGACTAGTTTGGTTTAAACAAAGTTCCCCAAAGGTCTCTGTTATAGTCTAGCTTATAATAAAGAATAGAGTCGGTGTAATGGATAAGATCAAAGACTCAATTAACCTTAATCATACTTGTAGGCTCTATAACTTGAAACCAAAAACACTTAGTCTTCTCTTATTCAAGTATAGCTATGCAACAATTCTTTAGTTGGGCATTTAACAAGTACGTGATCATTTTTGTCCTGATATAGAATGAGAGAACATAATTCAATAGGCTATACAACCACACCACTTGTCAAATGAAGACTACATCATTTTTAAAGCTGTTTTTTGTTGTACCATTCACTCTATATAAGAGGGAAATGAAAGCAAAATTTTTCAAGAATCAATCACAAGATGTTAAGTCTTTATACAATGGAATTTAGCATGCATAAAGTAGATAACTATAGTTAGATGCTAGGGATTTAACCTCTTAGCGAGTGTGCTTAGAAGATAACATATATAAGGGCAAGTTGAGCTGATAACCTTATTGTGTTTTGAAATGCTTTATCAGCACCAGGGTAATGCCTGACATTGATGCTGGGTAAATACTAAATAGTGATTCTTGATTGTTGAATTTTTTAAGGCTTTTGGATAATCATGTAACCGGTGCTAGTGTATTGGTTAATCAATAAAATGTTGTTCCTTAAAAGACGATCTTATTTTAATACCTTTTTTTCACTTGTAATGGTTTTAGCCACTTCATTAAATAAAAAATAATGAATTAGATAAAGAAGAATAATCAAATATATAGTCAATAATATATCTCCAAAAAAATTAAAAAATTAATGAACTTAAAATAGTATTTTTCATATTAACAATATCATTAATATTCTATTCACAATAATAATTATTTTCTTTCATTTTTCTTATTATATTTAATATTTTCGAAATCAAATAACTAAATTAGTAGATTAAAAACAAAAATAAAAAAATTTAGTAGATTATTATATTTAATGTATTTCTCAATAATCTACCTGAGGTGACGAAGTCCAAATTACTGCAACACCTGTACACATACCTGAGGTGGATTGTTTAAAAACATAAAAATAAGGGTGAGCTAAACGAGCTTAATGAGTGTGATAAGTTTACTAAAAGTTAACTTTTTTTGGCAACATAACTAAAATATTTCATACAATCATAAAGCTTATGGTAAAACATTTTCCATGACAAGTTATTCGTGCATCATCAAATCTAGTAATAACATAACATTTCGTAAAACACAATTTCAATTTTCTGAAATACTATTTCGAAATGCTTTTCGAAATTAAACTCATATTATAAAATTTTCTATTTTCCATTTTCTTTTTCCTTAAACAACAAACAATAGTGGCAATAAATTTTCTGAAAACTTTAATACTAAAAAATTAGCCAACCACTGGAATTGGTACTATACGATACTTCTCAAATCACTTTTAACATAAATAGTGGTAGAATTAATATTTTTTTTTGACTTTCCTTACTTAGCATAGCCCACCACTAGTTTCTTTACCATATGATACACTAGGCATAAAGTCACGGAGTTACTTCTACATCGCTCACCCGCGACTGGTTAACCACTATTTAAGGAGTTGGTTCTTCATCGCTTACCCGTAACAAGTCACGGAGCTGATTTTGTATTGCTTACCCGTAATTAGTTAATCACTATTTACGAAGCTGGTTCTATATCACTTACCTGTAATAGGTTAATTACTATAAATATACTAGTATAATAACATATATAAAGCTTACCAGTGTACCATAGGCAAAAGCAACTCTTACATTTGCGACTCATTTTATTTTCTAAATCAAGTATAGGAGGATTCATAAAGTGAATTATTTCAGCGTAAGACCCAGTTCACTCCACCTATTCTACCAACCCATCACTTTTACTTGGGTAGATTTAAAGTATTAAGATGTCTTTTAAAAAAAATATATATATAATATTGAGTTGGATCCAACTTCAATAAAAATTTAAATTATTTAAAAAGATTTGAATAAAAACCATATTACTTATAAAATAAATCTCTTCGATCTAGATTATATTAATCTCATATCATATTATTCAATTTATAATTAAAAAATAAATCGTCTTGTCTCTCATTTTCCAATAGAGAAAATAATGTTCTGGTTACAAAGTTTTGGAGTAATTAGTAAAGTTGTTCTTTTATAATTATAAGATCATAAATTCAAGTTATAGAAACAAATTTTTTTATAAAAATACAAAGACAAGACTGCGTATATTATGATCCTCTCAAAAAATTCACAAATCAGAGAGCCTTATGTACATAAGCGATTTCTAACCGTTTTGATTACTTTTCTTTTCAAAATTCTTAAAAGTCCGGCATGAAATGATTTGGTTGGTTAAAAATTTATTTCTAACAAATTTAGCATAACAGAAATCCTAATATGTTAAATGTGGCCCTTTCGTGTTCTGTTAATAAATCCCTTTTCTGAATTTTAAAATATTCTAAAAATCTTTATAAATGTATAAATAATTAATTTTATTTGTTAATATTAACACTTAATCTAAAAATTAATAAATAGTGAGGCTTATTCTGATAGGACAGCCAATGCTAATAATAAACCTGTCCAGGAATCATATTCCATTTCCTCCACCCTCTTCTTAGAGATAAGAAAAAACCTAGACGTTAGTTTCTTAGACACGAATATTCGGTAAAAAAGAAAGGAACAGAGGAGAAAAAGCCATTAGGGTTAGCCAAAGCCGAAGCCAGATCGCGAGATACGGAGAGATTGGTTGTTGAAGAAGAGATTAATATTGATTACAGTGTATAACTGTTATTGTTAAGGTTTGTTATTCCAAGATTTACGAATTGTTTAGCTGCAGGAACAAGTATTCCTTCTTCTTCCAATCTGGCTACAGCGGGGTTAGTTTTCTATGTATAAAAATTTATTCTTTTATAAGTTATAATTTATTTCCTTGTTTTCGTCGCATATGGATTAATTGAAAATACTTTTTACTTGGAATTCATAGGATTATCATTTATGATATGCCTTCTTTGGTGTTTTTCCCCCCTTTTTTTGGATGTGTTGATCTTTTAGTTTGTTTAAATTCTTTTGTTGATGAATCAATCTAGAACCCAGAACAACTGATGCTAATAAGAAAGTACGTGATTGAATTGATGTTTCATATGATTTTGTTTGTTCGTTTGTAAGATTTGGATTGCATTTCATATGGTATGTGAATTCTAATTGATATATTGCTCAATTCTTTCTGGTTAATATTATTGTCGTAACAATTTCTTTGAATTGGGTCCCCGAGGTGAAATTATACTTTAAATAGCTTCTTATGCGATATCACTGAGGTGAAGTTTTCCTTCTCTATTGTGTTGATGATCTGGAGAGGTTCATATTCTTTATTCAGGTTCTTTTCCCAGGAGTCAATAGTTACAGGGCTTATTTGCACTTTCTGTTTTGGAATCTTGTGTTTTTATATGCAAACTTCATATATTTATATTCTTCCTTTGTTTATCAGGCCAGCATCTCTTATGCATCCTAAGAATTGTGTTCACCTAGTTGACAAAGATTTTGGTTCACTCTGGCCGTAACAATAAAGATAAAGTCTTCTCGCACCTGTAGGTGCGTGTCGGGTTTTAACAAGAGAGTAACATTGATTTGTGCTTTGAGGGGATCAAGATCATCTCATGTTTGGAGATTGTGCCGGGTGTTGGAGGGTCTATCACTTGATTATGGCTAAGATCATCCATTTATAGGGGACAGAAGCTTGATGGTATTTGATATTTTAGGTTCAATGAAATAGAACTCTGATATTGCCTTGGGCATAGTAGTTAGCCTGTAGCTTCATTAATGTAATACACTAGTGGGTCAAGTGTGAACATAACTCCTGCCAGCATTACTATAATGGTTAGGTTTTCCTGTTTCAATGCTCACATCCAGACTGACAAGGCAAAGGTTAGTGGACAAGTAATTGAAAATTAGATGGACCACAATTGCTTTTTGTTTTTGGCTTTTCTGATCTATTTGTTTCCCTTCTCTCTCGTGTAGAAATCTATTGAAACTTCCGTTGAAGCAATGAGCAAGACTTTGGAAGATTCTTCTCAAATAGCCTCCAAGATGCTAACAACTAAGTTTACGAGCTTAAATTCCTTATTCCTGAACACTAAAACAGACCCTGTTGTATCTGACTGTGTAAAGGATGGTACAAGTTCTGTGGCTCTAGGACCAAAATTGAAATCTGAGGAAGTCAAGGGCAGTAGGATAAGGCTTATTAAGAAGAGTCGATCTCTAGGAAGTGGCTTATGTCATGAGGGCAGAATCCTTTGTGAAAATGATATGGAGGATGAGACAGAGCAAGAATTTTCTAGTGATTCCCTTGATCAAAATGGGTTGCTTGGAGTTAGTGGGAGCAAAGAAGAGGGAGTAACCCCCACGAGTCTGGATGAAAAAGCTTTACAATCAGAAACTGTTCAAGTAAGTTCTGATCTTGTCAATGAAGAATCCATATTCTCAATTGAGGATCCTCATCATTATGAAAAGGGGAGTCCTGAAATCCTTGAAATTTTGTCCCATGAAGATGGCAATGCATCTTGTAACCACACACCTCATGCTCCTCTAATGATCGTAAAATCTTACTCGATGCCGGAAATTGCTCCTACGCCCACTTCTCATGGTTTTTCTAATAAGTTTGCAACTCATTCAAGGTCATCTGAGGACCTACGTGTTCTGGACTTGAGGAGGAAAGACGTCTCAATTTGTGAAGTTGTAAAGCCAACAATACAAGAACATGGAGCAGACGGTAACCTCGATAGGATGGATGGAAATAACTGTCAAATTTTACTTGACGAGGGGTGTGATTCTTACAGTTATTCTGCTCTGGCAAAAGATTGGATAGTTCCAGCTATGGATGAGTTGACCTCTACAAAAAGTATCCAGGATGATTCGACGCAGCAGTGGGATGAGGTACGTGACAGTAATTTTAAACTCAAGCGAATTAACGAGTGGGTTATCGATCTTCAACATTGTGAACCACTGGAAGAGAAAATTGATCTGCCTGATGCTAATGAGTTAAGAAAGAGAAACTCCACTACATTGAATAACTTGATTGCTGCAAAGGTGGATAGTTTGGTCACCCCGGGAATGGAAGCTGCTAAAAGATACATTTCTTCTTTGAGTCCCTCTGCAACCATGGCTCAGCTGTCAAATCATGGATTAGCTGTGATACCATTTCTTGGTGCATTTGTTAGCCTGAAGGTCCTTATTCTATCAGGGAACTCGATAGGTTTGCATCCTTGACATCATTCTTGAATTTTAGTTTCTTCCTTGCTTTGGGTGTGTTTGTGGAATAGTGTTGATCTATGAAAAATCTCAAATATCCTAAACAAGTTTTCATGCTCTTTTTCAGGAAGGATTACAACAGGTGCCCTCCCTCGCGGTCTTCACGTGTTAAATCTTTCAAAAAATAATATTTCTACAGTTGAAGGTTTACGTGACCTGACCCGTCTTCGTGTACTGGACTTGAGCTACAACCGAATATTAAGAATTGGACATGGTATGACATGAATTTCCATTGAATTTACTGATTGATATCGATCTTACATTTGCTATTCTTTTAATCATTGTCAATACTTTTTTCCTTCACAATTTTTTTCCTGTTACAAAAGGTCTAGCTTCTTGTTCCTCCTTGAAAGAGTTGTACTTGGCTGGAAACAAAATAAGTGAGGTAGAAGGTCTCCATCGTCTATTGAAACTAACAGTACTGGATCTACGATTCAACAAATTCTCTACAGCCAAATGTCTGGGCCAACTTGCAGCTAACTACAATTCATTGCAAGCTATCAGCTTGGAGGGAAACCCAGCTCAGAAGAATGTTGGTGATGAACAAATCAAGAAATACTTACAAGGCCTTCTTCCTCATTTGGTTTATTTCAACCGGCAGTCCATTAAACCTAACGGATTTAAAGATGCTGCAGATCGTTCTGTTAGGCTGGCCATCAGTTCCCATCACTTTGATCGTGGTCTTAGGTCCGACAACAAAGCTGTGAAAAAGGCTAGCCATGGTCATAGCAGCTCAAGGCTGTCATCTTTGTCAACTAATGGCCGTAAAAGTCAAGCCATTGCCTCTCCAAAACGGTCCAGAGGTAGGCATGCTCGTCTGCCACCAGCTGTAACAAAGACAACTGAACATCATCATTATGCTAATGATTTTGGCAGTAAGATTTTCAACATTAGAGCACAGCATGCAATGCGGAGGAGTCAAAGTGAGGGAACTCTGGAAGCTCTTTGAGATATTTTCTATTATTTTGCTACTCTAGCTCGTGGAAGTTTGATACATGGTTTTTATGTGATTGTTATTTATTAGTTGGAAGAGTCTGTGATTTCCACATTGCTCGCACGTTTCAGTTTGATATCCGATTGTACTTGGTCTTGCTTGTTTTAGTCCCACTCTCTGCCGATGTTTCCATGAACGTTGTTATATAAACTATGTAGACAAATGACTGTCCAGTTTCGATGAATGTTGTTATATAAACTAGTTAGACAAATGACTAGCATTATGCTTATAACTTTTATACAATAACTGGACTGGATACATCACACTAATTGAAACAATAAGGAAATGCGTGCGCCTGGTAGAATGTTTGAGACGAGGATTTTGTGATTCCTTGTGGGCAATGTGGTTTTGTATTGAGTTTATTGGAAATGTGAGAGGAGATAGAAGTGATACGAGCCATTATCAATTGTACCATGCTAATTACTTTAGAAATCAACACTAGCAAGCGCTTAGGATACATGACGATTGTCCAAAGTGGGACAGAGAGACTTAAACGATCCGATGGAAAACCAATTGCAGACCATATTAGATGTACAACCATGCCGTGATTAACGTAGATGAGCAATGTGCAATGAATTCAACTCCAGGGGCAAAGGTACAAGCATATAATTTATATCATCTACCCCCAAAACTATGAGATGCAACAATGCTTAGCGCTTACGAGAAAGGGACATGACAAGGAATTCTTGAACACCCTTCAATTATTTGCAGCTGTCGGTCACCAGACTCAGGCTTTCCATTCCATCTGCTAACAAGAGATGAACACGTAAGCAAATAACAACAATAGGGTATTTTGACACAAAAATAACAGATACAGATCGTAGACTGATCAAATCAACAGTTGAACGTATAAGCTTCATCCATCCTTTCAGATCACAGAAATTCTCACGCTCAACTATGGAATATGCTTTATCCTCCAATTATTCTAAGGATCAAAAGCTTTTAATTATATTCCCTCCCTGCAAGAGAAAAACAACAACACATCACATAATATCTATCATAAGTAATCAAGACCAGACCTTTTGGTTCTTCAGAAGCGTCATGATACTCCTGCTCCTCCTCGGGAACTGGATGTAGATCACTTTTATCTCCAACAACCCCTACTTGCTTTTCAATGCCACCTTCACTTTCTCCTTCTTGATCATAGCGTACCACAATCACAGGACAAATACAATGATGGACACAGTAGTCACTAACACTCCCAAGCCTCCCTTTGTTATTCCTCCTACTAGCAGCCCCAAAACCTCTGCTCCCCATAATCACAGCACTTAGCCCCAGTCTTTCTACCTCCAAGCACAACCTTTCCTTCAAGTCATGGTCTTTGACTATATGTATCTTGAAAGGGAGACCAGCTTCGATCAGGGGTTGAGCTAAACTGTTGGATTTTGTGGTTGTGAACGTGTCGAAATCGTCCTCCAGCTTCTGTTGATCGCTTTGGTTAATTTGGAGGCGAATGGAACCCCAGTCAACGCCGTAGAGGACGGAGGTGGGTCGGACGTGGAGCAGGATAACGAAGTCCCCTGGACGGAGGTAATTGTTGACTGCCCACTTCACAGCGTAAGCGCTTTCGTCGCTAAGGTCGACGGCGATGGCTATGCGACGCTGATCATGAGAATTCATGATGGACTGTGTTACAACAAATGTTGAAGGGACGGAGAGTTTGTATTCTGTTGACTTTTGGAGTCACTAAACGAAATTACTTATCGATCCAATCAGTCGCACAGGATTTACTTAGTATAAAATATCTTAGTTGTACGACTTGCTTAGTATAAAATATCTTAGTGGCGTAATTTTCAGTACTTATCTAAAAGTAGGTTTTGAAAGTTAGACAGGACATTAAATCAAAAGTCTTATTGATTATGAGTGTGACGTTATAATTATGCAATAATTATATTTAATTATATATAATATTAATAATATTAAAAAATATAAAAATATATCAAATAATATTTAAAAATAAAAAATTTATTAAATCAGTGATCCGATTTACTGGTCAATTGACCGGTTCTTACTAGTTCAATTGAGAACAAATTTTTAAGAGTGAATCGGATCAGATAGTCGACCGGTCACCGATCAACTGGTCCGATCTGGTTTGTAAAACTATGTCTAAAAGGATAATCTCCAAGTACGACTTGCTCCTCCAACCAGAGAAGATGGGACTATTGTTTTCATATATCGGAAAATCTGAACTTAGATAGTATGATCGACATAGTATATATATGCACCATTGAAATAATCACTTATAGATTTAATTTCTTGTTTTCATAAATGAGAGGATATTTGTAAGGAAAGACCAACACTAAGCTGAACATTAATTAATCTTCAAAAATAATAATTATTCCTAAATGCTCTTTAACATTTGGAAGTCAAATGATGCAACACAAATTTATCATGTTTGTTTAATGTTTATCATTTCCCACTCACATGATGAATTAAATAATTAAAATTTTGCAATTTATCATGCTTATCCAACAAGCCATATGAGAGTTTCTCTCTCTACGTGGAAGTTTCTCTCTCAAGTTCTGAGAGGCTTTGACGGTTTTCTTCGGTGTCTTTGAGTCTGGTTAGGAGGGGTTTCAGTGTGGTTTGTTTAGGGCAATCTCCTGAGTCGATCTTTCTTGTCTGTGTCTGGTTGTTGTTTTGTGTTTTAGGTTTTGTTGTTGGTTTCCTTGGGAGTTTGAGCTTGGCTTTCTCACTAAGACGGGTTTCAGAGCACTTCACTCCGGGATTCTCTTGTTCAAGGTGGTTTGGGGCTTGTTTTTTGGGGTTGAGACATGGCGGCTGTAGAGTTAGAGATTGTATTAGATTCGGGACGAGCGTTGATTGAAGCATCGTCGCGTAGTGTGGTGTTGGGTAAACTCATTTCTGATCGGCCAGTTAACAGGACTGGTCTCTTTGGCGTGCTGCAGAGTATTTGGTTGGCTACGGAACTTAAGGAAGTTCGTGAATTGCGACCTAATTTGTACACTCTGTCATTCCATAGGCTGGAGCGGGCGGAGAAGGCGATTGGGGACGGGCCGTTGACGGTGATGGGGTGTTGTTTTGTTCTGAAACATTGGGGCTTAGATTTGTCGCTTACGGAGGTTAACTTTTCAGAGTGTCAATTTTGGATTTAGATTCATAATTTGCCTATTGAATTATTGACTGGAGCTAATGCTAAGCGAATTGGGGACCGTATTGGGAGAGTGGTTGCAGTCGATGAGGACACATGGGATTTGGGTCTTAGTCGAAGCTTTTTACAGATGAAACTTGCGATTGATATTACTGCTCCTCTGTTGCCTGGATTTTGGGTACCACGAGGTCCACATCACCGAATATGGGCGAAGGTACGGTATGAGAAGATGGTGAACTTTTGCTTCAACTGTGGTATTTTGGGGCATGAAAGTCGGAACTGTCATCGGGAGAAGGTAGATCGTTCTGCGACGAATATGCGGCGGTCTTTTGGTCCCTGGATGAAAGTTATGCCTGTGCCAGATAAAGACCGTATGAGCGTTTTGTTGTCTACAGACATGCAGACCTCACTGGATTTTGAGCTATCCTTACCGACTTGTGTGCTTGATACGGATTTGGAGGTGCATCCATGTGGGGATGGTGATGTTGGTGGCATTGTTGCGCCATTGCTGAATTCTGAGTTGGAGAGTGATTCACTTGCGGAAGATGACCAAGTTGCCATTCCGGTAGACTTTGTTCTGAGCCAGGAAGGGCGTCTTGAGGGACGAGGGGAGCGCGGTGTTGGCAGGGGTTGGGGGCGAGGGAAGAAGGGGGGGGTAGGGGAGTGTGAATCTACTTGTATTGGGGTACCTGGTTCTACTGGAGGTTTGGGAGACTGTCCTACAACAGTCTCCAAAGACATATGAGGTGCCTTTCCTGGAACTGTCAAGGGGTGGGATCTCCCTTGACAATCCATCATTTGATGGAATTGAATAAGAAGTATGATCCTACTTTTCTTTTTCTGATGGAAACTAAAAACAAGGTTGAAAAATTAGAAACTCTTCAAAAAAAATGTGGCATGGCTGATGCAGTGTATGTTTCTCCTGATGGGATTGGAGGAGGTTTAGCAGTGTGGTGGAGGGAGAGTGTCTCTGTTACTGTTGAGGAGCAGGATAAACATCTTATTATTATGGATGTGTGTAATATTGATGATGGTGCTCTTTGGAAACTTTTTAGGGTATATGGTGATCCTGATCTGAGGGTAAGGAAGTTGACTGGGAGAGAATTGTTAGGAAAGCTAGGGACATTCGATGTCCCTGGCTTTGTATGGGTGACTATAATGATTTTCTCTTCCATTATGAGAAAGAGGGGGGCAAGCGCAGGGCAGCTGGGAAGTTGGATGGTTTTAGGCATATGATTGGGAGAGCTGACTTAATAGATTTACCTTCCCAAGGATTGTGGTATACTTGGCTTAATAAGAGGGAGGATGGGGAGATTAAGGAAAAGGTTGATAGAGCTTTAGCAAATCAACAGTGGATTGAATTATATCCTTGCTATCAGGTAATCAACTTACCCATTATTGGTTCTGATCATGCTCCTATGTTGCTGGATAGTGCCCCTCGTATGCAGAGGGGGGCCAAACAATTTAAGTTTGAAGTGTTATGGAATGAACATGAGGATTGTGCCCAGATTATCTCCGCGGGTTGGACAAGGCAGTTTGCTGGTTCCAGATTGTTTCAGTTGATCCAGAAACGGAAGGCATGTCGATTGGCTCTCATTGATTGGAGTCGAAGGGTTTTTCCTAACTTCCGCAAGGAGATTGATGGCATTATGCTCCAGATTGCTGAGTTGCAGGCTAAAACCAATTGTAGTGTTGCGGATAATGTGCAGATTAAGCATTTGCTGGGAACTTTAAAGAAAGCCTGGGAAGGAGAAGAACAATATTGGTATCCTTGATCTCGGGTGCAATGGCTAGCTGCTGGTGATAAGAATACCAAATTCTTTCACCAGTCAACTTTACATCGACAAAGGGGCAATAAGGTTCTTCATATCAAAGATCCTGATGGGAATTGGTTAGAGGGTGAAGCTGGAGTGATTGCTCAATTTAGTGCTTTTTATCAAAACTATTTACTAGTGAGCGTTGTAGGGATATTGATGATGTTCTTCAAGCTGTTCCTAGGGTGGTTACCACTGAGATGAATGAGCATTTGGTCGTTGAGGTAACTGATGAGGAAATCATGGCAGTTGTGTTTAGCCTTAGAGCGATGAAAGCTCCAAGGCCTGATGGTTTTAATGGTTTGTTTTATAAGAAGTTTTTGGATATTGTTAAGATGGATATTGTTGCTGGGGTTAAGAGTTTTTTTCGAACTGGCTATCTGTTGAAGGAAATGAATAAGACTTGTGTGACTTTGGTCCCCAAAGTCAAGAATCCAGAAGATGTTTCACAATTTAGACCTATTAGCTGTTGTAACTTCAGCTATAAGATAATTTCGAAGATCATGATTGAGAGGTTGCGGCCTTATATGGGGATGCTCATTACTTGCAACCAAAGTGGTTTTGTGGAAGGGAGACAGATTCAAGATAATATTCTGGTGGCAAGTGAAGTGTTTCACAATTTGAAGATCAGAAAAGGGAAGAAGGAGGGTTTGGCTCTGAAACTCGATATGACCAAAGCCTATGAACGGGTGGAGTGGATCTTTTTACATCAAGTTATGGCAAAGATGGGCTTCAACTCAACTTGGATAAGCTGGATCATGGAGTGCATGTCCTCTGTTACTTATGTTCTAACTGTCAATGGTAAGAGGTCAGGTCTTATTACTCCATCTAGAGGTCTTAGGCAAGGGGATCCTCTATCCCCTTACCTGTTTTTGTTTGTTGTTGATGTCCTGTCTAGAATGGTTTCTCAGGCCATTGAGTCCAGGCAGTTAGAGGGTCTTCGGTTAGTAGGAGATTGTCCAGTCTTGTCCCATTTGCTTTTTGCTGATGATGCCTTATTTTTCCTACCTGCGGATGCTACTAATGTTTCTCTTATGTTTGCTCTTCTTGATAAGTACTGCAAGGCATCAGGACAGATGGTCAATTTGTCCAAATCCAGTATTATTTTCAACTCCAATACATCTGAGAGCAAGAGGAATGACTTGAAGATGCTTCTGGGCATTCCTGAAGCTTCTAATCCTGGAACTTATTTGGGCTTACCTAACTTCTGGGGAAAGACAAAGAGAAGAGCGGTGGAGTTTATCAAAGAGCGGATTATCAAGAAGATGAATGGGTGGAAGACCACATTGCTCAGTCAAGGTGGTCGGGAGGTTCTTATAAAATCAGTGGCCTGTGCTATGCCTATTTACTTGATGCTATGTATCCAATTCCCAGCAAAAACCTGTGATGAGATTAATGTTATGCTGGCTAATTTCTAGTGGGGGCAGAAGGATCAAGAGCATAGGATCCATTGGGCTAGTTGGCTCACAATGACAACAAGTAAAAGGAGTGGAGGCATGGGTTTTAAAGATATGAAGCATTGCTTTGCTTGCACGTCAGTGTTGGAGGCTGTTTACAAATCCGAATGCATTATGGGAAAGGGTGTTAAAAGGACTGTACTTTCCTAAAACCTCTTGTTTGCAGGCAAAAAAAGGGTCACGGGATTCTTAGATTTGGACTAGTTTGTTGGCAGGAAGGGATTTTTTGAAGCAACATATTCAGTGGCAGGTTGTGGATGGTCGAAGCATCAATATTTGGGAAGAACCTTGGATTCAGGGTAGATCAGTGCCGAAACCTAAAGGCCTTTCGATTGGTGCCCCTCAGAAAGTGGCAGACTTACTTGATTCTCAAGCTGAACAATGGAAGCTTGAGGCTGTGAGGGAATATCTTACTG
>JANVCL010000009.1:2157608-2175577 GCA_026546855.1 Erythroxylum incrassatum
AGCTTCCTGACACCCATTCAACGGGGATGTCGACGCCAAGTTATGGTTAAGCTATTTTATCATTTTAATGTTGTAATTTCTTTTTGTATTGTTGTGTTGTTAGTGTTGATTTGATCAGATTTTGGGATGAATGATCTTAATAGGTTATTTTGATTGTTCTATTTCAAACATATTGCTAAAACATTGAATGTAATATGTAATCATTACTTTTAATGTTTGTTAATAGCACCTAATGATCCCGTATCGTTAGGAACAACATAAATTAGATTAGATAGGCCGAACGTGTGAGATTATTATTTATATTGATCATTTTCCACTTTTTAACACGGCTTCCAAATTAAATCTAGAGATCATATCCTAGGTTATTCAGTAGTTAGGTTTAATTAATGATTGTTTCTTGATTAAATAAAACCTAAGGGAAAATCAGAATTAGTAAAGCATTCTATTAATCTCAAATCAATAATCCGGAGAGAGTTGTAAAGACGTTAGGATGATGAAATATACTTGATCGTGTTTAGATTGAGATTGAACCTAGAACTAGACCTTACATATATTTGACAATTTAATCATTTTTAATCGTTGGTTTTAATTTGTTTTCGATAGTTTACATTTATTTTATTTTCTAAATTGCTAAAAATCCTAAACTCTCCCTTTTATACTTTCCTTACATCAATTAATTTTAGTTACAAAAATTAACCGGACATTTTCTGTAGTCTCGATCCCAACTCACTCTAACTATAAATTTTAACATTCAAAGTCATGTAAATTATGTAGCATACGCGACACATGCTGTTAAATTTTGGCGTCGTTGTCAACGATTATGGTAGTTTAATTTTTGTATTTGACTTTAGTTGGTGTTTGTGAATATATTTGTTTATAATCATTCTTTTTGTTACTTGCTAATTTTTAATTGTTTTTTAGTATTGGTGTATAGTAGTGACCAGATCTCCTCGTAGAGAAATTGAGCAACTTGATTTAGAGATCGAAAGAACATTACGAAAATTGCGTAGGGTAGCAAGGTCAACTTTGGTAGAAAAATCGGGATCAAAATCCAAAGACATGATGGCAAATCCGAGAACTCTAAGGGAGTTGTTTGCACCTGATTTAACTCAAAGACTATTATACATAACATTTCTGAATTTTGTTGAACATGTTACCTTTGAGTTAAAATCTAGATTAATTTATTTATTGTCTACCTTTCATAGTCTTGCAAATGAGGATGCACGTAAGTATCTTAAGAAACTCGATATAGTATGTTTGAGCATGAAGCCTTACAGGGTGCCTGACGAGTAAATCATGTTAGATTAGAACTAAAGTAAGATTTAGACTTTCCACCTGGACCAAGAATCCCAGCTCAAATGTACGCTTTTTGCTGAAAATTTGAGTGTTCTACCTGACAGTAACAATATTCCTTCCTCCTAATTCCGTAGGTTTGCTCTCTGAATCTTCCCAGCTCATTCATGGCCATATAGAGGCATTGTATATGAAAAGAGGATTTACGAAATGTGACTTGAGAATACTTGAATACATAGGTATTTATAAAACTCAAAAGACGATCCTAGAAACTCTCTAGATAATTCCTAATTAATAACTTCAAGAAACACTCATATGTATACATGAATGAGTCATCACCAAATTACATTGCCTCCCTTTAACCAAATTTGCAGAGTTCAGCATTCCAAAGAGACAGGGAGCAATGGATAAGGGTCTGGTGTCGGTGGACCGGTGGACGGAGGGAAGCCAAGCCTACTTTCTCACTCACCTCCACTCCGATCACACCAAGGGCCTGAGCTCCACCTGGTCCAGAGCTCCCATCTTCTGCTCTCGAATCACTGCCAAGCTATTTCCCTTCAAGTTCCCCGACTTCAACCTCTCTTTGCTTCGCATCGTCGACGTCGGCTTCTGGTACTCCCTCTCTCTCGTCTTTCCATCCTCCGCTTCCAGAACGACCGTTGAATTCATGCCCATTCACGCCCATCACTGCCCTGGTAAATTCACTGCTCGCACCTGTTCGAACATTGTTCTACTTTATTGTAGTTGGTGTTGAATATTGGCAGGTGCGGTTATGTTTTTGTTTCGTGGGGATTTTGGGTCGATGCTTTACACTGGGGATTTTCGATGGGAGGCGAATAGCGAGAGGGCTCAATTGGCGAGAACAACCCTCCTAAATGCTCTCAAGGGTCATAGACTTGATGTTCTTCACTTGGACAATACCTATTGCAATCCCTCCTATGACTTCCCGCCTCGAAGTGTTGCTGCTCAGCAGGTCTAGTTCCATAGTGCTTCTCTCTTTTTGCTTATTTCGTGGGCCTTGTGGTGTTTGTTCAGAACTGGAGTAAATTCTAAAAATACCAAAGAGAAGTGACAGAAAGTGATCTGCTTCCTCTTGTTTTTGACAATAGGTGGTCGATATTATCGTTTCCCATCCTGAACATCACATTATCATTGGCATTGACACCTTAGGAAAAGAAGAGCTACTGCTTTATATTTCACGTTTGCTTGAAACTAAGGTACGGCCACTACCGTCTTCTGTAAAAGAAGTTCAACTTCTCGTCTGTCTTTTGCTTCAACGGTAGTTATAATGTGAAAGAGAAATCCAAATACCCTTATATTAATGTCTTGTTGTTTACATTTGGTTCATTCTTATGTTTTCTTTTCTTCGCGAGACTCATCACTCTAGTAGACGTTGGCCAATTACCTGTGTGTTATTTGTTCAGTCATCCCTGTTCTAATTTTTTGTTGTCTTCCGTAAAGATTTGGGTGTGGCCAGAACGTTTGCAGACTATGCATCTTCTTGGGTTCCATCACATATTCACAACAAATACTACTCTAACTAGAATTCGAGCAGTGCCTCGTTACAGTTTTAGCATTGACACTTTAGAGGAGTTGAACAAAAAGCATCCAACAATTGGAATCATGCCATCTGGTGTTCCATGGTTGATGAAACCTTCAGATGGTGCTGACAATCTTTTTGGTTCTCTTTTAACCTCCCATTACAAAAAGAGGCAAGGAAGTACAAGTGGTAGGCTCCAGAATGGAAAATTCAAAGATAATATAAAACCTGTTGATGGGCGCCATCGATATATATATTCAGTTCCATACTCAGATCATTCTTGCTATGCTGAGTTACAAGAGTTTATTGAACTTGTCCAGCCAATCAGCATGAAAGGAATTGTGTCTTCATCTTGTTGTTATGTTGATCCTGTTTACTACTTTGGTCGTTTATGTGGAGGAAGCAAGCCTCTGCAGGGGCTTTCTGATAAGCTAGAAAAGGAAGATGGAAGTGAAACAGTCGTTGCTGCTGAAATGAAGTCTCGTCTCATAAGTGCCAAATCTATCAACGCAGACAGAAAAAGGAAAACAGGAAAGGGTGGCTCAACAGGAATTCAAATGAGAAAGGTAAATGCGTTGAGACGATTACATCGGGGTGAAACGATTGTTCAGCTGATTCGTTAGAAAGCTGATATTATGTGAGTTGGATATCTTTAAATGGCATGGGTGGTACCGCATAGTTCATATATGATTAGAACCATGTACTGACTTTTATATCCATGTACATCCACTTGATTAGAACCATGTACATCCACTTGATTGCAGACAGATTCAACATATATCCAAAGGAACTAGAACAGATAGCAGCAAAGCAAACTGATTATGATGAAACCATTATAAGGTAAACACTAGCAGAAATGATAGGGCATTTTTACGGCTCCGGATCCTTTGTCCAATATTACTTTATCCTATTTTATTTTATAAAATTTCAGTCATTTATTTTGTAGGATTCATGTAGGATTTATGCGGAACTTACATAAATAAATGACTGAGATTTATTAGACATAATAAAACACCATAATATTAGACAGAAAATTTGGACTCTATTTTTACATTCCGGAAACTAACCTTCAATGTCATCTCCAAAATCAAAATCTAAGATGTTCCTTATAGAGCTGAAAAATGATGTAAGCGCACCATTGGAGACATCATCAAGAGAACTTATGGTTATATCATCTATCTGTAAGTAAAAGTAAAATGTAAAATCCACAGGACATCTTGCATATTCCATTAGTATGTGTTGGAGGAATTACTATCATAACTTCAAGGAATGTGTCGATAAGATGGCAATCACAGACTTAAGGTATGAAAGGAGTAAAGAACTATTTATGAACCCTTTAATTTCGGATCACAGTCTAGTGTTAGTGCAGAATATGTTTGAGAAGAGGAATAAGAGATTTCCTCTTAGGTTTAATAATTATCTAGAAGATGAGCAAGTATTCAATGAAGTGATTATGAGGGGGTTGGCTAAGCTATATTAGGGTCATAAGACGTATTTGTGTGTAAGGAGACTCCAGTCAATAAAGGAAGAATAAAGAATTTCACGTGATGACTTCTGATAGCTTGCTCTTTCATATTTCGGCTTTGTTTTGGATTATCAAAAAAAATGTATAAACTTGAGTTTATCGTTAAATCGTCTGTGTGCCAATTGTGCGGACACAATTTCACCATTTGGCCACCAATGTGTGTGACAGTTGGATCACAATAGGCATTAGGTGGTGCTATCATTCCTACAATTCAGGAAACAGAAGGCTCATTGGAGCCGGCCATTATTGACCCTTTACCTAATAAAATTGACTTCCTTATTAGTGCTAAGTCAAAAAGAGTTCTCTTTTTCTTCGGGAATTCACATGTATAATGGTATCTCATTTTAGTATTAATTTGTAAATTTTGTTCAAAATCAAGAAAACTATCTTGATCTTCAAAAATAAAATTTTGAAAAGTATTTGAATAAAATTTTTTTATCAAAAGATTGTATTTTTATTTTTAAAATTTTTTTAAGAAGATTTTAAAAATTAAGTTTAAGAAGGTTTGGATGATCTATAATGGGGTTAAGCTGAACTAAGAATCTTAAAATTAGTACGTTTGATGTGTGAATACATTGATAATATAGCACATCAATCTACCTATGTGAGATATAGATTGACCAAATCCTTTAAGAAAATATGGGAATATTAAATTAGTAACTTTGTAACATAATTTTCTATGACATGGTTAGCTAGTTATCACATAGTTTGACTGAAATATGTGATAGGTTGACCAATATCTCTTAAATTAATGGTTCCAACTATTAATTTGTGTCTTTAATGCTTATTTCAGTTAGGGATGGATATAAATAGTCCACAATATGATTGAACATTTTTATGACATTAAAAGGAATTTTAAAAATATTTAAGCATTTATGAATTCATTATTGAAGTGTTTGGAAACTTAAAACATTAAGGTAAGTAAAAAAGGTGCATATGTACTTAACATGGAGTTGCAAATTTGTGAAAACTATTGGACATTGATATTGTGGTGGGTCTTCTTTACCATCAAAAAAGACAAGTAAGAGCTCCTCTTTACTTAAGAAAGAAAGACATTGTAACCAAAGTTCCTTTTTACTTTTTAAAAGAAGAAAAATTTGGTGAAAAATCCTAATTAAAGTGTGGAGATTGGATGTAGGCTAAGATTATTAGTTGAACCAGCTCTTTCTATTCCCTTAAGTCTTTCACTTTCTTGCACTTGTTTAAGTGTCATATCATATAATATAATCACGTGGCCTTAAGTACTTCATTTATACATTTTTCAAAAATATTCTAAAATTCATAAGCATCTAAGGCTACTCTTTGAGTCCCCTTTTTATTTGCAGAAGTGATTGATAAGCTCTGTAAGAATATCAAAGAGGATGTATCTTGGAATATGTCGTTTACTGATGACTTTATTTTTAGTTGATGAGACAAACAAAAAGGATATCAATGTCAAGTTTGAACTTTGGAGAAATACGTTAGAGTCAAAGGGCTTTAAATTAAGTAGGAATATAACTGAGTACGTAGAGTGTAATGTTTTGGGGCATAAGAGGGCCACTGATGTGGAGATAAAAATTAGTTCAGAAGTTATACCACAAAATGAGTGTTTTAAGAATCTAGGATCTATCATCCAAGATAATGGAGAGATTGATGAAGACATAGTTTTCTGTATCAGATCAGGATAGTTTAAATGAAGAAGGACATCAGGAGTTTTATATGACAAGAAAATATCACTCAAGCTTAAAGGTAAATTCTATAAGGTGGAGTGTTGGCCTATCAAACAAGTGCATAGTCTTAAGCTAATAGTGGCAAAGATGAGGATGCTCCGTTGGATGTACAACCTAACTAGAAAAGATAAGATTAAGAATTTAATGGTAAGAGACAAATTAAAGGTAACTAATATTATTAGAAAATTAAGAGTGACAAGGCTCTGGTGGTATGGACATATTAAGAGGAAACACTCAAATGATTCGGTGAAAAGATGCGAGAAGATTATACTCAGAGACTATAAGAGTAAAAAAAAGGCAGGCCTAAAAAGAATTGAGAGAGGTGATCAAGAATGATATGACCCTTTTGGAATTAACCAAGGACATAGCCAATAATAAAAAACTTTGGCGTACTAAAATATAGATAAAGAATCTCTTATAAAGAGTTCCTTATCGTTCTCATAGTTCCTTTAGGATTTTCCTCTTGTTTGTAGCCTAAACTTATAAATATTTAGTATTTACCTCTTAGAAATTTACCGTAAACATTTTTTTGCTATTATTATTATTATTATTATTACACCTTTGTTTCTTTATCGTATTTTTTAGTTTACTAATTATTTCATATTTTATTTATTCATTTTTTATTTTTATTGTTTGTTTATTTTTTATTTTATTTTTACATGTTTATTTTATTTTAATTGTTTAATTTTATTATTTTTCTTATTTATTATTATTATTTATTTTCTTTTATTATTTATTTTCTTTTTCTTTCTTGTGGGTCATTCGAAAATAATCTTTTTACTAATTAGGAATAAGATTGCATATCATTAGACCTTTTTTAGACCTCGCATTTTAGCAAAATTTTACCAAGTTGTTGTTGTTATTATTGTTGCATATTTCTAGTGAAATAGAGTAAAAATTAATTTGACATATCTATGTGCAACATCTTCTAGCTAAAATGAACAAATACAAATAATTTCCTCACTTTGATATAACTACTTATGTTAAACAATTAAATGAAGTTTTTTTTATGATTGAAGGAATAGACCAAAGAGATAGTTAAGAACGATCTACTTGTTGAAATCCAAACCATGATAATTGATAAACTAGTGACAAAGATACTAAAGGATAAAAAGATTGGGATTTATTAGGTAAAAGACTTATTTCCTTAAATATATATATATATATATATATATAGTATGTATGTGTGTGTGTGTGTATATATATATGTATATATACATACACATCGATCTACCTATGTGAGATATGGATTGACCAAATCCTTTAAGAAAATATGGGAATATTAAATTAATAACTTTGTATCATAATTTTCTATGAGATGGTTAGCTAGTTATCACATAATTTGACTGAATTGTGTGATAAGTTGACCAATATCTCTTAAATTAGTGGTTACAACTATTAATTTGTGTCTTTAATGTATTTCAGTTAGGGATGAATATAAATACTCCACAATAAGATTGGATATTTTTATGACATTAAAAGGCATTTAAACAATATTTAAGCATTTATGAATTCATTATTTAAGTGTTTGGAACCTTAAAACATTAAAGTAAGTAAAAAAGGTGCATATGTAATCAACATGGAGTAGCATATTTGTGAAAACTATTTGACATTGATATTGTTGTGGGTCCTCTTTACCATAAAAAAGACAAGTAAGAGCTCCTCTTTACTTAAGAAAGAAAGACATTGTAACCAAAGTTCCTTTTTACTTTTTAAAAGAAGAAAAATTTAGTGAAAATCCTAAGTAAAGTTTGGAGATTGGATGTGGGCTAAGATTAGTAGTTGAACCAGCTCAACTCTTTCACTTTCTTGCATTTGTTTAAGTGTCATATCATACAATATAATCATGTAGCCTTAGGTACTTCATTCATAAAATTTTCAAAAATATTCTAAAATTCATAAGCATCTAAGGCTCCTCTTTGAGTCCCCTTTTTATTTGCAAGAGTGATTGATGAGCTCATCAAAAATATCGAAGAGGATGTGCCTTGGTGTATGTTGTTTACTGATGATATTGTTTTAATTGATGAGACAAACAAAAAGGGTGTCAATGTCAAGCTAGAACTTTGGAGGAGTATGTTAGAGTCAAAGGGCTTTAAATTGAGTAAGGACAGGACGGAGTACGTAGAGTGTAACTTTTTGGGATATAGGAGGGCCATTGATGTGGAGATAAAGATTATTTCAGAAATTATACCACAAAAGGAGTATTTTAACTATCTAAGATCTATCATCCAAGGTATTGGAGAGATTGATGAAGACATAGTTTACTGTACAGGGTGGCTTAAATGAAGATGTACATCAAGAGTTTTATATGATAAGAAGATATCATTCAAGCTTAAAGGTAAATTCTACATGATGGAGTGTTAGCCCATCAAACAAGTGCATATTCTTAAGCTAATGGTGGCAAAAATAAGGATGCTCCATTGGAGGTATAACCTAACTAGAAGAGATAAGGTTAGGAATTTAATGGTAAGAGGCAAATTAAAAGTGGCTAATATTATTAGAAAATTAAAAGAGACAAGGCTTAGGTGGTATAAACATATTAAAAGGAAACACTCAGATGATTTAGTGAGAAGATGCAAGCAGATTGTCCTAAAAAACTATAAGAGTAAAAAAAACAAAGGCCTAAGAAGATTTAGGAGAGGCGATCAAGAATGATATGACTCTGTTAGAACTAACCAAGGACATAGCAAGAAATAGAAAACTTTGACGTACTAAGATACAAATAAAAGATTTCTCATAGAGAGTTCCTTATCATTCTCAGAGTTCCTTTAGCATTTTCCTCTTGTTTATAGCCTAAACTTTTAAATATTTAGTATTTACCTCTTAGTAATTCAACATAAACATTTTTCTGCTTTTTATTTATTTATTTATTTATTTATTTATTTATTATTATTATTATTATTATTATTATTTATTACACCTTTGTTTCTTTATCGTATTTTTTAGTTTACTAATTATTTCATATTTTATTTATTAATTGTTTATTCATCTTATTTTTTATTTTATTTTTATTGTTTGTTTATTTGTCTATTTTTAAGTTTATATGTTTATTTTATTTTATTTTAATTGTTTAATAGTTTATTTTTATTATTTTTCTTATTTATTATTATTATTTATTATTTTCTTTCTTGTGGGTTATTTGAAAACAACCTTTTTACTAATTAGGGGTGAGGTTGCATATCACTAGACCTCCTCAGACCTTGCATTTCAGTGAAATTTTACTAAATTGTTGTTATTATTGTTGTATATTTCTAGTGAAATAGAGTACGAATCATTATGACATATCTAAATGCAACATCATCTAGCTAAAATGGACAAATACAAATAATTTCATCACTTTGATATAACTACTTATGTTAAACAATTAAATGAAGTTTTTCCTTATGATTGAAGGAATAGACCAAACAGATAGTTCAGAACGATCTACTTGTTGAAATCAAAACCATGAGAATTGGTAAAAAGATTGGGATTTATTAGGTAAAAGACTTATTTCCTTATATATATATATATATATATTTGTGCATTAGGGAAGAATGAGTAAGATGTTCATATATAAGAGGGCTCATAATAATATATGCTTAAAGTTACATATAAGGGCACAAATTAAGTAAAAGAAACAAAGGTGACCATGTTTATACAACCATATGAGATTTTCTATTTATATACTGATGAAAGCATTTCTTGTATGTATAATAAGTTTTTTAACATTATAAATATTCTTAAAGGCCTAACCAAATTCTATACTAATGTTGATACGTTGAGAAAACTTCGTAGGCCTCTATCAAAGACATAGAAGGCAAAGGTGGTTGCTATATAAGAAGTGAAAAACTTAAATGCTTTGCCTTTGTTGCAGCTTATCTACTAACTCCTCACATATAAGATGTGCTAAATAGAGATTGAAGATGAAGAGGTGGCTCCAAAGATAATGAACTTTGCCTTCAAAACAATGAAGTAAGAGATAAGGAATGAATGTGACACTTCATCAGATGATAATGTTAAGGAGAATATTACTCTTCACACTAGAAAGTTTAAGAAGTTGCTCCAAAAGAAAGGAATTCAAGAAGAGAAAGAGTGATATAAAGTGAAAATCCTCTAATATCATTTGCTATAAATATAAGAAGCCAAGTTATGTGAAGTCCTAATCCCCTCTTCTCAATAATGATAAGGAGAATTGAAGAAAGTAAAAAGGAGAAGAGGGATCTAAGAAAAAGAAAGACCTTAAAGCTATTTGGGAAAATTCTAATGAATTTGAAAGTAAGCAAACAATTAATAAAATGGCCTACATTTGCTTCATTAACAATAACGATATAAGATACCCTTTATCTCTCACTCCTATAAAAATAATATTGACTTAACAAATGAGGAAGTAGTATATTGTCTTGAGATTACAAGCATGAAAGGAAGAAATTTTCTTCTAAACATAAAGACTTAAAAGCTCTTAAAGGCATCTGTAAGTAAACAATGATAAGTTCAAAAGTCAATTGCACAGTATTAAGACATTTAAGAGTCATACTATTGACAACAATGGTGTAAATGTATTAATGCCTAAAAATGAGGCATTGAAAAAAGGAGATCAATGCCCTTGAAAATTCATTATTCAAATTCATCAAAAAGAGAGAAGTTCAAGAGCATCTTGAGAGCCTAAAAAACTCTAATGGTAGGATATGAAATTTAGTAAACTTATAAGAATTGATTCAATATTGGGACCATATTTCTAAACGGCAAACACTTGCATCATAAAGAGCCTTCACCTAAGAAACAAGAATGTTCATCATTATCTAAGTATACAAAAAATTATTGTTCATTTCTTCAAAAGGGGATCTAAGCATGGATCATTAAAGTTTCTTTAATTGAGAGCCATCCAATAGAAACTAAAGGAATAGCCATCATTATATTCCCAAAATCACAAAAAAGTATCCATATTTTTGAAAAATGGATTGTTTTTTGATTTAATCATGGTCTTTATTCCAAATTGATCGAACGTTCACTCCTTGCTATTTTTGAAAAAGATAAAACTTTTCATTAATAATTAATTTTCATTCTCTCTAAACATCCTCTCCATGATACCTTCTCATCATGTTAGCCTTTCATTTCCATTACCCTTTTCTAGTACTTTGTCAAAAATAACATCTAATTCACTTACCAAATCCATTAAGATAAAATCAATCATAATGTCCAATTCCAAGAAGGAGATATAATAAATGAAAATCAATAATAAAAGCTTAAGTACACGGTCATCTTAAGGACATTCCAATTGATTATATTTCTAGTATTATTTTTGTTTGTAATTATTCTTTATTATTTAATCTTAAATTAGTTAGGTTAAATAGTTTTTGAAGAATTACATAAAACATCATTTCAGCCTTATTTCTAAAAAGCTTAAACTAAATGATAATTTTCTAATTAATTGGAATTTATATTCAACGTCTAAGTAGTCATCATATGGTATAAATCAAAATAAATCTTTAAAATTGATCCTTTGTTTTATTTTACTTTGTTGCAAGAGATATTTGCAATCTCTTTCCCTTACTCACTTTTACATTTTTTAATGCTTACTTGATTTAATTACTTAATTTGATATACCCACTAACATTGATTTGTCACAATTCACAACATTCCATTTAGTTCATACTCATATAAAAGACAATTGTATCCATTCCAATATAAGCTAAATACTCCACAGCTTATGACTACCAGAAGAAAAATTTATAAATACTTTGATATTACTATGATTGAATATCTTATTTAACGAAATTTAAGTTTTTTTTAAATAAAGATATTTAATTAATAGAACAAGGAGTTCAACTAGTGAACATACAAGCTAAATTAATCTTACAAGTTGAGTTAAGAACCCAATTTTTTACACTAAAACCAAATCAAGATTAGCTAATAGAGTATTTTATAGAGGTGATAAAAGTTAAAATCTATCAGCTTTTATAACTTTAAATAAACTAGTTATCCAATTTCCAAGTTGTGACAATCCAAAGAAGGCAATACATAGTTATTTTTAATAGGAGAAGCTACCCCCTATCCATTGTAATAGCTCAGTTAGAATGTGCTCTTTGTTGTGCTAGTTGCCTTTAAAGCATATGTTACTTCTTTCCATCCATATTATGGACATGCTTAATCTAAAAGCTATTATAATGACATCCTTACCTCTTTTGGTCATGTTCCTATCTGCATTTATCCATTCCAATATCTCATCATACTTGTAAATTCTATACTTAACTTGGCATAGAGACATAATGTTACTCTATATGATGCCTATAAAGGTGCAGTAGGTGTTATAGTGTTTTTGGTTGTCATTTACAAAAGAGACAAATGGATGGTAAGTTGAGATAACTCAATCTGTTAAGAGTTACAAGTATGTTCCTAATTAGCAACCATATGAACGAGGTTACTTTTGGAAGCAAAGTAATGCATTAGATTGAGTTGCTCCAACCTTACATTGTCCCTCTCAATCTAAAGAGATTTGTACAAGATTTGTTTGGGAAAACTCTTAACTTATGCTCAAGTTAATGATAAATATCAATCTTCTCAAAATCCAAATTATAGTAAGGTAAGATATGTGCCACTTGAGGGGGAAATTTATCTTATTATTTATTGGTGATCGATATAGTGGCCATGGAATGTATTACATTACTACTTAGGATTTCAATCAACATTTTTGATTCAATGGTAGGATTAATTTTGCACTGGTTATCATAGAAAATAGAAGTTGTTCTTCCATTCCTAATTATGTATACAAAATACCTACTTAGCTGACTTCTTAGTTTTAGAATTGAAGAAACCATGAGGTAAAGGCTTAATAAAGACTTCCGAGAAGCTTTTTCCTTTTAAGAAATAGGTACAAATCCATCCTACCTATAGTGCATCTTTTTATCAGAATTCTCCATATTTTCTTCGCCATAAGCACATTATTTGTTAGGTTAATACGAGTAGTACCTAGCCCTCTTCATTAAAGAGGTTTAAATACTTCATCCTATCACACTTATGTGTTATATCTACTACTATGCTTTCAAGACTAAATGAAGGATCTCATCATCTTCTCTATTTGCTTGGTTACTTTCTTAGTCTCTTTATTGTGATTGGAAGGCAAAAGTAAAGAGTTTTTAAAATTATACAAGCACTTAATTCACCCTCTTGAATGTAATTCGTGATCAATATATCTAATTACATAATACTCTTATTTTGGTAGTCTTGTCTTTATGAATTCTTAATATGTCAAATAACCTTCTATATAAGTATGAAGTGCAAGACATTTTTATATTTATTTTTGTTCTCTTACTCTATACCTCTTATCGGTTAACAATAATTTTTTTTAAAAATATTTTGTATAAATTTATTTTCAACTTTATAGCCATATCTTATTATTAAAAATTTTAATTTATGTTGATTTATTGGATTAATTTATTTCACTTATATTCTAATATACTATCTAACAAAATATCACATATTTTCTGTTGAAATTCTAATTATTCTTTACATTAGTTCTAACATAATTAATTATGGTATAATAAAACTATTCATTTGTTTTTAATGTCGAAAAATTTGTAATTTTCCAATTATTTAATTCTTCTTCTCATGTACCTATAAATAATAACATAAATCTTTTTGTAACACTAACACCTTTAGATTTTATTCAATACTTTCTCTTGTATTTTTTCACTTAATTTTAATTGTCACCATAGTAGTTATTCTTATTGTAATATATTTTTAATATTTTATACTTTCAATTATAATTATACTTTTATTAAGAAAATCATAAAAATATGCATTGTTCATCGATATATTTTTATCAATAATTATGCATCATTTCTTAGTGTAAAAATCATTTAAGGCTTCTTGTCCTGATTCTCAAAATCACTTTACTTTGCATTCTAGTGTAACAATGACAATAATTGAGCATTGACTGGAATTTTAAAATTATATTTAGAAAATATTTATTGATGTGTAAAATATTACTTTTGGATTATTAATATATGTAGGTTGAATATTTTATAAGAAAATATTTAAATTTGTTTGCAAATAATAATATTATAAAAAACCATGATAAGTAGTTTGTAGTCCCTAAAATTTGTACAATAATGACAAAAATAATCTTTAGAGTGGTTAATTTTATTACGTTATTATAACAAGAAATATTTATCATTAATTTGTTATGTTTATATTAAGAATAACTTTTGTAACAAAAAGTTGATAATCAAGTGACAACAAAATATTTTGTCAAAAAATTTATGAATAGTAGTGACTATAGTGATAGTTCAATTTTTGTGACAATATTATTGACAAAAGTAAAATATCATGTGACGGTAAATTGTTTCGTCACAATAAGAGAAAAATATCAGTGACTAAATTATATTTTGTTATAACAAATAGAAAATATGAGTGACCAACGTATATTTTGTCACAATTACAATTCATTCCAGTCAAAATTAATTTGGCGTCAAATTGCATATGTTTTTAGTGACAAAATTCAGTGATAAAGGAAAATTTGACATTTAATTATGAAAAATACTAAATTGTCATAATTACTATTGTATTAGTGACAAAAAAATCATAACACTTAATCCAACACAATAGCGTCAATTAGTTATTTTGTTACAAAAAAAACTCATATATGTGATGAAATGAATGTTAGTCACATAAAAGTTATCACTAAATACCTTAAGCCTTAACTCTTGTAGTGATACATATGTGTTATGTGTGTGTAGACAGGTATATATTATGTCATTTATTTGTTAAGCTTGAAGTCTACTGTAAAATTGGTCATCTTTATCCAAGTTACAACACGGTAGGAATGAATGGGTTTGCTTTTAGTTTCAAAGACGACTGCTTATTGTGGAAAGGTAAAAGTTTTGACTCCTTCTCCATACGTAAAAGACTTGTGAGACTTCCAGATGCTGCACAAATTCAAAAAAAAAAAACCGAACCGAGGCTTGAATCTTCTTCCGCGATGACCAATGACGACTCTTGCCTCTTGGACGGAGTCAAAGGGCCTGATGGTAATTGCAACTTCTTTTATGGGTTGTTTTCGTGGATTTAATGAGGATACAGCGATGCTACCTTGCCAATTGGGTTGGGGCACCCCACGGCCAGCATCAGATGTTCTTCTGTGGAAGACTGGAAGCGGTCCGTCACAGTCGCACTAATAAAAACCTTTCTTGTCTTTAGTCCTTTTTCATATGACAAGGTAAGAGGTGAGGTCCTAATATTTTTATTAAAAATTTAAAATATTTAAATCAAATTATAATATTTTAATAAAATCATATTTTTGTCAATTATCTACTAGATCAACATTAATATTGGTATACTATAAAATTATTTTTTTAATATTTATATGAATTTTGTTGTGTTAGGTAAAAATCATATTAATGTATGTAAAAACCATATATATATATATATATATATATATATCAACATCATCATCATTATCATCATCGTCATTATCACACTTAGTCCGAAGTCTCGCAATAAAGTGGAGTTTGGAGAAGTCTTATAATACATAGCCTTACCCTTACACATCACCGTCATCATCATCATCATTATCACACTTAGTCCGAAGCCTCGCAATAAAGTAGGGTTTACAGAGGTCTAATAGTACGCAACCTTACTCTTATATAATAAAGAGGCTATTTTCGGTATACCCACATATAAATGTGACCATAAAAGAGTGATGCAGGTTAAAGAGTAAATAAATAAATATATATATAAATTTAAAATACATTTGTATTATCATACCCTTATAAGAATGACATCCAATGCTTTAAAAATTGAATTGGTTGAGTCGATTTTAAACAGTCAAATTTCTAATTCAGCTTTTAATTTTTCGGTTCGATTTAGTTTAATAATATTGAATTGGTTAAGTCGATTTTAAACGGTCAAATTTTTAGTTTAGTTTTTAATTTTTCTGTTTGATTTAGTTTAATAATTTTTGTTATTAAAAATTGTTTAGTTTATTAATTAATCTGTAAATTTTTGTAAATTAATTAATTTTTATAAATTAAAATAAACTGTTTAATTTTTATTTAAATTTTTTAATATTAAAAATATTTTTAAATTCACATATTCAATTATAATAGAATCTCTGTTAATATTTAAATTATTTGAAACTTCTTCCCATTCAAAAAAAAAATTATTTGAAACTTCTTCAAATATCTCATAATTTGTTCGAGCAATTAGGCGCTGGTGAATGAGACGTGATCCTCTGCCCCGTGCAATCTGTCCCAACTTACATAAATGGATGGTTTGGATGATTTGAGACAGAGTTGGGACAGGTAACACGAGCCTGAGGATTTGAGGGGGCTGGCGAATGCCATAAATAAAGTAGAATGGAAAATGGAAGAGCCAGAGCCGTTAAGGTGAACAGATCTGATAAAAAAACATAAGATTGGCACTCACTTTTATATGACTCGTATCAAACAGTTAAATATGATCCACCAATTATTAGATCATGCTAATGTCTATTTTCTCAGCACGAGTGTTGAATAATTTATTCTGCAGTTTAATTATTTTTATTTTTTTTAAAGACAATATGTAAAAAAGTTCAAAAGGTTACAGTGGTCCATACAAGTAGGCTCTGTTGACTTCTTGGCAGAAACATCATAGTACATGATTATGTATATCTATCTTTTTATCTCCGTCTCGGATCCTATAAAAACCAACGCATATTATATTATTGTTAAGCCTTCCTCCAAAAATATCAGTCTTCTGAATTCATGGATGTTAAGGCATGCCAGTGGTTCATGCTTTATGCTCTCTACTTCTGCTTCTTTCTCAAGTCCCATGTTAGCCTTGGAGCAGACAGAATAGCAGCAAACCAATCTCTGTCTGGTGAACAGACCATCCAGTCTTCAGGTGGAGCTTTTGAGCTTGGTTTCTTCAAACCATCAGGTAACTTTTCAAATTACTATATAGCCATATGGTACAACAGGAAAAGAGTAACTCAACAGACCTCAGTTTGGATAGCAAATAGGGAGAACCCAGTTTCTGATAGATTTTCTTCAGAATTGAGAATATCAAATCGGAACTTGGTTCTCTTTAACGAGTCCAAAATCCCAATTTGGTCAACAAATTTGAGCATTAGCAGTTCATCAAGTTCCGTAGAAGCTGTACTTTTGGATGATGGAAATCTTGTTCTGAGAGATGGATCCAATTCATCTGGGGACCTTTGGCAGAGTTTTGATCATCCAAGTGATACATGGCTTCCTGGTGGAAAACTCGCGGTTAACAAGATCACAAATAAGAGCACACTTCTTACTTCCTGGAAAAACAGAGAAGATCCTTCACCAGGTCTATTCTCCCTTGAGCTAGATCCTGGTGGAACCAGCCAATATTTTATAAGCTGGAATAACACCAAACGATTTTGGACAAGTGGAGTCTGGAATGGACGTATCTTCAGCTTAGTTCCAGAAATGAGACTGAATTATATCTATAACTTCAGCTATGTTGATGGAGATAATGAAAGGTACTTCACTTATTCTTTGTATAGTGACTCTATCCTCTCCCGGTTCGTAATGGATGTTGGTGGGCAGATTCAGCAACAATCGTGGCTAGAAACATCTTGCCAATGGAATCTGTTTTGGTCTCAGCCTAGGGTGCAATGTGAGGTTTATGGTTACTGTGGGTCATTTGGGAGCTGCAACGTGAAATCAGAACCCGTTTGCGTTTGTTTGACAGGTTTTGAGCCCAAGTCTAACGATGAATGGACTTCTGAGGTTTATTCTGGAGGTTGTGTGAGGCGTACCAGTCTGGAATGCCAGAATTCTACTGTTGTCAATAAGAAACGCTACAAATTCATGCCAATTTTGAACAAGAAATCAAGACAAGATCCAAATACAAAGACCTCTCGCAGTTTGCAGGAATGTGAATCAACCTGCTTGAGCAACTGTTCATGTACTGC
>JANVCL010000009.1:2175677-2199180 GCA_026546855.1 Erythroxylum incrassatum
AATCCCTTTGTTTTGCTAGCCCTTTACTGTAGTTGATGGGACAATTCAATGTCCCTTCAACTGCACCATTTCTTCACATTTTTTCTCAGCTTCAGCTCACTACTGTGCTTGTATTTGCGTCGATTGCATTATTTCTTCTTGCACCGCACTCCTATAGCCCCTTTACTGCGCGATCTGCTTCCTTGTTTCGCTGCTAATCTCTATTTTTTTACTGCCTTATACATTGTCTACTCCAGCGTCAGCGCTACAACGCCACCATCCCTCCTCTTGTGTCTGTTGTGCATTTTTTATTCTTGTGTCTAGCATCCCGTGTGTTTCTGCTGGGTGTTTGGTTTTTGTGTCCCTTCCGTTATCTCCTCCTGTCTAACTTTTAATTTGCGTCTTCATATGTTGCGTTTTGAACGCTGGCTTGATTAGACAATTAATCCTCTCTGCTGCCCAATTGCTCACTTCCGTTCTTCATTATTTAATTTGCTGTCTTCTGTTGGTTGCCTCCTTGTAAACGCTGCGTTTTTATTTAGTTGTCCCATAAATCCCTGTAGCTGATTTGATAATTAAAACAATACTACCTTTTAAACCTTATGCGTGTACCTTGCTTAGTGTCCACGTTTGTTGCATTCTTCACTATAATTTAATTTTGCTCCCTCTTTTCCTTGGCTGTCGTTTTGTATTTCATTTTCCTTAAGTTCTTTTTCTTTTTTTTTCTTCTTGCTCCACAAGGACAAATAAAAATAAATCTTCAAAAAATGATCTAAATTTTGTGCTTTCGACTCACTTTAATTTCTTTGCTTCCAAATTGTACCTAAAATAATATATGAATTAAAATGAGTATCTTAAGCATTTTTGTATCATTAATCGCTAAGTGTAAATAATTAAAATATCAATAATTAAGCACTTATCAATTAGTTAACCTGAATGGCATTACTAGGAATTCATAATGTCCATAACGGGTCCTAAATTTAGTCTTCGGTACATCCATATCCTTTACACGAAGTTGATAATACCCTGATCTCATATCTATCTTCGAAAACACTCCTGCATCTTTCAACTGATCAAATAGATCGTCAATCCTTGGCAGTGGATATCTATTCTTCACTGTGACTCTATTTAATTGTCTGTAATCGATGCACATCCGTAGTGTGCCATCTTTCTTCTTAACAAATAACACCGGTGCTCCCCACGGTGACACATTAGGTCTAATAAACCCCTTATCTAAAAGAGCTTGTAATTGCACCTTCAACTCCTTTAACTCAATAGGAGCCATTCTATACGGTGCTCTGGATATAGGAGCAGTGCCAGGCATAACTTCAATAGACAACTCCACTTTCCTTTCAGGAGGGAGTCCAGGCAATTCCTCAGGAAAAACATATGGGAACTCATTCACTATAGGAATATCAAGTAGTTTATCCTTACCACCCTCCTTTTGGGAATCAAGCACAAAAGCTAGGTAAGCTTCACACCCCTTCCTGAGAAGCTTTTAAGCTTGTACAACAAATACCACATTAGTTAAAGAACTAGTGCGAACACCATGTAATACAATCTCAGTCTGATTGGGCCTCCTAAACATAACTGCCTTAGCATTACAGTCAATTATTGCTAGATGCTTAGACAGCCAATCCATACCCATAATCAAATCAAATTCATGGAATGGTAATTTAATCAGATATGCTACATACTCACTTCTTTGAATCATAACAGGACAATTCCTAAACACCTGATTCACCAACACACTACTACCTGGAGGACTGGTTACCTATATGTCATATTCTAACTGATCTATAGGCATCCCCATGTCAAACATTTCTCCAGCACAGATATATGAATGCGTAGATCTAGGATCAATTAATGCATACATTTCATAATCAAAGAGAGAAATAATACTAGCGATAACATCCTGTGCATCTTGATCGTTACGAGCTTCCGGTGCATAAGCTTGAGCTGAAGCAATAGGCATAGCTGGTCGATTCACAGTTTCTGAGTGGGAACTTAGATTAGCCCTGTTTTGATTATATCCTCCTCAACCTCAACCTCGACTTTTTTTCCCAGCCGATGCATGAGAAACCTCTCCACTAGCTTGTGCTATCCCAGACTGTCTTAGAGGACAATTTGCAATCATATGTTCTGTACTGCCACAATGAAAGCATGCACCTGTAGCTCTCCAATAGACACCCCAATGATGATTAGAGCAGTGTGGGCACTCTGGAGCACCAAAACCTTGGCCCCCAGAGGAACCCCTACCAGAGACAGTCGATGTGGGAAAGTTTTGTCACCTTCCCCTAGTCACAGATCTCTGAGCAACTTTCGGTACAGAGGAAGTACCTTCTCGACTTCATTTCCCTGAGGACTGGCCTCCTCTAGTAAAGCCTCTTCTTTGACTTCTTTCTTTCCTAATCATCTCTTGTCTTTCCATTTTCAATGCAACTTGTACCAACTGATGGTAAGTAACTTGTTGTAATAGAGTAAACGCTGCCAGATGCTCCTTGATAGTGAAGTGAATCACAAGTTAATACAATACTTAATAATGATAGATAGATGCACAAGAAGGGGGGGTTGAATTGTGATAAACTTTTTCGTTAAACCCCTTTTTGAAAAATTCTTTCGTTTAAAATAAAACTTGTTCATTTCAAAAGAACTACTGTAAATCACGTTTGTAAAAGTTTTTCTTAAACTTGCGTAAAACAGTAATATCAAAAATCACGATTGAGAGAGAGAGAGAGAGTTGAGAGATTTTGACACAGTAATTTTTATACTGGTTCACCCCAAACCGTGGGCTACGTCCAGTCCTCAGATAACTTTCTGAGATTTCACTATCTCTCAAAACTTTACAATTATTCTTTTT
Source organism: Erythroxylum incrassatum (assembly GCA_026546855.1). Taxonomy (NCBI): domain Eukaryota; kingdom Viridiplantae; phylum Streptophyta; class Magnoliopsida; order Malpighiales; family Erythroxylaceae; genus Erythroxylum; species Erythroxylum incrassatum. Next base: position 2,178,517 of record JANVCL010000009.1, read on the forward strand.
CTCTGAGCCTCTTCAGGTCTCTTTACAATCAGTATTCTTTCACACTTAGCCTCTTCAAGCTATCTGTATCACTTTCAAACTAAAAGTGTTTCGATCTTGTTACAGAAAGTATCGCTCTAGCTTCTTTTTGCACAGTAATCTCTCTCAAGAGTTTTATTTGCTAACTTTCGTAAATTGTATATCTCTTCTATGTGTGTGTAGCTCTTGTAACTGTTGCAGTCTTCAACTTCGACTCATATTTATAGCCTTTCTCTTCAACTACTTCTTGATAACTGCTTCTTGATTCTTTAAATAAACGGTTATTTACTTGAGGTCCGTAACTATCTCAAACTGATACTTACGTCTGCTTTCTTTCGTCTGTTTTGCTTCTTTAGCTTCTGTTTGCTTTTCTCCTTGGCTTCCGTCTGCATTTCAAATAACTTTCGTCTTTTTTTCATTCGTTTGCTTTTCTACTTGGCTTTCGTCTGCTTTTCAAATAGCTTTCGTCTGCTTTCCATTCGTCTGCTTTTCTACTTGGCTTCCATCTGCTTTTCAAATAGCTTTCGTCTGCTTTCCATTCGTCTGCTTTTCTACTTGGCTTCCATCTGCTTTTCATATAGCTTTCGTCTACTTTCCATTCGTCTGCTTTTCTACTTGGCTTCCGTCTGCTTTTCAAATAGCTTTCGTCTGCTTTCCATTCGTCTGCTTTTTATTCGTCTACTTTTGTTTATCATAAATAGCCTCAGTACTAGTTAAAGTAAGGTTATATACTTCTGGACCTCCCTGTATCTCACGTCTTAGCAGGACTTCTATTGGAATGTAATTGTTGTTATTGTTATTATCATAAAGATTATTTAGACTATCTCAGAAAAGCTATACCAAAAGAATTTTAGAGAGATTTAATACATAAAAGTATTCAGTAGGAATTGTTCCTATACAAAAAGTGGACAAATTTAGTCTCATGCAATGTCCAAAGAACAATGTAGAATGAATAGATATGGAATCAACTTATGCTTTTGTTATAGGAATTTTAATGTAATTGCAAATCAATACAAAAACAAATATCAATTTTACAGTTAAAATATTGGGAAGATATCAAAGCAACCATAGAATTGTTCATTAAAAAGTTTTAAGAAAAAGTATTAACGTACTTGCAAGGAATGAATAACTAAGATCTACTCGTCTAGAAGTGATTGGATATTCAGGTTTAGATCTTTTTTGATGTTTTGATAGTAGAAAATTCACATTTGGTTATCTTTTCTTTTAAGAAATGGAGAAATATCATAGTAGAGTGTTAAACAGTTTATCATTATTCCATCTTTAGTAGAAAATTCACATTTGGTTTTCTTTTTTTAAGGCATAATTTCATGCATTATGATTTTAGATTTTTATTTTAGACTTAGGTTGTTGACACCATTACCAAGCCACTAAAAAAAGTTGTGAAAATTTTACAATATTTTTCTCTAAGAATAATAAATATTTGAAAGGTTTCAAATACAGAATTAAAATATATTGTCATTAAGGAGAAAATTCAGAAACAAAGAGTGTGTTAAGCATACTAATACTGATATGATGAAAGAAAATATGTTAGCCATGGGTTTACATCAAAAGACATTTGAGGAATATGTATATAGAATGGGTCATAGTTGTATTATCGAATGACATTTTACTATTACGATACTAACACTCTAACCTCATTTATATGTTTGTAACTCTACATTAATAATTTATTATTTTATAATAGTACACTCATTTATGTTTTTATATTTTAATGAGAAAGTTTATTAGACATAATTGTATACCATGATGAATTTTGTCTATATTATTTAAGGATTTAGAGTAATAGGTAACAAATGTTATAGTTTATGAAAGGAAATATGTTGCATAAATAATATACAACTGTCATAACCACACATTTGTTATTTTATTATCCAAAGTTACTATGTTAAAATTTTAGGATTTATTTTTTGTGAACTTGAAATTATGATATTTAATTTTATGATTATCTTATAATTAGGTCAAGTGGAAGAATGTATGAGTATGAACAAATACTGGGCTAACCAATTATGTTTAAACAAATTGAATAATTAAATAGATAAATAATTCTATTCGTTCACTTGGTTATATAATGGATGTATTTGATGAAATTATAAAGGATATAAATTGGTCCTTTTCCTACCTAATATAGTTTAAAATTAACATACTCAAAATCAACCATTAAAAGGTATCTATAAGCAAAATAAGGTCAAGGGGAAGAAATCAATTTGTTTCAAAGGTTTGCAACATATCAGTTTCATCAAAATTTTCAAATATGTATGCATGATTTATATTATGAGAACTATGTGTTCTATATCCTTTGATAAATATGTTTTTTAGTTAATTAAAATTTATTTTCCTATAAACTTAAGTTTTACTAATCTTCCTTTTCTTATACCTTTGGATTTAACAAATTGTCTTTTATTATCATTATTACTTGGAATTTTGACGATTCCTCCATATCTGGAACATTAGGATTTACTATTATAGATTGGTTCTTCATTTAGAGTGTTGATCCTATCATAACTGAATAGATTGCCAAGAGATTTTCCATGCTCTTCTTCATTAATGCGTCTTAGTGGTAATATGGATAGCTATTTACAAAGTTTGTAAATATTTGAACATTATGGTTAATGTCTTATGAACAATTGGTTACTTGTAATTTAGTGACATTATTATTTAAATTTATTCTTTATCTTATACATGTTTAACTGTATATGATAAAGTCTACGGAATAAATGTACGTTACAAATGAAATTATAATGAGATCATAATTATAAGACTCATATTTGCATTTATGTATTATCTTTTAATTGTTCCTAGTAATTATTATATTAAGATTAGACATTAGTAGAGTGTAGAAAGACTAACACGTTATGTTTTTTTCCCTTTTAAAGGAAATAGTTAATCTCATATACTAAAGTGTAGAGATACTTAATAAAGGTGTTGGTACTTATTAAAGAACAAGTTATTTGAGCTTACTCCACATGACAATTTCATTTGAAACATTGCTTATATGCTTATGAAAATTCTCATTATGAGGATTATGTAAGTAATCATTTGACTTAAGATTTGCAAAATATCTCATATAAGGATTGCTATGTTTTAATATTACTTATGACCTATTCTAGTCAATGGTAACTCAATTGATAGTTGTTAGATATAGCATGAACTATATAAAGATAGTTAAGTGATTAATATAGGATTTATCACCCTAAAGTGATTAGGAGAATATTCCATTGGTCTCGATTATTATTTATTTAGGAAATCCTTGGCTAAGGAGGAATGGTACTTTCAAAATAGTGTTTAAATATCATCAATAAAATTAATTGCTAATAATAGAGAGCTAATATAATTGGACTCAAATATAGTAGACCTCTAACTGAAACATCATGTGATGAAAGGATCAAATTATACAGTAAAATCATACACAAAAGGTTAGTCAAAACAACTTTTATATTCCTAATATTTTAGTGGTGATGATGTGTTACTAGGTGCCAATCTTAATTTATGGATATGATTTAAAACTAAATGAGTTTAATTTATCTAATCCTAAATATGATTTATAATTTATATCCATTGGTAACATATTTAGGAACCTAATGGTCTTATATAAAGAATGGTTGAAGAGAGAAAAATGTGCTTTAATCAAACGAGACTTGAATGTAAAGACTAGAAACTTCAGGATTAAATATGAGAAATTTAATAAAGAAGGACCAATAAGAAACATTAGATCTTATTTAGGTCTAATTGGTAATTAATTAGAATTAATTCTAATTCTAATTGAATTTTAGCTAAAATTATATTTATTTAAATTAAATTTCTAAACTTATTATAAATATGCTTAAGCTATAAAGAGCGAGCACTTCTCACCAATCGTAAAATTCTCTCAACATATTCATATGGATACTATTAGAGGCAGACATGTATGTGGCTAGAGTGGTTATAATGAGTTAATTTTAGAAATAGTTTAAGGCAAATGATAAGAAAAAGGATTATGTTACACAATAAGGTACAAAGTTTTAGTTCATGTTTTATTGTGTTTATACAATAATCATGTTATAAACTTTAAGTGATCTTAACATTTAAAAAATCAAATGAAAGAGTTTTGTTCTTATTCTACTACATGGGGATTAGATATTGTCCCAACTTCCTAACAAAGCATTCTCTTACTTAACTAAATTTGTGTAATTTGGATGAGTAACTCAGATCATATCAATTTAGAGGTAAGGTTAGGAATAACATATAAGATACGCTTTGGCAAGAATTATCACTTAATGAATTTAAGACTTATCTAATTTGTGATTGATAAGGATGTTATCTAACTAATTTAACTTTAGTTAGTTTATTGATTGACTCAAGTTTAACTAAATTTAAATGGGATCCTAGCTTACTAGAGAGATTAGAGTAATATTTCCAAATAGTAATGAGGGATATTATTTTGAATAAAATAAAAGGAGTTAACAAATATATAATTTAAGTCTTAATCTTATTTGGTTGTCATAGTTCACAACCAACTACTTGCTTACTTTATATTTATAATTATCTAAACAAAAATTACCTTTGTTTAGTATAATTAATACTAAGTTTTAGTGGACTAAATTTTTTGGACATAGGTTATGTTAAGAAGAGTTCTCAAAGTTAAAAAGAAAACTTGTGTGTCCATTATGCAATATTACTATTAATCTTCATTAAGGATTTTGGTAATAAAGTTTGAAAGATATGTCAATATCATATGTATGACAAAATATGGTGACATTTTAAAGTTGACTAATGTCTAATAAAATTTAATGGCAACATATAAAATGTATGTCAACACCATAATAACACGATGCAAAAGGTTGCATAAAGTATAGTTGAAAGGTATAGTACCTTGATTGTTCCACTTAATTTAGCCTACTAAAAGCATAAATATGGACTATGATTGAAGGCATTAAATAATAGTTTTTATTTAATACTGAATTTGGGCTCAACATTATTACAATATTCTAGGCATGGTAGAAATATATTATTAAGTAAAGTAAATGGTCCAATTTTATTCATAAATTTTCATATGATACATCAAGGGAGAATTGTGTTTAATATAAGTGGTAAGAATAAAAGGTTAGATAATCGTGACTATTCTTTTATGTCATGTTGGTTAAATAAACATAATGACAATCATAAAGTTATATAGAAGGATATATTTATCCTTTTGATTGTGAATTATATTAGACTTATGAAACTTGTTGGGTTAAAGAGTAAACAAATCAAACATTTGTGAAAGGAAGATGATGGTTTTAGATTGTTCAATCTTATAAATATGATGTATTAATAATTTATAAAAGGATGAATAATTATATTTCATAAAAATTTATAATGACTTTATATGATATAGTCATATGTATTAAATGAAATATTGATTTATATTTTTTAAAATTTCAAATTATTTAAATCCTAGGAAAAATTAAGCATTAGGAATGTTGAAGCACTTTCAATGGAATCTATGTAGTAAGATTTAAATTTCTCAGTTATCTATAGAGAATGAGATTCTTTAGTAAAGAACTCTACAACTAAATTCCATAACAGTATGCATTTATGTAAGGAGAAAAATATAACATGAGATATTATATGGACTGTTCTCTAAACTCATGTATGTCTTGGACACTTACACAAATATTGAACATAAGGGAATGGATGCAGGGAATTATTAAGCACATAATTGTTTATGCAAGTAAGAAATCCTTTTGGTATGATCAATGGCATCTAAGGGGATCACTTTACAAAAATGGAGGAACTTCAACCATTAAGACTCTTAATCACTCATAAAACTTTGGTTCAAGAGTTGACCACAAATAATTAGTGGATTTGGCCTTTTCATTTCAAATATAATTATCAACAACTTACCATATTATCAACTTGACTCCTCTAAAAAAATTTGGCATAGTGGATAGTTGATAAATCCCACCGGTTCTCCACCAAGGAATGTATGAGTTATCTTTTACTCATATCTTCCCACAAAGTGCAGTGGTTTCACTTGGTTTGGGATCAAGACATAAGGCTTGCATACGCTTTCTTATTGTGGCTCACCATAGGAGATTGAATCCCTACCAAGAATAGTGTAAAGTTCACCATTGAATCCTTACACTGTGAACTATATGCAACTCAGTTAGACAGCATTGATCACAGATACTTTAGGTGTGATTATTCATCTCAAATATGGCACAAAATAGCATCCATACTAAATATTAAATGCTTTACAAATGACTAGACATGAACTATAGAATGGACCTTACATCTCATGATGAAATGTGTAAGCTGGTTATAAGTTACTCAATATCAGTTTGTCTACTGTGGTTTATATCCTATAGAAGGAGAGGAATTCAATGGTTTATAGGGGCAACTCATGAAGAGTTATTTTATAAAACAGTAATGTTAATCGGACTTACTATTTTAGCAAGGGGATGACAACATAAAATTTCACAAAACATGAAGGAAAGATGGTACTTACGAAAACTTTACAATCTTATGAATACACTAGATATTATCTTATCAGGTGTAAGCTACTATATTGAAGATAGTTAGATGGATATGTATAGTAGTGTATCTTTTATACTACCTATACATTATAAATTAATCAATTATTTAACTTTTTTTAAAATTATTTATTTTATTACTATACCTAGTATAATAACTTGCCTTGGTAAGTTCTAATTAAATCAATTAGTAAGGTTCCATATTAGATATGGAATGTTGAGACTTAGAGTCCAAGTTAATGATTAAGGATGTGATGTTTTGTTGAAACAAATGTTATCTTATAAGTCTATACCTAAATTAAATAATGGAAAGGTTACAAGATATCAAAAAGGTTAGATATGATCTTATGTTCCCAATAAACAAAATGTTTGTTTTAATGAATAGTTATAGGAGAATGGTTCCCAAGATAAGTAGTAAGAGTAAGATGAAATTTAAGAAAGTTTAAATCTTATAATAATACATCCAAATGGAACTAGTACCATTATAGATACATCTAATGTATATTCAAAAGGTTTTGAGACATTACAAGATCTACTTTCATAATGAATTCAAAGAGTTTTTTTAGATGATTATGAATTTAACATGTCTATAAGAATGTTAGTAGAAATATAGTTATACTCTTCAATGGGAGTGTAAAGAGACATTCTTCTTATAAAGAACAAAAATTCATATTTTTCAATTGTTGAATATATGATAGTTTAAGAATAAATCTTACTGGATATATAAGGGTGGAACATTTAATTATGGTAATTAGATCTATAGAGATGGATATAGAAGTTATTTTCCTATTATAATTAAAGTACATAGACAATATACTGAAAGTGTTTGGTGTTTGAGATATCTAATACTTTTGCAAAGTTATCCATTACTCTAGAGTTGATATTTAAGTTCAAGGTTATATAGAAACTATCTTTATAAGTAATTCCTAATTAAGGCATATTTTACTTAGAACTATTATTTTGATATTGGAAAGGCTCCAATATAGAATTAATTTCTAATCAAGCCAAAAATATGTTTTTTGTTAAGTTGAAATGATTACTTGGATTAAGAATTTCTTTATTGAACTTGGTATAGTTACTTGTATTGTTCAGATAGTAATGTACTGTGGAATATTAGAGCCATTGGACATGCAAAATGAGATAAGGTCTCATCAAATATCTAAGCATATATTTGGATAGTTTCTCTTAATTATGATGAAAATTAATATAAAATTTATAAGATTTAAGCAACTACTCACTGTAGAGAATCTTATAGAATTCTCTTATTAAATTACTATCCTATTAGGAATATGATCGTCATATAATGATATAATAGAAGATACTTAAACAATTTGCTTAATGAAAGTGGGAGATTGTTGGTTTATGTTTTATAACCAATTGGGTGGTTGTAGTTCAGTAAGATTATTATTTAAAGGCATACATATTCAAATTAAAGTCCACTGGATAAATGTATATTGTAAATGAAAATATGATGAGAATAAAAATATGAAATTCACATTGCATTTATGCATTATCTCTAAAATGTTCTTAGTAATTGTCATATTAAGATTGGAAACTAATAGAGTATATTATTATAAAGGAAGCAGTTAATCTCATAAACTAAAGTATGGAATACTTAAACAAATATATGGGTACTTATTAGAGAACGAGTTCCCTAAACAAACCCTATATGAGAATTTCATTTAGAACATCCCTTATATATTTATGGAAATTCTCATTATAGTGATTATATAAGTGATCTTTTAACTTAAGAGCTTCAAAGTATCTCAAATAAGAATTGATATGTTTTAATACTACTTATGAACTATTTTATTCAAGGGTAACTCAATAGGTAGTTATTGAATATAACATAAACTATATAGAGGTATTTGAGAAATAAATATATGATACATCAATCTAAAGTGACTAAAGAGAATGTTTTATTGTTTTTTATTAGTATTGATTCAAAAAAATCCGTTTCTGAGGTGGAATGACACTTTAAAAAGAAATTTTAATTGTCATTAATATAATTAATTACTAATGGTGGAAAAATAATATGATTAGAGTAATTTTATGTCTAATCGGAATATTATGTGTTGAAAGGATTGAATTATACAAAAAAAATATGTATAGAAAGGTTAGTTGAAACCACTTTGACATTCCCATTATTTGGGTGGATATGATAAGTATAGTGAAATGTATGAAAAGGTGTAAGATATAGATGGAGTCAGAAGATAATTTTCATCCTTACGTTCACACCATTTAGTTATTCATGTGTAAATAACATTAAAACATATCCTAATCACAAAATTCTTCATACAGAAAAAAAAATGGATATAAAGTTTATCCTTAGGCAATAAGCTCTATCTAATTTTGCTACAATGACGTTTTTATAACATAAAATACAATTAAAATAAAAGGCATACAATGCCAAATTAAAGATCCTAAAAATATCGTAAAAGTTGCTAATAAGAATCATGCCTTAGATCATATACATCATAATTCATAACTATCACCTTATCATCAATATTAGTGAAATTATGCATATAAATAAGTTCATGATCTATGTATTTTAGGCTTATATGTAAGTATCATATAATTAATGTTTAAAAGGTAAAGCAAAACCTATAAAATGAAAAAAAATAGTTATGAAATGGCAAAAGAAATAGATCAAGGGTCATGCATATATTTAACATCCCGTTACCGGCGGGAAGGTTAGAATTGTAAATATGAGTGACTAAAGAAAGCTTAGAAAAGCATTTCATGCTCAAGCATAATATGGCATTTACATAGACATAAATAGTGAATTTTTATGCACATGAAAATAATTGTACATGCATTCATTAACATTCCGGGTATAATTGTTAATAAATGTGACTGTTATTGAGAATTGTGATTTGTTTGTAGTGAAAATTGATTTGGAGAGTGTACTTGTTGATTTAGAAGTTTTGGAGAATTTTAGAAAAATTCTCTGAAAATTTGAGGTAATTTTTGGACTAAGAAAAATGCCAAGTGGCAATATAAATGATAAATGGTAGTAGAATTTACTGTCAAATGGCAATGAAAATTTTGATAAATGACTTTAGGAATTATTGACAAGTGTCATTGGAAATTGGGGGTTAATTGGAATAGAAATTGGATTTAAGCTATAAGAGTTGGACATGTGGCAAGTGACACATGCCACTTGCCAAACAATGCCTTAAGTCCACTTAAGCTTTTAATACCCCTTTTATTTTGCTCTCTCTCACGATGCTTTCTCTTAAAAGCCTTTGGAGTTTGTTTTGGTTGTCTTCCTCTCATCTTCGTAGCTTCTCTTCTTCCTCTTCTTCATGGGCTTCGATCATTTTAACCTCCATTTACGTTGAACCTCCCACTCATCTTCCACCTTGCTCTCTTTCCCACCAAAAAATTTGCTAACCTTCCAACCCTAAAGATGGTGATGAACGTGGGTGGTGTTTGAAGCTAGGGTTGAGTGAGATTTGGAAGAGTTTAGAGCTACACCAAGTAAGTTATATTTTAAATGTTATGGGTATGGTTAAATTAAGCTAGATTGATGAGTAAATTGAAATTTATGACTTGATTATGCAAGGTTCAAGGTTGTGGTGTGAGTGAGCTGAAACGTTCATGAATTTTTCTGTGTTAATCTAGGCAGATTTTGACAAAATTGTCTTCACGAAAGTTGTAGACCTTTCTTTTATCTTTCCATTGATAAAAAGTATGAAATTTTTGGACATTGGAGTTGAGAGATATGATATTTTGAAGTCTGTGATTTTTCATGGGATGGGCTTATGGGACAGCTGCATTGGTTTGAATTTTAAGACCTTGTTGAGGTAAAATTTGTTTTTGAGGTCTTCATGGAAGTTGTAGATCTAGATGTCTTCTTCAAAATGGTTTTTGAATCACCTTGATCCGATATTTGTAGAAAAATTTATGCCTATTTTACTAAGATAGGTCGGAGGAAGAAAAGAGGAAAGAGGAAAGTCGCGATCGCGATCGCGATACTGCGTAGGCGCGCGCGAGTCACAACCGCGACCTGCAGGCCCTCCTTCCAGCCTAAACTTGTTTCACTATTTTGGCCATAACTTTTTCTTCCGACCTCTAAATGACCTAATTTTTTAAGCATTGGATTCCTAACACATTCCTCTATCTCTCGACAAAATTTTATAGTGTTTGGTTTTGATTTGAAAAAGATTGATTGAATCTAAGTGAGGGGATTAGTGGGAAGAGTATGAGTTTGATATTTTCACTGAAAATGCTTCAGTATTTTGGTGATATTTTGATCTGTAAGACTCCAATTGAGATGATTTTTGATTAGGAGTAAACTAGAGAAATAGGGCTACAAATCATATGAAGAAGCTGAATCTTGATTCAGCCTCTAAAGTGTTCAATTTCTAGATGAAAATTGTATATAGTAAACTGTTTTTAATTAAGAACAGTCCAAAAATGTTTAAGGCATATCTTCCAAATTACTGAACTGAATTGAGTGATTTTGGTGTCAAAGGAAAGATAAGTCATAGGCGAACACTTTTCTAGAAGAGAGTTTGACCAAATTACATCCGTTTCACTTTCTAATTGAATGTGAACAGTGGACCCTAAGGTCTGGAATTTTGGTGAATTTATAAGAAAAAATGAAAGTTTTGATGATGTGTGATCACGTAATGATGGGATAATATTAATGAGTGAATTATTGGTATTAATGTACCAAAGACATGTGTTAATGGAGATGAAATGGTCCATATGATCAAAGTTGTGATTGAAAAAGAGAAGTAAAGTGCATCTAGTGGAAATGAACGAGAAATGAGTTATTATGAAAACAATTGATACGGGGAAAAATGATAATGTGATAAAGTGGAAAATGTGATAATATACCTGGGATTGTCATGAACATGCATCGTAAATATTCCATATACACACATGTGTATAAATTAATGCTTATAATAGTGCAAAATTATTAATGTGTGTGCAATATGTGTATTGCATAAATGAGTTGTGCAGGTTAAAGTCTGCATTCAGGCATTTCCAGAAATCGGAAGCAAATGCTAATTTGGAGCATACTGTGAGTAGACCGAGATAGTCTCACTTCATTGTTTGCTTTGTTTCATTTTGTAGTAATTAACTACTGAATGCAAATGTGAGTGATGCATCCCATTGCATGAATGCATAAAATATAATGGTAGTTATGACCAGAGTAGCCAACGATCAGAGCTTAAAGCTCAACGAGTGAAAATGAGATTCGAGCTCAAAAGTGAATCAAAGCCTCAGGATCAAAGTTTAATGAGCCATGTATCCCCCAAGCGGATAAGGGACAGTTGTTAATGAGCCCTATATGGGACAGTTTAGGCACTCGGTCACAAAAAATAACAAATGGAAAGTGGGTCTTGCACTGCATATGCATAATATGAGTGATTATATCTATTGAATGTGAAGTATGAAATGTTGTGAATGAGATTATGTGTTATGTGACTAGGTGAGTCATCGATGATGGTCACTCATTGAGTTCGCAAAACTCACCCAAAATTTGAAAATATTTTTCAAGACTCAGAAGAATACCCCGTTAGACAAACGGAAGTACAATTACTGCATGCAAGGGAAAGATAGAGGTCGGGATCAGTTCGCATCTGCATTGTGTCTCTTTATTTTCGTACTGACTTGTATTTTCTGCTAATTATTGTATTTTTGTGTATTTGAATATATTTTTTGTGTATAACTTTCCAATTGGAAAAAGATTTTGAAAAAGAGATTGATCAAAGTGTAATATGTTTTGTTTATGGAATGGGCCCTAGTGATTAACGAAATTCTGATATTTCAAAAATGTTGGTAACTCTTGTAAATGAAAATGTTTCTGAATAAAAGTGGGCTCAAATTTTCGATTACTGATTTTTGCGTACGCTCGAAGTAAAAAAAGATTTATACTGAGTTTTGACTAACTAAATGACCTAGCATGCCACCCTCGCGGGGCATGGACTCGGATATCACCTATCAATGTCGGGTTTGGGTTTTGCAGGAGTGGGGTGTTACATGACGTATCCCTTGGGGTGTGACAAAAAGAGTCCATAATCTATATATCCTCCTTTATCTCTAATGAAATCTCCTTGAAACTTTGATGAAAGGTTGCTCTCTATAAGATATCTTGAAGTAATCTTTGTGTTTTTCTTATCCTTAATTCAAAACTACTTTTTCTATCCTTTTCTGGTGTATAATTTGACTCCAATTACTTCTCCTTTTTCTAGCCTTCATAATTTCCTTTTAAGTATGAAACTAGGGTTTTTCGAAATATACATCATGTAATGACCTTATATCTCAAAATTTACTCTAAATTATGACTTTACACGACTTTAAAAGTAGGGTTGACAATGGATTGGGTTGGTCCAAGTTTACAGGGAGTCCATGTAGCAAAAAGAGGGGCTCGGATTTGAATTATTATTTCTAATTTAAATGTTAAAATGACATCGTTATATGTTATACATGTTAGGCCTCGAGTTGAGCCAGGCCCAACAACCCAAGGTTCAGTTAACTCCGGTAGTGTCTATCAGCCTAGGCCTAACCCACTAATCTCGAGCAGACAGAGGCGGACACAAACCCTATTGTCACCTCTATTCAAAAGCTTACATGGGCTACATTTACAACCTATGTAGGTCTTTATCACATCTTTTTATTTTGTTCTTCCATTCCTAATTGTGTATATAAAATTCCTACTTAGCTGACTTCTTAGTTTTAGAAGTTCAGAGAAAAACCATGAGGTATAGGCTTAACAAAGACTTCCCAGAAGCTTTTTCCTTTTAAGAAATAGGTACAAATCCATCCTACCGATAGTGCATCTTTTTTATCAAAATTTTCCATATTTTCTTCCCCATAGGCTCCTTGTTTTTTTTACTAATACGAGTATTACCTAACCCTCCTCACTAAAGAGGTTTACATACTTCATCCCATCACACTTTTGCATTATGTCTACTACCATTCTTTCAAGACCAAATGAAGAATCTCATCATCTTCTCTATTTTCTTGGTTAGTTTCGTATGAAGGAATATGTTAGCTAACTAGTAGGTATGGGATGAATTGATCACTGATTAATAAGGTGTAATCTAGTTACAAAATACAAGGTTTTATTGCATTATTTGTTGAGATGTTTCTTAACTTTTTCAATAAGTAATCTATATTTATTATAATGTAGTCTCTTTATTGTGACTAGAAGGCATAAGTAAGTAAAGGAATGAGTTCTAATTTGAAGGCTTGTGACGGAGGAGAGACAAGTAGCTATATGTTATAGATTAATTAATAGAATTAAATGGTTTTTGCTAAGATTGGTGGCCCTCTTTGAAAGCTTAGAGAAAGGGCATCAAAACACTTATTGATTTATCATATGCTTTAGAAAATGGAAGCAAATCATCAACAAAAGATAAGTTGAAAATCTCCAACTTCTTGTATTTAGATTAAAACCAAATTAAAAACTTATCTAAGTACTGTTTGGTGTATATATTTCTTATCTAATGTTTCCCAATATATTAATTCATTAATTTAAAAAACTTTTTAAAATTATACAAGCACTTAATTCACCCATCTTGAATGTAATTCAGGATCAATATATCTAATTACATATTTCTCTCATTGTTGGTAATATTTTCTTTATAAGTTCTTAATATGTCAAATAACCTTCTATATAAATATAAAGTGCAAGAAATTTTTATATTTAATTTTGTTCTCTTACTCTATACCTCTTATCGTTTAACTACAAATTTTATCAAAAAAAATATTTTTATAAATTTATCTTCAACTTTATAGTCATTTCTTCTTATTAAAAATTTTAATTTATGTTTATTTATTGGAAAAATATATTTACACCATCTAATAAAATATAACATATTTTATTAAAATTATATTTATTCTTTGCAATAGTTTTAAAAATAATTGATTATGATATAGTGAAACCATTCATTTGTTTTTAGTGTCGCAATAGTTTTAATTTTTCCAATTATTTAATTCTGTTAGTGTATATATAAAACCAATTAAGTTAGCCTCACACAACAACTTAAGCTATTATGGTGAAACGGTCACTTAACATGGTATCAGAGCCTTTGTGACTAAGTGGTCATTAATTCAAATCCTACCACCCACCTATTATTCAGCACAAGGTAGAGTGAGGTTGTGTAAGTTTCAAGCCTAAAGGACTTTCACTTAAGGGGGTGTGTTAGTGAATATATACAACTAATTAAGTTAGCCCCACACAACAGCTTAAGCTGTTATGGTAAAATGGTCACTTAACAAATTCTTCCTCTCATGTACCTATAAATAATATCTTAAATCTTTTTTAAACAATAACACCTTTAGATTTTATTCAATACTGTATCTTGCATTTTTTTCACTTAATTTTAATTGTCACCATAGTTGTTATTCTTATTGTCGTTTATTTTTCTTATCATCTTTTGCATACTTTCAACTATAATTATACTTTTATTAAGAAAAGCGTAAAAAATGCATTGTTCAACAATATCTTTTTTATCAGTAATTATGAATAATTTCTTATTGTAAAAATCATTTAAGGCTTCTTATCCTAATTCTCAAAATCACTTTACTTTGCATTCGAATGTAACATACTATTACAAAACACATACACTACAAGAAATTATATTTTTAGTGAAAGAAAAAGTTGTCACTAAAAGTAGTAATATTAGTCACTATTATTAATAGTGTCTAAGTTTTTAAAGTCATTACTTCTCGTCACAAATACCTTTGTCACTAATGCAATAGTGACTAATTTGAAAAAATAGTCACAATTATGCAACACTTTTGTGACAAAAGAACTAATATTTAGACAGTGAAATATATGACAAAACTATATGGTCACAATAACTTTACATATTTGTAACAAAAGTATTGACACTAAGTACTATGAAGTGTGTGACAAAATGTATGATCACAATAACTTTACATATTTATAACAAGTTGGGCAATGCAAATAATGTAAAGTGGTAATGACTAAAGTTGTAATAAAACTTTATTTTAATGTGACAACATTATCACTACTAAAATAATTAAAAATAGTGACAAAATCTTTATCATTGCTACTTTTTTTATTAGCGTCCATTGCTTCTTCACTACTAAAATTTTAAGGAAAATGTGTCAGTATCATTTTATCACAAAAATGAAAAATTATTTTTACGCAAAATTGTCACTAATGTATTTATTATTTTTTTGGTAAATAAATGTATTTATTATTAAAACAAATAAAACTATCAATTCAACAATGAAATTGTATTAATGGTAAAAGAAATTTGCATTATTGATTATATTGTCTAACAAATTTTGTCACAAATATAAAAGTGATATGATAGAATAATGTTGTTAATAAATAAAAATGGGTTGCCTTTACTAGGACGGCTGTTTACTGTGCAAAGGTAAAAGTTTTGACTCCTTCTCCGTACGTAAAAGACTTGTTCAACCCACCGTGACAATTGGGTTTGCCTTTAGTACTTTTTCAAATTTCTTATTTTTGTCAGTTATCTACATTATTAACGGTGGGTCAATAAAAAGTCCATGTCAAGTTCAAAGGGTATAGCGGTCCGTGTCAGTATATGTGTGTCTCTTTGTCTCTGTCTCGCAGCCTATAAAAACCAACACTTACTACTATTGTTACACCTTCTTCCAATAATATCATTCTTCTGAATTCATGGATGTTAAGGCATGTCAGTGGTTCATGCTTTATGCTCTCTACTTTTGCTTCTTTCTCAAGTCCCATGTTAGCCTTGGAGCTGACAGAATAGCAGCAAACCAATCTCTGTCTGGTGACCAGACCATTCAATCTTCAGGAGGAGCTTTTGAGCTTGGCTTCTTCAAGCCAGGTAGCTTTTCAAATTACTATATAGCCATATGGTACAACAGGAAAAGAGTAACTAAACAGACCGCAGTCTGGGTAGCAAATAGGGAGAACCCAGTTTCTGATAGATTTTTTTCAGAATTCAGAATATCAAATGAGAACTTGGTTCTCTTTAACGAGTACAAAATCCCAGTTTGGTCAACAAATTTGAGCTGTAGCAGTTCATCAAGTTCCGTAGAAGCTGTACTTTTGGATGCTGGAAATCTTGTTCTGAGAGATGGATCCAATTCATCTGGGGTCCTTTGGCAGAGTTTTGATCATCCAAGTGATACATGGCTTCCTGGTGGGAAAGTCGGGGTTAACAAGATCACAAACAGGAGCACACTTCTTACTTCCTGGACAAACAAAGAAGATCCTTCACCAGGTCTATTCTCCCTTGAACTAGATCCTGGTGGAACCAGCCAATATTTTATAAAATGGAATTACACCAAACAATTTTGGACAAGTGGAGTCTGGAATGGACGTTTCTTCAACTTAATTCCAGAAATGAGACTGAATTATATCTTTAACTTCAGCTATGTTGATGGAGATAATGAAAGATACCTCACTTATTCTTTGTATAATGACTCTATCCTCTACCGGTTCGTAATGGATGTTGGTGGGCAGATTCAGCAGCTAGACACATCTGGCAAATGGAATCTGTTTTGGTCTCAGCCAAGGGTGCAATGTGAGGTTTATGGTTACTGTGGGACATTTGGGAGCTGCAACGTGAAATCACAACCCTTTTGCGTTTGTTTGACTGGTTTTGAGCCTAGATCTAACGATGAATGGAGTTCTGAGGTTTATTCTGGAGGTTGTGCGAGGCGTACCAGTCTGCAATGTCAGAATACTACTGTTGTCAATGGGAAACGTGACAAATTCTTGCCAATTTTGAACAAGAAATCAAAGCAAGATCCAAATACAAAGACCTCTCGCAGTTTGCAGGAATGTGAATCAACCTGCTTGAGCAACTGTTCATGTACTGCTTATGCTTATGACACTAATCAGTGTTCACTTTGGTTCGAAGGTCTCTTGGATCTTCAAGATGCTGATTCTGGTGGAACAACGTTCTACATCAGACTTGCAGCATCCGAGTTTTCAAGTTCCAAGCTCAGTAAGGGAGTCATAATAGGTGCGGTTGCTGGTTCAATAGCAGTTTTAGCTATACTTGGCCTTCTTGTTTTCATTATTTTGAGAAGGATTAGAACATCAGTTAAACCAGGGCGAGTAGTGGAGGGCACTCTGGTGGCATTTACGTACCGAGATTTGCAAAATGCTACTAAAAATTTCTCGGAGATATTGGGGGGAGGAGGTTTCGGTTCAGTTTTCAGAGGGATATTGGCTGATTCAATTGTGATAGCTGTGAAGAAACTCGAAAGCATTAGCCAAGGAGAGAAGCAATTCCGCACTGAAGTTAGCACAATTGGGATAATTCAGCATGTCAATCTGGTTCGGCTTCGTGGATTCTGCTCCGAAGGCAACAGAATGCTGTTGGTGTACGATTACATGCCAAATGGATCTCTCAACTCCCACCTCTTCGCTGAGGAAAATGAGTCAAGTGTCCTGGATTGGAAAACAAGGTATAATATAGCGTTGGGCACTGCGAGAGGGTTGACATATTTACATGAGAAGTGCAGGGACTGCATTATACACTGTGACATAAAGCCGGAGAACATTCTTTTAGATGCTGAATTCTGCCCGAAAGTCGCAGACTTTGGATTGGCAAAGCTTGTTGGGAGGGAATTCAGCAGGGTCTTAACAACCATGAGAGGGACAAGAGGCTACCTTGCGCCAGAATGGATCTCGGGGGTAGCCATTACAGCCAAAGCTGATGTTTACAGCTACGGGATGATGCTTTTCGAGTTTGTTTCAGGCATAAGAAACTCCCAGCACTCTGAAGATGGAAAGGTGAAGTTTTTTCCCACATGGGCTGCAAGCCAAATTACTGCAGGAAACGATTTGCTTACTCTGCTGGATCCCAGATTGGAGGGCAATGCTGATTTGGAAGAGCTTACAAGAATTTGCAAAGTTGCTTGCTGGTGCATCCAAGATGACGAATCCCAAAGGCCTACGATGGGTCAAATTGTTCAGATTCTTGAAGGAATTTTGAACGTAAACATGCCTCCTGTTCCAAGGTCTCTCCAGGTGTTTGTGGACAATCAAGAGCACATAATTTTCTACACAGAGTCATCAGCTAGCCAGAGTTCGCAAGCACGAAGCAACACTTCCGTTGTCTCTTCTGAGACCAAGAAGACCTCATCCTCCAACAGTTCCCAGTCTTAAACTAGATGGTAAGATGAGCACAATTCAAGATATCATTCTCATCAGCTTGTCGCTTTCTGATCTTAAGGTGTAAAATGTTGGGAAATCGTGTTGAGATCCGATCCCGACTGGAATAATCATGAAATTTTTCGTGACTTTTGATATCCCGAAAATCAAGATGTATTTAATTCTATAAAATGATTAACAGAAATCATAATAAAGAGAAAATTTAATTCGTATCTTATTCCAAAGCTTGATCTTTATCTTGTTGTATCCCTCGAATCGTTTCCGAAACTGATTTGTCTCAATCACCATAGTCGTACAAATGTTCGGTCTCTAACGGTATTTACAAAACAGGTTGAGAGAACTCTGTAACTCTTACAAAGAGGGTTAAGCAAGAAGTGTTAGCTCAATAAAGCTTAAACCTATTTATAATAAGCTTTAGACATTTTAGTAATTTAATTGAAATTAAATTCTAATTTCAATTAAACTTAAATTAGAATTATAAATAATTTTAATTAAATACCAATTATGCCCATATAAGATTCAATATTTCATATTGATCCTTATTTATTAAATATCTCATATTGAATCATAAATTTCTCAAACTTTACAATCAAGTCCAACTTGATTAAATTAATTTTGCTCTCTTCAACCCATTCTATATGTAAGACCCATTAGGTTCCTAAATATGTTTGCAATCATTATAAAATCTAATTTTAATTCATAATTAAAATTAGATAAATTTAAACCCCTTTTAATTTATCTTTAATCCTCTAATAAAACAATTTATAGTCATATATTAAGATTGACGTCTAGCAACGCATCATGACCACTCAAATATTTAGGAATGTCAAAGTAGTTTTGACTAACCTTTCCGTGCATAATTTTTCCGTATAATTTAATCCTTTCATCATACAAATTAAAGTTCCGATTAGATATAAAACATGAAATTAATGTCTATTCTATTTTGAATCTAATCATATTAGTTCTTCGGCATTAACTATCGATTCAATTAATGACATTTGTAAACTATTTACAAAGTATCATTTCACCTTAGCCAATGATTTCTTTAATTAATACTAATCAAGAATAACAAAACATTCTCTCTAATTACTTTAGGGTAATAAATCATATCTTGATAACTCAACTATTTTCATATAGTTCATGCTACATTCAATGACTACTGATTAAACGACTTATGATTAAATAAATCATAAGTAGTATCAAAATATAGCAATCCCCATACAAGATAACTTTGAAGACCTCAAGTCAAATGATTACTTTTACAATCATCACAATGAAAATTCCATAGACATATAAGTAATGTTTCAAATGGATTTCTTATATCGGATCTGTTCAGTGAACTTGTTCTCTAGCAAGCACCCACAAGTTTGTTTAAGTATCTTTATACTTTAGCCTATGAGATCGACTACTTCCTTCATAAGGAAAAACAAAATATGTGCTAGACTTTTAGGAATATTTAGGAATAATACATAAATGTAATATGAATATCATAATTATAATCTCATTATAATTTTATTTGCAATGTACAATTATCCCATGGACTTTATCATATATGGTTTGGGTCGAGAGCCTCACTGGCCAGGTATTGTCTTGAGGTCTGCCAGGTATTGTCTCTGAGGTCTGCCAGAGCCGTCCCTGTTCCGGATTTTATCCTAGAGTGGCAAGGATTCGAACCCCTGACCTCAGGGTTTTGTTGTGTTGAGACGCACGCCTCTCACTGATTCAACTCCCCTACGGTCATCGTCGATGGGTTACTCGGCGGTTTCTCAACAATCTGCCCATCCATCCGGGCACTCGCCCCAACTTCCTCAGTTCTCCCAGCCTTGGGCGACTCATTCCCGCCGGCCTCTGGCACCTCCACTACTTCCGCCACCACTTCATGTAGCCCGATTGTCTGCGAGGCCCCCTCAGCGGTTTCATCTCTAGGACTAACCCCGCGTCTAAGACTGGTTGACGACATTCTTATAAAAATAAATTTAGAGGAGGAAGCGAAGAAAAAGAACGTACCTAGTTTGG